>PRKT01000108.1:330009-402935 GCA_003671525.1 Saccostrea glomerata | reverse complement strand
TTCTTCTCAAGAACCACTGGGCCAGAAAAAGTGAAGCTTATGTGGAAGCATTCTGGGGTAGTGTAAATTCTAAATTGTAGGAATCATGACCCCCGGGGGAAGGGCGGGGCCATTATAGGGAATCAAAGTTTTACATAGAAATATATAGGAAAAATCTTTGAAAATCTTCTTCTCGGGAACCACTGGGCCAAAAAGCTGAAACATATGTGCCCATGGAAGGATCATGTGGTAGTGTAGATTTCAAAATGTCTAAATAATGATCAGTGGTGTAGGGTGGGGATGCATTATGTATAACAAGGGTGAAATCTGGTAAAGAACAGAATGGTCAAAGCTTCTCAGGTGAGCGATGTGGCCCATGGGCCTCTTGTTCTTGATTATCTCCCCTTGGAAAGGGTCTCAGCCCTTTATTTTAACAATTTAAACTCCTCATTTCTAAAGGATATTATGTACCAAGTTTGGTTAAACTTGGCCCAGTGGTTCTTGAGAAGAAGTTGAAAATGTGAAAAGTTTACAGACGGACAGACAGCTGAACAGCTAAACGGACGGACGGACTACGGACAAAATGTGATCAGATAAGCTCACTTGAGCCTTTGGCTTTGGTGAGCTAAAAACAAAACAAAAAAGCATAACTTTAAATGTTTATCTAAAACCATGAAAATAACAAAAGAAGATCAATCTTGTAATGTAAAAAGTTATAGCTAAGGTCCTTTCAGAATTGGCACGCAAGCATTTAATAAGAGCTTGTCTTCCGGATGGTTAAATGTAAAATAGATTGATAAAGTCAAGATAATCACATTTGAAAAAACGTTCCATAAACTCTAAAGATGAACCACCTTTAAATACATAAAGTAGAGGTTTATGTACATGTATATAAGTGTGGTACATATTTTTTAATGTGGTTTTCCTGACTTGAAAGTGTCAGAATCTTTTATTTTAAGAATTATATGAAGTGTATTAAGGTAAAGTCAAAGGTCAACATTTCTAAAAGATTATTTTTACAATAGCTCCAAAACTATGTGTGGTATACGGTCAAAACGTTTACAGTTTATAAATATATCATTGATTAATAGATAGAAAGTATCACTTGATAACAAATATCTTAAAAAAGATTTTTTTTTTTGAGAAAAATTGTATCAGAAGATGTGCATATTTTAAAAAAATGCACCTGTTTAATTCTGTCCTTTTTGTGAAAACCATCATTGCAGAAATAATATATGTTTATCATTGAAGGGCAAGTTGAAGGTGAATGGTCTCTGAAAGGCTGTTATTGAAAGCATGACATGCATGTATAAAGACAAGACCCCTATAGAATCCGCCATTTGCAATGTACTTTCACTTTTAAGTCTTAACATTTAGACAAAATAAACAGGGAAAACAACTTTCCATAGGCAATCCATCTCCAACTTGCCCTTCATTGATAAACATATTTTGTTTCTGCAATGATGGTTTTCACTAAGAGCACGTAATTAATTAGGTGTATTTTTTGAAAATATATGCATTTTTAAAAAGAATTTTTCTCAATTAACATTTTTTCCAAGTATTTTTTTTATCAAGTGATACTTTCTATCTGTTAAGCAATGAAAAATTTATAAACTGTAAAAGTTTTAACTTTATGTAATGTTTTTGTTTATACATGTAAATATGCTACAGTTGTTAATAAAATAGGAATATTATTTTTGTTTATTTGATAAGCCCTAACCATGGTACCTGATTTAAGTGTCCTTATCTTGGAAGTCTAATTAGTGTCCTAATTAATATGGCGCTTATCATATGCTAAATGTATCAAGTGTCTTGACACCTAACAATGGTGCAGAGGCCCTATAATACTTGGAGCCGATTGCCCTTATAGGTGCCCTAATGATGGAGCCGATTGCCCTAACAGGGTGCCCTAATGATGGAGCCTAACGCCCTAACAGGTGCCCTAACGATGGAGCCTAACGCCCTAACAAGGTGCCCTAAAACACGTTAGGTGTCAGACATGGTATATAAAGAGAGAGAGAGAGTTAGTGAGCAGATATACATTGCTTGTACTGGATTGTAAACTACGTTTGGATATTGTTAATACACTCGTTGAAACAAACTTTGTCGTTGTTCTGATGTTAGATCTATAAAGATCTAAAGTTCCTATCTTCTACACGGGATCCACAATATTTTGTGACGCGGGTAGAAACAAACACCCCATATAGAGAAAAACGTTACATTTATACCTCACGTAGTTTTGGGGCTATTGTAAAAATAATTTTTTGAACATGTTGACCTTTGACGAGACCTTAAAAAATTCAAAAAAATTATCAATTTATTTTACATTTAACAATCCAGAAGACAGGCCTGGTCATCGTTCGCTAACCAGCAGTTTGTTTTTCACCGTCGGCCGCCATTTACGATAACCCGGCCAGTTCCTAAAAGTCGATCGACCGACGACGGATACACAAATTGTCTGCTGATGGTCGGACGATGATCGAAGGTTGGTCGACAGGCTGACTATTCAGCGACTACTTCAATTGAAGAATTCGGCCACCGATGCAGAAAAAAAATTATAACATGGAATTATCGACAGACAAAAATTGGTCGGTCGACGAAAAAAATGGGTCAAAATTGAGCAAGACAACGGCCGATGAGTCCAACTGTCGGCCGAAGTACAATGAAGCGCATTGAAGTGGTAAAATTTTCCGTTTGGATGAAACGTTCTGAGTCATGTTTTGAACGTCAATAACAATATTATGACCCGCCCATATCTTTAGAAACGAGAAAGAAATATTCGTCGTAATGTTTTAGGACACCCCATTCTTTGCGACAAGCAATATGAGTTACACTGAAATGGAGCTTTAAAAAAAATTAGAAGAGAGAGTTAGAGACTCTCCGCTTCTGTAAAACACAAATTGCAACGAATATGTACATATTTCTGAACTTATAATATCTATTAAAGTTACCACAACACATGTTTCGGCCGAACACGTGTTGACTCTGTATCTATTTATACCGTCAATTTCATTGGCTATTATATTTATGGAAAACCTGTTTTACAGGTATTCGAATAAACAAATTGACCGTTTTATCCATTTCTAAAGAGACGGGCGTGTCATAAGATGTCAATAAACGTTCTTAAAATAGCTCAAAACGTTCCATTCGAACGGAAAATTTTACCACTTCAATGCGCTTCATTGTATCCTATTTTTTCCTCAAAAACCGTCGGGCGTTGGTAGTGTTTGGAAATGTGACAGTGGTTTATAGTGGTCGCAATGTCTCCTCAAAATAGTGGACATGAACACTAGTACTATTCAGACGCGACCAAATACGATCCAAATTACATGTACATGTATTACAATACAATGCACGAACATTAGTACGAAAGTTTTACTACGTTTTATATAATCGCTATCAAGAGAACAACGTTTTGTGTACTCGTAAGGGAGATGCATGAATCGCAACTGTCGACGTGTATGTTTTGCGAACATAATCTGAGACATCTTCGCTAGCCAAGGGTTTCTGATACGCTACTCTCCTCATGATTATGAGGAGAGTAGCGTATCAGAAACCCTCGGCTAGCGAAGATGGATCTGAGAGTGTTGCTCAACATATCTTTTGTATTCTTGCAACAGTTTACTGTCACTGCACGATTTATCCGCTTCAATTTTCCATGCTTCACCCCTATCATATATACCCTGTATATATGCCCTAGAAATACCAAGCAGTGCATGACTGCATGGACACCACACTGCATCCATTCGCATTGGCTCATGTTCAGTCGTCCGATTATCCGATCAGTCCTGCGATCCTATCAAATTGCCTATGTGCAAGTCTGTGTGATTTACACACACCAATAATTCACACTAAACTTAAAAACATTCCTTATATTTACATTTTACAGGTTGGAAGAAACTGATATGTACACAATATTTGAATTTATCCTGCAACTACCCCTTGGATCGACCTAATAAAGGTAACATAATAAACCAAAGCTTTATTCGGTCACTGCCCTGATAAAGCCTCGTGCATGTATTCTGTTGTTTTAAAAGCAGTGTGACGTCATGTATATTGCAATGTTTACGCCATGGCGTCAACTGCAGAGATGTGCTTAAATCTGTCGAAAATAGCTTTTTTTGGACGGTCAAATGTAAAGATTTTGTTGCAGGATAAACAAAATACATGATAACTGTCTAAAAATACTAGTATGAATAAGCTATATTTGGGCTCGGGTAAACCTCGCCCTCTATCACGTTTTATCCTGCAACTACCCCTTGCATTAACGTTTTCTTACCCTCGCCCAAATATCGCTTATATTTCAAGACAGTAACCATGTATTTTATATTTATCCTACAACTACCTCTTGCATTGACCTAATAAAGGTAACCTAATAAACCAAAGCTTAATCCAGTCACTGCCCTAATAAAGCCTCGTGCTTGTATTCCGACGTTCTAAAAGCATTGTGACGTCATGTATATTGCAATGTTTACGCCATGGCGTCATAGTTTCAACTGCAGAGATGTGCCTAAATCTGTCGGAAATAGCTTGTTTTGGACGTTCAAATGTAAAATATTGTTGCAGGATAAACAAAATACATGATAACTGTCTTGAAATATAAGCGATATTTGGGCGAGGGTAAAAAAACGTGATAGAGGGCGAGGCTTGCCGAGCCTTCTTACGTTTTCGACCCGAGCAACTCCCCCTTGCTTACGGCAAGCCTCGCCCTCTATCACGTTTTCTTACCCTCGCCCAAATATCGCTTATATTTCAAGACAGTAACCATGTATATTTACGGTCGCAAACATCCGTTTTACCGGCTCCGCTCACGCGTCGCCGGTAAAACTCAGTTTGCGAACGTTAAATCAGCATTTACGGTCGCAAATACCAAATTAGAAGACAGTTATTCCCTAACTTTATATTCCTCGGTGCCCTATATCGTTGCATTTTTACTAACGTCGCTGCAGCCTCATTGTGACGTCACGTTGATTCACGTTTCTCAGTGTATATTTCTACGCGTGAGTATACATGAAAATGATTTTCATATCAATTTAACAGTTGGCTTAGCAGAAAAACACAGCGAATATAATTATTTTACAATAATGACATATAGATGCAAGATATATCGCAAGATTTGATGAACAAAGGCCACTTTAGATCGTCATTTGTCATTTGTATAATGGCCTCAACCGTATTCAAGCTCCGTAGGCCATTAAACAATACAAAATAATTATTTTGAGATATATAGATATATAGTAGTGATATATTAATAGATATATACCAATAGGTTGCCATTTAGTTATTTTTTTAATTAAATTTTCAAATATGAAACAAATGTCGGCTTCTATGGTATCTTATTTCAAGCTCACGTGGGGTACATCAAGTCGACATATCAATTTAAATAGCTATTGTTCACTGACATTGATTATACTTTGTCGATATGTCTAAATGTGGAGTTGAAGGCCACAGCAAGTGTTTTTTTTTCTCTTGTTAAAGATTTTTTGAATAATCTCTGCTTTATTTAAATACAAAAATAGAGTTGCTAATTATCAAACAAAGTGTTAGAAACTTGTTCTCGAAAAGCCACATATGAATTTAATCAAAAACTCAAACCATCTTTTTAATATCAACTTCAGAGTACTTGGGTGTACTAAAAATGTGATTAGAAAAATAATTGTACAAATGATTAATAACAAGGTAAGTAAATTTACGAGTCCATTCTTATTAAAAAGAGCAGCTGTCAATGATCTTAAAAAGCCTGGACTTTAATTTATCGTGCGGAAGGTTTGTACATACATGTAGAGTTGAAATGTCGCCAGTTTTTTTTTTGTTTTTTATTTTGGTAAATTATTTTATTTCTTTCCTGAAAACTCATTTTTTTTAAATAACCACTTTTGATTAATATCACTTTTCGAATATATTGTTGCAAAGTACTCCTGAAGGATCCATTTTCTATGTATGTTTGTTTGTAAGGGTGTTTAGGAAGTTTTGGAATCCAATGTAGAAATGGTTATTCAAATTCATTTTTGTTTTTAAGAATATAATTTAAGCGACACAAATTATTTTGAGGAATTTCCTATTTAGTTGGATAACCACTTGTAGAATTATATTCTAGCTCCTCTAAGATACATTTAAAAAACACGAGTTATACAAACAAATACATACATGCATTTCGTTTTAAGGACTCATGCATTAAGATTGCATCCATGAAGGATATGGAGATAACGAACATTATTCAATATCAAAGTCCATAAAACAATACAAAATGGGAGAAGAGCAAACACTCTAAAACATCAGATGTGGGATCAGTTGCCAAGGAGGAGTGAGCATCCCCTGCCGACCGGTCACACACGCCTTGTGCTCCTTGTCATGATCGGGAAATAACGAAAATAAACCGTCGTCAATTCAGTGTATTAATAATGGACTAACAATTGGTATGAAAAACGTCAGCCAGCATTTGACTCAATGATAAATTGTACTTGCTGAAAAGGTCATGGTATCGCCTATAGAACTTACCAAATGATGACTTTAAACGAGACTGGTGATATTCTTGTTTCATCAACTTGTTTGTCAATAATTTACCTCGTTATAGATATTGTTCATGCGTAGAGCATGCTCTAACGTATCAAATCAACTGAGATATGTAAACTCCGTATGCAGGTGATGAGGGTATATTGCTGCATAAGTAAGGGAAGTTGACGATAGAAAAGTTAAAGTCATCACGTTTATCATAAAGCTTGGTTGTTAGATTTCCATTAGTAGATATGTCAGACTCTATGGTAATTTTTATCTCAGCTCACCAGGATATATCGTATCGACATAGGAATGGAATTATCATTGTTAATTGAAATATGTCGTCGATATATCTATATGTCGAGTTGAATATTGTATAGCCACCTTCACTTTTTTTGCACACAATACCAGGAATGTTTTTCCAAAATAATCTCCCTAATAAATAAAAATATTTTGTATAGGGTAAAATTTATCGATAGAACATATTAATTATATGGATTCAGCAGAGATGTCTTTTAAATTTATTTCCACTGAAAAGTTTGACAATAAGCATGATAAGGTTATTCAAATATTTAGCTCTTTTCACAAATGAATTATATGATAAAATCTTATTGATGTAATAAAACAAATTCACTTCAATATTTTGGGTTATCCTACATGTAATTGATTTTCTTTATTTCACCTTTGTTACTCTCAGCCACAAAAAGGTTGTCTTTTATGTCTACACATAAACCATTTGGAGAAGTAAGATGGCAGTTATCAATATAACGAAGGAACTGTCCATCCTGATCTAAGATATGTACACAATGTGTATTTTCTGCTGTCAGGATGTGACTTTGACTATCTGTTGTGATGCCAAATGGGTAGAAAAATTCCTTCGAAGAAGAGAGATGACCAGTGTATCTAAATCGGAGTTTTCCAGCTTGATTGACCACTATTACTGCCTGAGCTCTATTGTCTGCTAAACAGATATCCCTATTCCTGTTCTCACAAATGTATTTACAAAAATGATTCGAAAACAAAGGTTTGCTTTCTTCATCAAACTGTATGGTTTGTTTCTCAGTGAAGCCAGAGTAACGGACAATTTTCGATTCCGTTCCATCATCATTGTCCATGGTAACCAAGAGATCACCGATGAAGGTGCTACACACATAGTAAGGTTTCCATCCCTGTAATCCGATCACTTCCCTTATCTGTTTATTTTTCACTAGGTTTACAGTTCTCGTGCCGGGGTCAGTATAAACCAGATCTCCACTCCTTGTCACTGCTATGTCACGTGATTCTTTCCCTGATTTGGTTTTGACTGTCTTTATTAGTTTGCCCTGAAGGTTGTAGAGTTTCATGACTTCGCTTCCTCCACATGTCCAGATTTCTTCATCACTGAGACAGGCTAGGCTTAACAGATACCCAGTGTGTATAGTACCGAGGACCACTGGTATATCAAGTATTGGTTTAGCTGGAGGAGAGTATGCAGCTACTGGTGTCTCCATTTTGTAGTCATGTTCATCTCTTTTGATAGATAAAGGGGATAGAGAACCAACCATTTGACTGAGATGTTCTGCGTTGATCTCATATGGAGAGAAACTTGGTAATGTCACATTAGCTTTAGAAGGTAATTTTTGGTATTCAGCATTCTTGTTATAGAATGCAGATATTTGTGAGAAATCATTGGATTCAATGGTATTCTTCAGATCAAAAATACACTGTTTTATATCAAGAATAACCTTTCCTATTTCTTCTTTCTGTTTACTAAGAACAGCTAGATGTTTGGTTTCCATTTCATCAATTTCTGATTTTCGTTTGTCGACGATAATGTCGATTTTCTTATGCAATTCATCTCCCCGTTTCGTAACAGCAGTTGTTAATTCCTTGTATTGTTGCTTTAACGAGATTTTTTCAGAATTTAAATTGTTTGCAATTTTTTCATAGGTAGGAAAGATTACTTTCTCTAGTTCTTTCAAGACTTCTTTTAAATCTTTAGTCTTAGCATTCAGTTTTTGTAATGCATCTGATAAATCGTGTCCTTTATGTTTGCCGGAGGAGATGCAAGTTGAACAGACAGGAATATCACAATCCTCACAGTAAAGTTCACATTGTTTCTGTATGTGGCTTAGACATTTTGGGTAGTTAGGAGCAGAAGTCTTATGTTTATATGGCACAACTTTGTGTCTTTGAGATGATTCGGAGAGATGCTCCCCTACACAGGCCTTACAAAGGTTAATCTGACAAAGTTCACAATGACTCTGTAATGCAGCTGTTTGACACAGGTCACAGAGGAGGATGTCTTGGGCACAGTAGCGGGGATCCATAATAAATATCTACGTCATATGATAAAGCGTTGCTGTTATTATTTTGCATGATATTTTAACTTTAAAAGTCTCATTTTGAAGATAGTTTTAATAAACAATCTTTTAAGCTAAGAAGTCCATAAAACAATACAAAATAGGAGCAGAGCAAACATGGACCTTCAAAACATCAGAGATAGGACAAGGCGCCATGCATATGCATTGAGGAGTGAGCCCTACCCCAGTTCAAACATCTTTTTCACATATCACGCTTAAGCTGAAGGGAGTTCCTCTGATCGAAGGGTGTCCGGCGTCTGTCTGTCAAATGTAGTACTGTAGATCACTAAATTTTCGCGACACCTTATTTTCGCGAGATAGTCATTTACTCTTAATAAGCGAGACAAAATTTTCACGAATTGTGGGTATTGCTCTATTTTATCTTAAGGAATACTATTATACGCGAGAATTTAAATTTCGCTAGCACACTGTCTCGCGTAATTACGCGAAAATAAAGTTCTCGCGAATAAAAAGTGATTTACAGTATGTCATACTGACATTGTATATAGAAACGTTTAAAGCAATGACGGAAACTCATTCTAAGGATTTATTTAACTTTATTTAACAATTTTTCCTCGAATATAATTTCATGCATCGTACAAAACAAGAAAAAAATATGAATTATCATCGGCCGAACTGAACTTAAAAAGACAACACGTACTCGTTGTTGATGAAGTCAACATATACTTTCCCTCTTTGGGATATATGTTTGATACAAAAATTAATTTAAAAGTCCGTGTTTTATGCCCTGTTCAAATATTTGTTATGTTTATGGATTTTTTTTAGATCGATCGCTGTACTTGATCTTTCAGCTTTTGCATTGAAATAGTTTTCTTTACTAATTTAAGATAAGGCAAGAGAAATAAGCTTAAATGAATGAAAAAAGAACTTTTTCTAATACTTTTCTTGTTCTTCAGCATTTCAAGGCATTCATATGCAACTTATTTTTCATAAGCAATTTACATGTATTAAAATTATTATATATCTCACCTGGTATTCCACGACAGTATTCCAACACTGCGGACGTGTATGGATCTAAACAATCAACTCCTCGTCTCTACCTTCATTTAAATCACTGGCAGACGTTTTGCTTTGTTTTGAAACAATACATTACGTGATTTAGATCAAACCTCATCCATGGATGTCTATAATCGTCCCCGTCATAATTATGCCAAGAGATCAAAACTCTAGATAGTTAGATGTGTCAAACAAAGAAGCATGATTGTCATTTAAATTTAACTTAATTACTTTGTTTTACTACGCGTAGAATTAAATGCATCAAAAATACACGATAAGCACTAGGGGTTCGATTCCGGCTCCATGGTGCTTATCGAGGATCATATTATGAAAATACGAAGGGTATTTTGGGTGTAAAATTTGGCGATTTATTTGCTTAAAGGTATGTCATGAAATATGTAAAGATAACAACAGTATTCAAGTTCATAAAACAATGCTAAATTGGAACAGAGCTGACACGGACCTCCAAAACATCAGAGGTGGGATCAGGTGCCATGGAGGAGTGAGCATCCCATGCCGACCTGTCACATCCGCCATGTGCTCCATGTCATATTCACGAAATAACGGAATTCAGTGTGTATATTAGTATGAAATTTGATTAGTATGGAAAACATCAGTCAGCAATGAGGAATTGTATTTGCTGACAAGGTCATTGAATAGACCATAGAACGTACAAAATGAAGCCTTTCAATTGTCTTGTCATCTTTGATTAACACTGTACTTTATGAAAAATATGGAGCCCACGAACTCTATTCAAACTCAAAAAACATCAGAGTTGTGATCATGTGCCATGGAGGAGTGAACATCCCCTGCCAACAGTCACATCCGCCTTGTGCTCCTTGTCATTATCGGTAAATAACGGATAAATCCATCGTCGATTCAGTGTGCAAGTAATATACTAACAATTTGTATGAAAAACGTCATTCAGTATTTGACTCGATAATAAATTTTATTTGCTGACAAAGTCATTGTATCGAGCATAGAACTTACGAAATGATGACTTTAAGCGAGATTGCTGCTATCATTCTTTCATCAACGTGTTGTTTATAATTAACCTCGTTTTAGAGATTGAACATACGTATACGTAGAGCAATAGGGCATGCTCCTTTGTATAGAATCAATTGAAAGATCATGTTTAAAATAAATTGAAATTTAATTAACAGAATATAATTTCAATTTTTTTTCTTCAAAGGATTGATTTTAAAGGGCTCTTGTGTTGAAAGACATTATTAATCGGTTACTATATTTTTCTCTTTTTCACATCAATTATTTAATAAATAACGGATGATAAGAAATCTATTAAAGAATTCACAATCAATAATTAGATAAACTTTGTGATCCGAGAGAAAAATGTGGTTAAATAAAGATCTAATCAGATGAACACTTTCATTTCTTCCTTTTATTCTCGTTATATTGACATCGTTAACAATTTAAATATTTAATTATATCGTTTTTCGGGTGACTTGTTTCATGCCCATTGTTAGGCCATTGTTTTTATACTGAATTCCACTACGATCAATTCCGTCTGCTTCATCAATACAGGGCGCTAATGGCGACAGTAACAGGTCGGCAGGGGATGCTTACTCTTCTTACGCATCTGATCCATTATGTGGAGTTTTCAGGGGTCCGTGTTCTATGCCACCTTTACATAATTGTATTGTTAAGGGATTTGTGAGTTTCACTGTACGCTACTTTACCTTGTACATTGCATATGTTTACGTTTGTGCTGCACATATCAGACTTTTTGTTTTTGTCTAACGTCAGATTTTGATTTTTCTGATTGACAATATCTCTGTTGTTTTTGGAGACCAGGTATTCCAACAATCTGTTGGAATTCCCATGGGTACCAATTGTGCTCCGGTATTAGCAGACCTAATTTCATATTCATATGAATCAGAATTTGTGCAAAATCTTATGCGTGAAAAGAAGAAAACACTTGCTGTGACCTTCAACTCAACATTTAGATATATCGACGACGTATTGTCAATTAACAATGGTAATTTTCATTCCTACGTCGATATGATATATCCTGGTGAGCTTGAGATACCACAGAGTCTGACACATCTGTTACATACTTGGATATTTTTCTTGAAAAGGACGTTAATGGTTACTAACAACAAAGCTCTATAATAAACGTAATGACTTTAACTATTCTATCGTCAACTTTCTTAACTTATGCAGCAGTATACGTTCATCACCTGCATACGGAGTATATACATCTCAGCTGATTCGATACGCAAGAGCATGCTCTACGTATGAACATTTTCTAAAACGAGGTAAATTATTGACAAGCACGTTGATGAAACAAGAATATCAGCAGTCTCGTTTAAAGTCATTATTTCGTAAGTTCTATGGTCGGTACAATGACCTTTTCAGCAAATACATTTTATCATTGAGTCAAATGCTGACAGACGTTTTTCATACTTATTGTTACTCCATTAATTTATACTCTAAATTGACGACGGATTTTTCCGTTATTTCCCGATCATGACAGGGAGCACACGGCGGGTGTGATCGGTCAGCAGGGGATGTTCACTCCTCCATAACACCTGATCCCACATCTGATGTTTCGGAGGTCCGTGTTTGCTCTGCTCTTATTTTGTTTTGTTTCATGGACTTCGAGATTGAATACTCTTCGTTATCTCCATATCCTTCCTCTAACAAAATAATTAAAATGACTAAATTGAACTGAATATATATTTCCATTCTTCTCAGTTTTGTTAAATGATTTAAAGGAAAAAAGATGGCAAAATGACAAATTAACAAGTTTTGAGATATTCTGAATAAGTATATAATTTTGAATACAGAAATCAGCAACATACATGTAAGAACTGGGTACGGTATGTATAACGAGGCGGCCCTAGTATATCCATTAAATATCATAAGAATGAATAAATGTTAGCCAAAAAAAAATAATCGACAGAATTTAAAAAACAAACCTGAAATGCAGTTAACAGTACATTACATTATGATTTTAATTTTGTTTTATCTGATGAAGAGTAAATCTTTTCCGTTGGACGCATTATGAAAGTGAATTTTTGATAAAGTGAAAAGGTATATTGTCTAAAATCACCCATTTAATATTTGTTATGTACTGGTAGGTTGACTAGGAGCTGGTGAGTGGGTCGTTTTCTTATGTTCCCTTGAGGAGCTTTCCCTGGGTTCCTGGGACTGGTTATCCTGTGGGGAAGTTTTCTGATGTTCCAGTATATCAGACTGCTTTGGAGCCAGTGAGTGAGTCATTTTCGTATGTACTACTCCAGGGCTATTTTCTCTGATATCATGGGATATATTCTTTTCTTTCTTTTTTGGAACAGTATCGTGTTCCTGCCCTCTTTGCACCTGTAGCTTATCTGAAATAATTTCACTTTCCTGCAGATTAAGTTTCCCAGGCTTTTTCCTAGGTCCAGCACTGTGTACCGCAACTTTTCCAGCGGTCTGTATACCCTGCTTACTTATGATATCACGTGATGTACTTATTTCATGATCATCCCTGTTGTTTACTACATTTTGTTGACCACGAATAGGTCTCTCAACATTGCCTTGATGTTTTGCTGATGTTTCTGCATCATCTGTTCCGATTGACCTGCTGTGTGCGACCCCCTGCAGCAGTTTATTTTCCCTCTCTTCCTTTTCCTTTTCTTTTCGAATCCTTTGTTTTTCTCTGTTTAACTCTCCCGCTTTAAGCATCTTTCCATGTTCTTCCCTCTTTTGCCGAGCTATATTCTTTTCCTTTTGATACTCGCCGTATTTTTGCCTATCTCGATGTTCTTGTTCTTCCCGTTCATATTTGTTATCTCTCGTCCTCGTACGATTGTTGACTGCTGTCTGAACATCAGATGAATCATCAGAAGAGCTAAAATTGCAATTTTTTAAATTCAATAAGTTTAATTTCATACCCCATAATCATTTAAGAACCAGATGTTATATACATGTAGTTTTTGCTATGTCCATCCGCCTGTTTGGCTGTTTGTTCACTCAAACTGTAACATTGTCTGTTACTTTTGAATGGGTGGGGCTAAAGTTAACCTACCGGTATTTGACAGGTGTATTATTATGTGACAAAATCTTTCTTCGGGTACAAACACATTAGACCTCTGGACTAAGACCTTAGGGTTTGAGCCACTTATGAAAAAAGGCAATCATAACTTTTGAACAGTTGAAATGTACAATGTATATTGATTGATACAAGTTCGTTAATTGTTCATTTTGATCTCCTGACCTTGAACTTGGAGTTAAACTTTCATATTTGAGAACGAAAATTTTCAATAAGGATGCATCATTTTTTCACAAACACATCTTGTTTTTACATGTGAATTGCTGTAATTGAATACTAGTACTTTATTATGGAATACAAATCAACACAAATAGTATGGTCAGTATCATTTAATTTTTGTACGTTTCTTAATTTTTTTTTTCATATACATTAATTAGAATAAGAAATGACAAATTAATGGCGGGGATCATTGTTACTGTAAGACGCATTGTTTATATGTTATAAGTTCTTACAAATTCTCGATTTAAGAAAGTTATATACATTGTATATATATCATAACGATTGTTAAATGAATGATATTTATATTTAAGAGAATTACTTACAACAAGCCGCCCATGTTTTCTGGGTAGGATTTTAATTGTTAGACACTTCCGTTTCTTGTTTCTTCATCTTTTGTTTCTCGGTGTCTTCCTGTGTATATATGTTATTTATAACTTTATGTGTTTTAATGCATCTTTTTACTTTTATTAAATGTTTTTTTGTTCTTTTGCAAAAGAAAAACCTCCTTTATTTAATTTTACCTATAAAGCTTGCCCGCCGTTGGCCTATTTACCACTTTTATAGTTTCAATTTCCAAAGGATTGAGGAAAGAAAAATTTTAAAACTTTTTAAAACATTTTTTAAAAAGTGGAAGACAAAGTTAAGTGTAACAAACAAACAGAAAACTGTTGTAAAATTATCAATATTACAATTTTTTCTGTTGTTGTTTGCACCTCGTTTTAATTGCAGTGGAATTCGGTAAATATTCTGAACGTAAATCACCAAACTTTTATCTCTCAAGCAATCCTCTGCACACAACCGCGCATCTCTCAAGGAGCACTTTAATAGCGGAGCTGCATTCCTTTCACTTCCAAAGTTTTCATGACAAATTATCCTCAGTGCATAACTGTTTGAGATGTTGAGAGAAAAAAAATCATGACAAACAGAACCAGAACCGGAAAATGATGTAATTGAAGTTACATAACGGTGCACACTGCACATTTTGTTTTCTCTTAATCATACAAAGATATCATATATTTTATGTATTTCAGCCAATGTGCATCTTAACTGGATAGTTAAGAAAACAAATAAATGGAGAAAGTATTATTTTTCAATTTTCTGATTACTGTGGGTTTAGGAATCGCTTGTGCCAAGAAATGCATTGAGTGTGGAATGGGTGTTAACTGTCCAGTTTTACCCTCGAAGGATTGTGAAGTTGTAACAAGACCTTGTTCCTGCTGCAAAGAATGCGCGCGCAGAGTTGGAGAACGGTGTTCTTGGTCCACTGTCAGGTAAGTTTCAATTTGTCCGTTTATATATTATTAATAATTATTAAATTTAATAAGAGAAAACTATGTAACTTACCGATATTCTGTTTGTTATTGATTAGGTTATTTCAGATTATAATAGTTGTAAGTACCGGTACGTAGCAATGATTTTATGTTTTTATTTACATGTACATATATTTCTCACTAAGTGGAGTCATGATATATTCTATACTTATATACTCTCGCCACTCGTTCATTATGTATTTTTGTTTATAAATACTTATGAGCCGTATGGCTTAAAGTTATTGAATAAAGAATTATGTAATTATATAAAAGAAAAAATACGTGGTTTTGACACTTATAATTACTTATGATTTTTCATTGAACAGTTAAAATGAAAGTTTCAACAAGCATAATAAAATTCATGTTTAGAACATGATTCATTTATTAATATTTTAATCATACATCTTAGACTTTGGGTGTGAATGTGATAATCTTCCCATCCTTGATTTACAGGTGTGCCTCGGGATTGATGTGCATAAATGATGATGGAGAGGCGCTTGTGCATGTCCCTCTCTTCTTGACCTACTTTAAAGGAACATGCCAATTTGTGTGAGTAAAATTCTTAAAATTCAGCATTTTAAATTAGAGGGAAACGATAAGCTAAATTTTTTTTAATTAACTAATTAATATGTAGGAACATATATTTATTTGAAGAATCTATCATCACTGTATAAGTATTGCTAGTATGAACATTTTGAACGTATGTAATTTTTGAAACTATATGATATAATG
This sequence comes from Saccostrea glomerata, assembly GCA_003671525.1. NCBI lineage: Eukaryota > Metazoa > Mollusca > Bivalvia > Ostreida > Ostreidae > Saccostrea > Saccostrea glomerata. The sequence goes on along the minus strand of PRKT01000108.1, from coordinate 386,784 downwards.
ACTGGTCTCATAATCCCTGTAGCATGATTCAGTTCAGTTCAGTTTATTGAAGACGAGAGACATGCATCTCATAGACAATATTTACAATCACACATTTTAACACACGTAATAATGAAATAAACATACAAGGTACATGTACAAAACCATATACTGTAATATTTCTGATAATCTATAAATTAGATAAAGAGACTGTTCTTGATGCACTTTAAAGCTTGCTAATTGCAAAAAATTTCCTAAATTACATTAGTGTACTTAATAACTGTATACCAATTTGAAGACGCTTGGTCTTGATAATCTAGGATTTTCATCGAACATGGCCTGGTTTATACGCTTCAATGAACATTACATCTTTTGTTTATAGTCACCAGAGTACACGATTTGTCAGTTTTACTCATACAACAATTAAATAAAGATTTATAAGCATAAAGTTATTTTCTATAATAAAGCAATTGATTAAATTTAAGAAAAAAATAAGATTTTTTATAAATAGATAAACATTGTATTTTATTTATTTAACAAACTTTCCATTTAGATAAGGATACTTTACTTAAATAACTTTGAATAAGCACAATTTTTCTTATTCAATTAGCAGGGACTCAATTAATCTTAATTAATTAATTTTGAGTTATGGACTCCAGTAAACGAAACTCTAGTAAGAACCTCTAATTAAGAGTTAAATATTTCAAGGGGTTCAGTGTTCAGCGGGTCATTCCTTAGCTAATGTAAAAGGCGAAGATAAAGAATAGTGATCGATCTAAGGAAATCTACAAACAATACAAATACATGTATACGTGACGAGGGCATAAGACACGGACCACTGAAACATCCAGAGGTAGGATCATGTGCTTCGGGAGATTAAGCATCTCCTGTTGATCGCTCACACCCACTGAGGATCAAGGATACATTGCGTAGTCATATTATAAAAACAAAAGCCTACATGAAACATTAAGCATGAAACAAGTCACTGGATAGCCAAAATACAAAGTACGATCCCATTATAGATTAACAAGTTAATACAATTTACGAATTTCAGATTTAAAGCGAATTTGTAAAAAAAAATCCCTGTAACATTAACTTATTAGTTACTAGCATTCTTCGCTTTTAGAAATTATCATACTCAGAGCATATTTATGAATAACGAATAAGTTGAGAGTCATAAACATTTAACAGACGATAGTTGACCTACATAAGTAAGCAGTTTGACTTTGTAAAGTTATATTTCACAAATAACAGCCTGGGTGCTAATTAAATAATGCTGCATTGATTAGATAAAATTTTATTTTCGAATTTAGTAATCAGCGTAATAGTGAAATAAGAAGATAACAAAATGTTATCACACTCAAAATTTAAAAAAAAAAGCAGACATGGATATTTTGAACAACATAGATGGAATCACCCCCTCCTGTCTGGACACATCGGTGAAACCAGTCAGTGGATGTTACTTTTCTAGTTTTGTGGTACACTTTTCGGAAAATAGTCGTGTCGATTAAAGTCAATCTCTATCTGCATTTTGTCAAAAATTATAACAAAATGTTTATTCTTCAATATACATTAGGCCTGCATTTTTGAAGTAGGTATGCTGATACGAGTTTCTGAGTATTAAGTATTTTAAGTCTCTAGATTTAGTTTCTATGTACTTTTACCCTCGTTTTCATTTTACTGTAATTCTTTTCAGTGTTATTCAACCAGTTGTGGTGGAAAATACTGACGTCACAGAAAGAAGAAATCGTATATAACTTTATAGAACAACACAAGTATTCATGTAACCGTTAAACCATTTTTTCTAAATTGTATCAAGGTATACATTTAAAAAAAATTATGGCTTAGATTTTGATGTTTTTATTACATAAGAATTAAAAATTTCATAATGATAGTCAAGCATATTTGTCTGTTTATATAACAATTACAATACCTCCCTATATATATTTTCAACGCATTTTAGTTAAATTTTGAAAGACCTTATGTAATATAGTAATATATTTAACTACTTTGATAAAGACGTTAAGAAAAATAGCCTTAAAGTGATAATGTTTACCAGTTAATTAATGTATCGTCTTATTTTTTTTTTTTGGTCAGGGGCAAATCAAAATTTATTTAAATGCTACACTTTTGATATGAGATGAGACGTCACATTATCAATTTCCAAAACCAGGTAAATTATTGACAAACAAGATGATGAAACAGGAATATCAGCAGTCTCTTTTAAAGTCATAATTTCATAAGTTCTATGACCTTGTCAGCAAATACAAAATACAATGACTTGTCAGCAAATACAAAATATCATTTTGTCAAATGCTGACTTTTTCATACTCATTGTTAGTAAATTATTTAAAAATTGTACACTGAATTGAAAACGAATTTTCCCGTTATTCCCCGATCATGACAGGGAGCACACGGCGGGTGTGACCGGTCGGCAGGGGATGCTCACTCCTCCATGGCACCTGATCCCACCTATGATGTTTCGGAGGTCCGTGTTTGCTCTGCTCCTATTTTGTAATGTTATATGGACTTTGATATTGAATACTGTACGTTATCTCCATATCTATATAAACACCAATGGACCAGTAAAATCGCTAGCTTGATTATAAATTCTTTCCAACGTATTACCAGTTATGTTCGTGTTTTTGAATTCTTCACATATTTGTATAATTATTTGTATTGTTAACAGATTTGTTTTAAAGACAGATTACTGTACGAGGGGTGATCAAAAAGTTCGCGTACAAATTGAATAACTTCCATAAAACAAATGAAATTATTTTATAAAGAAGCCCTCACTGATTGTAATGCATATCTGCCATCGTTCTGCCCATGCGCGAATCACGTAATCCAGGCGGTCACGTGACATGCTCCGATGCTCAAACGTCATTTTTTAACCATCTCCCCCCTTCACTAAAACAATAAATCCAATTTATAATTAAACTTCTGGAAAGTCTATGGTCTTCATAAACCTTGTACAAATTATTGCAAGATACTTTAAATTTTACAGCCTCTCGTTGCTCTAGTAAGACTGGGATAACCATTTTTCGTCACGAGTCACCTACATATTGACGTCATTTTCATATTGTGACGTCACAATGGTCTAGAAAATCATTACTTTTCATAGGCTATTTATAGAACATGTGCATGACTATAGGTGTGCCAAATTTCACTTTGATCTGAATCGTAGTTTTGTAAATATAAAGATAGGCTAGGTCTCGAACTTTTTGATCACCCCTCAGCCCTTGTATGTTGTTCATCTTGTATATTACAGCAGTATTTGTGTGTTCACATAAAGTACGTATTATATAACTATAATAAGATATATTTTTATTACACTAAATACAAATTACTGTTAGCGAAAAATACATGATGTATGCAAAGAGTTTTTTTTTAAAAAGTTTGCCTTGATATCTCTTAGATAACTCAAATATTAATAAAACTTAAAATATCCATTAAGCAATTTTCAGTTAATCCATATTCTTCAATTTTCAGGAATAAAAAAAATTGCAATCTCCATAAAACAAGGCGTTTGAAGTGCTGAATGTTGAGTTATATTTATAATCAAGCTTTTCCTTATTAAACTTAACATTACTACTTTTTAAAAATGAATAGAAAACAAATATGCTTTTACTACTTAGTGAAGTAGAGATTACCATTTTCTCGGGAGGTTGAGTTATGTCCAAGACACAATGTAGTTACGATATCAACATATTACTTTTTTATAGTTTGCTGTAATATTTCTCTACCTTTGTGTGTTTATTAGAATACTTTCTGTTATAAGAAATTTTCCTTACTGTCAATGATATCGTACCGATATCGAATCATGGTTGTTCAAAGAATTATGGATTCCATCCTTTATATTATGTTTTTCAACATGTGAGTTATTGAAAAAATATAACCTACAAAACTTTCCCTGTAGTGTCGATATCATTGATATCGAGGATATCGCTTCGATATCGAATCATGTTTGCACAACCCTTGATAAGTACCATCCCTGTAACTAATAATGTGTGTGTAAGTTTATATACTTACATTTACGAAGATTGTACTTGCCATCGATATCGTCGATATCGAAGATATCGTATCGATATCGAATCTTGATTGTTAAACACAGATTGCTCTACCAACATTTACCCTAACCAATACCTTACTTTTAACCTAACCTAAGACAATAACTTATGTTTCCTTAATGCAATACGTGTGTTTACTTTCTGATTAATAAATTGACCCTACTGTCGATATCGACGACATCGTATCAATATCGAATTATGATTGTTAAAACTTATTTTCCAACTGTCACCCTAACCCAACAGCTTACTCTTAACCTAATCCAAGACAATAACAACTCTTAGCCCTTTGTTTATCAAACTAATTTATTTTCTTATTTCATTTAATTCATTTTTCTTATTTGCTAATGTATGTCATTTTTTCTAAGTACCACATATTTTGAGTCGGGTAACTATGCAGTATCTGTCATATATGAAAATGACCAATCCTTCCCCCCTCCAAGAAATGAGTTCTGATTAACTTAAGTTAAGACTCGGGTGGAATACAGTGGCTTCGAAATCTGATTAACTTAAGAATATCGACAACACTTGTGGTCTTGTAAAATTATGTTATACCTCATTGTGAAAATGAATTGCATAAATAGGATCGATATCGATACGATATCGTCATGGTATTGTCGATATCGACGACATCGACATAGAACCAAGTCTCATATATGTATCAATTATTTCCAAATTAAGAATGCTTATGAGGATCGATATCTATACGATATCGACATTATATTGTCGATATCGTCGATATCGACATTGAATTCGTTCTTGGACATGTATGGGGAGGTTTGATTGAATATTTATAGCTACATCTATAAACTGTTTCCCCAGTATTTATTTCATTACAGACAAAGTACATGTAATAGAGATGACATATTGAACTCTGTTTGATCGTGTCTTGTATTTGTGTAACTTCACCTATGCTTTATCAAACGTCTCATTTAGGATAAGGCAGGTTCTCCAGGGGACATTACTAACGCACAATCGATACTCTAACTTGACATAAATTGATTCTCTGAGCAAAGAGAGACAGTGATGGTGTCGATTATTTTAATCAACATGTAAAAACGACTGAAATTTTGGCAACAAGGACCAAAATAGTTTTACAGTTGTAAACTAATATCAAATACAAAATCAATAAAATAAATAAAATGAAAATACAAAATTAATGAATGTTTCTCGCTTGTTTATTTCTCCGTGGTTTTTACGAAAAATTAATTTACCTGCGAAAGGATTTAATTGTAAAACGTTAAAAATGCCAACCTCTATAAATTGAGGATTATGAAACGTCTTGAATAAAATTAAAATCGATTGATTTCATATGCAAAAAGTATGTCTAATCCGAGGAACATTCAGCATGTATCTCTTTAGATAGTCCGAAATATCTGACGTTTCCCAGACTTTTTTTTACGATTTTGATATTTTACGTGCCAGGGAAACGTCAGAACCAGTGTAAAGACGAATAATGACCCCCATCGATTAATGACCGTGGGTCATTTTTCTCGAGTTGATTTTAGATACTTGCGAGCCGAATTAAATTTCAAAGTCAAAAGTTTTCAATAGTATGATACTTAAAGAACTTACCAATATAGTTTTATGATTCATTTATAGAATACAAACCGTTGAAAAGGTTCTATCACACTGTCGAGATTTGTCTACATTTCGTGCATTTTAAAATCTTGCATGTCCTGTTACGAAATGTGGAGTGATATTTTCTTTTCATCGATACTGCTGAGTACTAGAGGCGTTGTGCTTTTGATAAATTGTGATTTTGGCATTTAGTTCGGTTCTCAAGTATCGAAAATCAACTTCAGTTGAAGACGGCGAAATTTCCAGTTGAGATAGGAAAAAGAGGGTATACGATAAACTTGGCTTCATTTAAAAAAAATCTGAAAATCTTATATTACAAAAACATAGTATAGTTTTTTTTGTTTTTTTTGTTTTTTTTTTTGTTTAATTCAAAGAATTTATTTTTGCTTTCACATTTACAGACTATGTACAATAGATTTGTTTACATTCAATACATACATATACTATATAATTTTTCTTCCATATAATTTATATTATATACTTTATACAAATTCTCTTTGGTAAATGCTAAATACAAATTCATTTCATAAAGCTGCAAAAGATATATGACATTCATGTATATTATGAATCTTCATTGTGAAAGCTTTATATACAAAGAAGTAAACAAAGGGGAGGGGTGAGGAAGGAAAACAAAGTGAGGTGGGAGAACAGTTTTCACTAATTTACCATACTGGGACATTTGAGTATAAATTTGAAGAACATTATAGCATATCACAAATAATTTTCCAGTTCTTTTCATATTCTGAAAATTTACAATTTCTTAAAAGAATAGCCTTTTCAACCAGTATTCTATCTACAATTATTTTTTCTAACATTACTATACTTAATTTAGGCATATTTTTAAACCTACTGGCAAAAATGAATTGTTTAACAGTAAGTATTATTATATTGTGTAATCTATACATGTTTTTATTGTTGTATTTTCCAAACAGTATATCTTTTCTATCGAAATTAATAGTAAAATGGAAGTTTTTTATAAACCACTCCTCTATATGACACCATATTCTTTTTACGCAGAAACATTCAAAAAATAAATGTTCAATTGTTTCAACTTCTTGTTTACAAAATGAGCAAACAGGTGAATCAATTAGTTTAAGTTTATATAGGTATTTATTTGTTGCGATAATCCTGTGCAGGATTTGAAATTGCATCCACTGAAATTTTGCCTCTTTTGTAACTTTGAATGGTAGTTCAAATATTTTGTTCCATTCTAACTCACCAAAAGATATTCCATTATTTTCCCATTTTTCTAATGCTTTAATTGTTTGCTTTTTCTTCTTGATGAGTATATTGTACATATCTTTACAACCATTTGTGCTTTTATAAAAAATGTAAATTGAATTTGGGATAAAAGGTCCACTTTCTTCTCTTTTTAGCTCACCTGAGCCGAAGGCTCAAGTGAGCTTTTCTGATCAAAATTTGTCCGTTGTCTGTCGTTGTCGTAGTCGTTGTCGTCGTCGTTGTCGTAGATTTTTCACATTTTCATCTTCTCAAGAACCACTGAGCCAATTTTAACCAAACTTGGCACAAAGTATAATTGGGTGAAGGGGAAGCAAGTTTGTACAAATGAAGGGCCACGCCATTTTCCAAGGGGAGATAATTATGAATTAGAGAAAAATTAATGGCATTTTTAAAAAATCTTCTTCTCAAGAACCACTGGGCCAGGAAAGGTGAAACTTATGTGGAATCATCCTCAGGTAGTGTAGATTCAAGTTTGTTCAAATGATGACCCCCGGGGCAAGGGTGGGGCCAAAATGGCCGACCCAAGTTTAACTTAGGAATATATATAGGAAAAATCTTTAAAAATCTTCTTCTCAAGAACCACTGTGCCAGGAAAGACGAAAATCATGTGGAATCATCCTCAGGTAGTGTAGATTCAAATTTGTTCAAATGATGACACCCGGGGCTAGGGTGGGGCCAAAATGGCCTACCCAAGTTTTACATAGGAAAAATATAGGAAAATATCTTTAAAAATCTTCTTCTCAAGAACCACTGGGCCAGGAAAGATGAAACTCATGTGGAATCATCCTCAGGTAGTGTAGATTCAAGTTTGTTCAAATCATGACCTCTGGGGCTAGGGTGGGGCCAAAATGGCCCAACCAAGTTTTACATAGGGATGTATCGGGAAACCTTTTAAAATCTTCTTTTCAAGCACTTCAAAGCTATGATTAGTGTTATTTATATGGAATCATCCTCAGATAGTGTAGATTCTAGTTTGTTCAAATGATGAACGCCTAGGGGGGGGTTAAATTCAAGCCCCGATGTGCTCAGGTGAGTGCTGTGGCCCCTGGGCCTCTTGTTTCAATATCAATACTTTTCAATATCTTTGTAACAGCTATTTTTAAACCGGTATATTCTACAAAATTAGTATGTACATTCAGATTATTGAGGTACTCGAGGCTTATAAATTTTCCTTCAACGTCAAACAGATATCTTATGAAAACAAAGCCTGCATCAAAATAACTTTTCAAAAATACAGAGGAATTATTTATTTTAATTCTTGGATAAAACCATATATGTTCATGAAGAATTTGAGTAGTACATGTTTTTGACTACCACTGCAGTCAATGATTTTTACCCAATTAAGTAAAACCTCTTTCCAAAATGCTTATTTTATTACACATCTTAACTATAAAATCTAAACCTCTTACCCAAAGTGATTCAATTTTCATTCCTAATTCTGATTCAAAAAGTTTTAACCATTTTGTGTCTGAGTAGATTAGTCTTCGGATCCATGTTGATTTTAATGCACATAAGAATCCATATAATCAATCATTTTCAACCCCCCATTTTTATAGTCTTGGATTATAACACTCTTCTTAACCTTATGTACTTTACTTCCCCATAAAAAGTAATAAAGGTCTTTATCTTTGGTATAATCAGGGATTTAATCACTGTTAATCTACCAATGGGAGTCAGTTTTCTTAATTGCCATTGTTTTACCAATCGCTTTATTTCATTTAATTTTGGGGGGTAATTCAGTTCAGTTCAATCATTTCATCTAAATTAATAGAAAACTTTAGAAAACTTTACACCAAGAAGATCAAAAGTAGAATTATTCCAGTCTAAATTCCATCTCAAGTGATGAAAGACTTCTTTAGAGAATTTTTTACTACCGATCCACACCATTTTTGTTTTTGTAAAATTAATTTTCAGTCCAGATACAATTGCAAAATAACCAAGCTCTCTTAATATACCATCCATAGACTGTGGTGATCCGTCAGATATAATTGAAGTATCATCAGCATATTGTGAAAGTTTATATTCCTCCCCATCAATTACAATTCCTTTTATGTCTTTCTTATTTCGAATGAGAATCCCAAGAACTTCAGCACATAGTAGAAAGAGATATGGTGAAATTGGGTCCCCCTGTCTGCATCCCCTTTGTGGGAACAAGTAATCAGAGGAAATTCCATTCTGTATGAAACATAGTATATTTTTGATACAAGAAAATGCTGTCTTTAACGCCAATTACAGTGATCATATGGATTACAAAATCCAAAAATAAAACAAGAGTTTCATAAAGATTGTCGTACTATTTAAACTGCAAAATATCACAAACTGTACAAATGTTGATTTTATGAGCAATATAATATCTTTAAATCCCATAATTAACTTGAAAGTCGTTTGTAAGACACTGAACATGTTATCCTCAAAGTTGTTTGTGTTCTGAGAAAAGAATCATGAAGCAAAAATATTCTTACATCACATCGGTGCAATATTTGACTTTCAGCTGCGTAAGAAAACATTTGCCTTAAGAGTGAATGGTCTGCTATGAATCTCAAAAGAAGTATTTTTATTCAAAATTTAAAATGAAGAAATTATACCTAATCAACAAATTGAATGAAAAAACTTACACGACTTTCAAATTTATATACAACCGTTCCGCATTATAAATTAATTATTATTAACTGCTACGTTTTCAATAAAAAGGGAACTAGCAAATTTATTTACCTTGTCATTGGTCATTTACAAAATTACTTTGATGTTTGAGAAAAAAATCTTATTGTACACAAAATATTATGAAGTTAATACTGAAAACATGTTTGAGTTTCTGATTTATAACATCTATGTGATTTTTGGAGACCAGGTCTTCCAACAAACTATTGGACCATGTTTACCAAAAGCACCCCGTTAATGGCACTCCTATATTTTTATCATATGATTATGAAGCTGAATTAGTTCAAAATCTTGTACGTGACAAGAAGAAAACAATTGCTGTTGCCTTTATTTCGACATTAAGATATTTAGACGACTTATTGTCAATTAACATTTCTTTTTTCATTTGTATGTCAACAGAATATCTAATATATTCCAGTGAGTTTGAAATGAAAAATAACACTGAGTCTAAAACATATCTTTCATAATTGGATATTTTACACAAAAAACCCCACGGTATTGGTAATCTAGAAAACTTTATTTGCGTGATATATTTAACTTTTCAAATGTCAACTTTCTTAACTTATGCAGCAATATACCCTTATCACCTGTAAATGGATTTATATCTCTCAGTTTATTTATTACGCAAAAGCATGCTCTGCGTATGACAGTTTTTAAAACGAGATAAGTTATTGACAAACAAGTTGCTGAAACAAGAATATCTCAAGTCTAGATATATGTCATCATTTCATATGTTCTATGATCGATACAGTGATCTTCTCAGCAAGTACAATGAAGCATCATGTTCCAATGATATTCAACTGAATCTTTAACTCGATATATTTCCAAGAAGTACTTGTTCACGAAAGAAAGACCCTTTGTACGACTGGCTCAACAAGATATGACATGAGCACCGCCTGAACAACGTACACATAATGACAAAAGAAATTGCTTTTGAATGAAATTTACTTATTCTTTGTTATCTTCTAAATTATTTCTATATAATATTTGAATAATTAAGTTATTCTGTTTTTCATCAAATTGACATAATTATGCAATGTTTAAGTCATTTTGTAGAAATATAACATCGTCAGACGTTATTGGTATAATTACAATATGCTATGTTCAAGCAGGTATATCTTTATTGCAAATAAAACGGTTAAATTTTCACTGTGTCCTAAATCTGTTGTAGATTTCAAATATGCATTAAAGTCAATTTCGAAAATTTTGTCATGGAGACCCCTTTTTTCAGAGAATGGTCTATATATTTTAATGCAAGTCTTACTATGTATACCGACCTTGGGTTTCATATTTCCTGTAAAAATCTTATTTATTATCAAATTTGAAATAAGATGAAATATCACTATATCTTTTACATTCAAATATATTTTTTCTTAGCAAATCAAACACCTAAAATATGCAGAATTAAACGATATGGTTTAAAATACATAATTATATAAACATTCTAGTTTTTGTAAAATATGCATCGAATTTCAAGCATACATAAGATGAGAAGAAAAACAAAATGCATGTGTATTGTAACCCGGAAGCTGAATTTTTCTTTTTTAATTAAGGATGATGACATCTATATCCTTCGGATCATGCAGAGTCACAGCTCGAGATCTTACCACGGAAGTAACTGACTGATTGCCATCTATTATCGAGGAAAAAACGTAAAAAGATGTAGATGACATACTAACATACAGTTAGTCCTGGTGATAAAATTGAATAAGAGTCTTCTCTTGGAAAACGAAGGCTTAAAAGTTGTTAATTATTGGCGAATGTCAAATTTCTGTGTCTTAGGTAATGTATATTTAAAGATTCAAATCTCATTTGGAATTTTATAATGAAGAGCTGTTGAGTACCCGTATGGTATATTAGGGACTTGGTCTCGGAACCAATAGTTAGGTACAAGGCAGTAAAAACATGTACCGGGTATATTGAACTACAGAATAGGACCTCGGTTTCGGTCCCAGTGCAAAACAATCTAAAAGAACCGAAAGCCCGGAAAAGACTCTGGATTTTATCGTTATTTTTGTATTGTCAATTTTAAAAATAGTCTTTCCCTCGACTATGTTAACCTTAAAAGTAAAGTTGGCGCTCGTTGAATAGTGATAAATAAATCCGTCGGTGTTTTGTCATTGGATATTTCTATATATATCATTTTGTTTCCTAGAAAACTTGCAATAGGGAAAAAGTCTTATTAGTCACAAACCATTAACACAAAAACAGCGTTAAAAGTAGTTCAAACAGAAACCGTTGTAATCGTTAAAGATTGTTAATGTTTTCTGTTGACAATAATTCATCATTAAATTAGCAGGGAGTCGTACTTTAGCTTTGTAACTAGCCACTCCACATCAAGATCTATTGCGTAATATTTTGCACATTTTATTCATTATTTCCCACTGTCGTTCGAACTTCAGATAAAGTAACAAATTATTGTCAGAATTGTCATTAATATTTTCAGTCCTGTGATCGATATCTTCCTCCGCCAGTTTGTCACTGCGCAATGATAAAGGTGTGATTAGACGAAGATTTGCCAGGATCTACGACTGTAATGCAACATTCATTTACGAAATGAGAAACTAAGCCTAACAATTGCAAGCAAGCTGGCTTTGATCGGATGCTTATTTGAAGACATTGTTAAATAATACATTTGAGAATTCTCTAAATGTCTTGTATTATTAGTCTGACTGCGGCAGATCGTTGCTTGTGTGGAAACTCACTTTGTCACGAGCGGTCGATTTCATACCATTAGCAAATGCCCAAATAAGTGAGGGGAAAACTTGTTAAATATATAGCCGTGAATTGCTCTGGAGATATCAGTAGATACGAGAAAAATTAACACTGATCTAAGTAGATTTTAACGGACAATCCCAAATAGCTAATAATCAAGACGAATTCAAAATTTACATCTTGTGTTTCTATTTAAACAATGTTTGTATAAACTCCCGACTCTGGATAAATAAAAATAAGTAAGTAGGTAGATAAGATTTTTTATTAAAAATATTCAACACCCATCCCGAATGTTCACAAATTAACGGAATTAACCGAAATAGATCGTGATTAATTTAAAATTCCGGAATTAAACACAAGAAGAATAAACCATCGTAAAACTAGTCGGTCGGAAGAATGCAAACAAATTTTTTTTTACAGATGGCCTTTCTTATAGATAAATCTCTTACTTTGCGTTATGTTGCGGGGAAATATAATAAGCTTATTGTAATATAAATACTATAAAATCAACATTGGATTAATATCGCTTCGTATAAACGGAAGGACCTCTTATGCGACAAAGAGGCCTTAATTACCTTAGTGTTTCAATATTCAATAGATGATATTGATCAAAAGGAATTTTGAAATAAGTATTGAACTGAGGACCTCCTTGTAAACAATCTTCCTCAGGACTCAAGTTCGTTCCCGTTGTGATCACAAATGACAGATCGGTTCATTGGGGAATTTTAAATCAATGATTGAACCTTTGTCCCATCACCGTGTACATGTTTATTTTAAAAACATGATTATTTATATCTTTGTTTAATTGGGCGAGGAGGTTGGTACATTTTGCATCAACTGGTTCGCTGGTGACGGACAGACTGCCCTACAAAGCAGAGGGAGGTATGATTCAAAATACAGTCACTGATCTGAATATATAATTTTTATTCCGAAATTAATTTCTTTTTAATCATTGCATTGATCTAGTTTCTCATCGAACAACGGCTTTCAATCGTTTATAAAATGCATTAAACATCGTTGTTTTCCTATCTGGTCTTTGAATCGTGATACGGAGTCTATTGCGTTACAATCCTGACAATATCGGAGCGCTTTGGGATACGGTGGAGTTACGGAGCACTTATTGTAGAACTCGGCTCTGCCTGTGTAAAGTTCCCCGGTAATTCCAGTTAAAACGAGACTCCAATCAGCTGATGATTGCCTATTGTCTTTGTAAGCTCGCTGTGTCTCTCTCTCTTCTCTGCTTTTATGACTTCCGTAAGAGGAATTTGAAATGAATAATTTATAAAGCAGTGAAATGTTTCAGGAGAATTTATTTATAGATTTGTCATTTATATGCGTTTCGTTTCAAATCCTAAACATACATGGTTCCTCGGGAAACACGGATATATTTTTAACCAATAGTGAAAGACTATTTTTATTTTGATTTCAGATAATTCATATTTGCATTATTTTGTTCACCGACATTTGGCTGGACTACCTCACGTATCGAAAAGATTTCACTATACAATTTAACACCTTTAACCAAGATGGGGAAACAAAACAGCAAACTGAGACCGGAAGTACTGGCAGATCTAAACCTGAACACGAGCTTCAGCAAAGAAGAAATCCAGGAGTGGTATAAAGGCTTCATTAATGACTGCCCCGGCGGAAGTTTGAGCATAAACGAATTTAAAAACATATACTCTGAGTTATTTCCTCTTGGGGACGCCTCAAAGTTTGCTGAACACGTGTTCAGAGCATTTGATGAGAACAGAGATGGAACACTCGATTTTCGGGAGTTTATGTGTGCGTTAAACGTATCCTCCCGAGGAACCCTAGAGCAGAAGATACACTTTGCATTCCGGATATACGATCTTGATGGCGATGGTTACATCTCAAAAGACGAAATGTGTGAAATTATCAAAGTAAGATTATCACTTCAAATATTTTACTACTTGCACTTTAATCAATATTCTGTAAATTGTAGCTATATGCTTCTTTTGGAGATTTAGAAATCATCGTAGTTCAAATGGAAATGAATTTAAAGTATTGTCAATAATGGATGAAAGTGTGCTTATGATTATCAAAAATTCCCTCATTCATGAATATCTTGTATTGTGAAATTTAATGACACGTTTTCTTAATGCTATTACGCAATATCCGATAATCTCCGAATAATCTTTAAAATGCGTTAATTACCAGTTATAGTGACCTTGATAGCAAATTGAACCAATGAAATATATGGAGATAACGAACAGTATTCAAGCTAAAAAGTCCATGAAACAATACAAAAAAGGAGCAGCGCAAACACGGACCTCCAAAACATCAGAGGTGTGATCAGGTGCCACGGAGGAGTGAGCATCCTTTGGGGTAGTATTTTTGCTGTCTCATATCATTTTGGAGCCTTTTTTGTATATTGAATTCGACTACGGAATATATCAAGTATCAAACCAATATATATAATTTAAAGGGCGTGCGGCGGTTTTGACAGATCAGTAGGGCGCCTGATCCTACTTCTGGAATTTCCAAGGGTCTGTGGCTACAGCCAGCCCCTGTTCACAGATGCTTTTATTTTTTTTATCGATCACTGTTCTTAACTTTCACCTTTGATATTAGCAATCCCAATTTTCCCAAACAAAGGTTATAGATACGAAAAGATGCATGGTTTTACAAGTGATGTTATTTAATTAAAAGTTATCGATCTTCATTACTCAACGAGAAGTTAATCTCACCTTAATATGTCTCCTAACCTGACCTTTAACAGTCCCCCAGATACCTGTTTTTTCCCAGGTTCGCCAATCAATCCATCAATTGCTATAACCTTAGAGTATAAAGGCGCGATTCTCAATTCATAGACAGCGCTGTTGACAATGATATTCCCCACAAAGAGATTCAGAAAACACGGATAATTTACTAATGTGATTTGATTATAGAAATATGATAATGAGGTAGTTTTCACCTAGTGTCGGAATTTTTATGAAGGTATCAATAAAAGAGTAGCATTTCTTGGTTTCTAGTTAAGGCATTATTCAAATACAGTACTAAAAACCTTTTTCTATAAATTTACTACTAGCATTTTAAGTTCTTAAACGAGTCACTAATTAATTTTTTTTTTAGTTCATATTTTTATGCCATCATGTTATAGCCATATAATGCTGTGTAAGGTTTATTTGATGTTACCCTAGCCATAAATTTTCGAATCAAACAATTAAAAATCGATTGTAATCCACGATGGTTAATTTCAATAACTCTAACGATAATTATCCTCATATACATACATACGTTTTCATTGAATCGAGCACCTTAGTACCAGTCTAGGGTTCTAGGTAGAAGGGAATAACAATATAATTTCTAGTCTATATTTGTTTTCTCATAGCGTCGCATAAGTGACAAAAATGTTTTCTTTTTCTGACCCTTAATATTTTTGTTTGAATGGATATAGTTCCATTAAAGAAAAGAATCAGCTATGTAACATTCGTAAAAATGATGAATGGGATTATACTCTACTACATGTTTGAAAACATATTCCGCGTATTAAAACAATGATATTATATTTTAAAGTAAGATATTAATAATATATACGAGTCAATCTTTGAGTGTTTAAATGACTAAGGTTTTTTTTTTTAACAATTCAGGCAATATACAAAATGGTGGGACCAGCAATGAAAGAAGACGAACAGGAACAAACGCCAGAAGAGAGAACGGAAGTACTGTTTCGGAAGATGGATAAAAACATGGACCAGCTTCTGTCACTTCCGGAATTCATAGAGGGTGTCAAGGGGGACTCTACAATTGTCAAATTTCTACAGTGTGATATTTAAACCTACAAAATCAGTTTATTTAACAATTACTATTTAGTAGTTTTTTTTATTATTATTATTTATCATGCATCAACTTCCTGTTGCTTGGATAAACATTATTTTCCACACTAAGTGATATGTATAATTGCATGTATCTTTTTTAAAATCACTCGGAAAAATTGTATAACAAAATCAAGGAGAGATGTCCAATAAAATTAAAAATGCCTTCTCTTCTTCATTTTACAGTTCCTGTACTATTAATATATATGTCTATTTACATAATTTAGTCAGAAGAAGGAAAGAAAAAATTTATAAATCATGCATATAACGATTCGATTAATGACTAAGTAAATTATTTTATTTCTTTTGTGTTGAGTGTTTGGTTCAGTGAATTTCAGTAAAATGAAACGTATATTAACATCATTATTATAAGATATCGTTTGCTCAAATGAAACATGTATCTAAAATAGATCATTGAATAAAATAAATACTGTATACAGGGTATTTTCGCCTCGTATTATTTTCGCCGTTTTGCACTTGCGAACTATTTTGCCCCGTTTTAAATTCGCCCAGTCTTAGTTTTGTTGAACAAATTATACTGTGTGATTTGAATTCGCACCGTTTTAAATCAAGAAAGGGCCGGAAAAAATGTGGGCGAAAATTTCTCTGTATACAGTAAAAAAATATCATAAATACGTTGTATGGCACTGTAACAAGTTTTTTATTTAACAAATTAAAAGACACTTTCATACTTACTAACTTACTTATTACTTATGCCTGTCACCCCTTTTTGGGCTTAAGCCGCTGACAAGATTCTTCCAGGCCCCTCTATCAATACTTTCTCTTTCCAGTCTTTGCCAAAACTTTTGACGCCTGCCTTCAAATCTCTCCGCCAGGGGTTCTTTGGCCTTTTCTATGCAGGATAGGACTTGTCTTATGATAAGCTTGCGTAGAGTATGCCCTATCCACCTCCACCTTTTCTGCATTATTTCTTCTTCTTTAGGTGGCTTGGTTTGTTCTTGTCCACAAATCGATGTATCTAATTTTTTCGGGCCATCTAATCCGGAGACACGCTGGTCTCAAAAAAGAATTGATGAATGTTTGGATCCTGTTTGTTGTGGTGACAGTTATCCTCCATGTCTCAGAACCAAAGAGGAGTACGTCACCCTTAACGTTGCTGGAATCTAGAGGCGTGTTAAGGACAAGAAATGTCAGGTTTCCCGTCTTAAATTGAATCTTGGACCTATCTCAGTTACGTGACATCCAACTATTTAATGTTTAGAAATAGATTAAGCAATATATATACTTAAATAATAATTATATTAATACGGAATATAGTGATGGGGAAAAAATAATACCAAAAATCACTAAAATAAGAAGTACAAGGAATCATGATACTAAGTACAAGGAATCTTAAGGAAACCATCGGTTCCATCTGGGTTGAATTGTTTTAGGGCGAATGGTTTAAATTAAATTAAATTAAAGTTTATTTATTCAGACATATAAAATATATGGTACAACACGAGGACAATGAAAAATATTTACAACATATAAATTCAGGTCAGAAATACAAGTTCATGTTAGTTTATTCAGAGTGACTCTTTATACACGTGGGCGTCTTTTAGTTTTACTTTCAACGATTGTAGATGTAAAATATCTGAAGTCTTACTAATAACTAGTACCTTCTTGGTGGAAGAAATCTAACGGAAATAACATGACAAATACCAAATATAATGGTCTTTAATGTTGACCATATCTTTAGAGAATATGTTCCCCTTACAGATATACATAGCCAACATTAATATTATTACCTAGGACAATAATTCCTCTAGCTTTATTTCAATGAAATATTGATGTTCCTGTAATTTCGAGAAGATAGGCAACATTGAATTGTCATACATTTGTCATAAAACTACATTTTTCCCCGTAGAACGATCCCAGATGGCTGCAGAGAGTTTGTAAATTGGTTTCTGATTGTGACTGTGTTGTGAATAATTGATGCTAATAAGAAAAGTTCGAGACATACAATAGTTCCTTAAACAAAATAAGTGAAATTTTAAACAAATAATTATAATTCTAAAGGTGAAGATGTTCAAAGCATTATTTTTTAATATTTTAAGCATAAGAATTATCCCCTGGAACCCCTTTCCCGGCCTTTAGACCACATACTTCAGTGATTTGGAAGAGACACCCTTCCTTATCGTATGTATCTACTTAGTTGATCGGTTACTATCCAGGAGTAGAGAAGAATGATTAAATGTTTTTCTCCTATATAATCATTAGAGCCTCACCCTTTTGGCATAATCACCCAAACCCCTGATCCTATTGTCCATGGAATTCACAATTTTCATCTAATTTAATACTAACCCTTCTTCATCATAATATGTACTAAGTTCATCAGCTCAATACCTAAGAGTAGAAAAAAAATATTGTCAAAGAATTATTGCATTTTACACTTTATGATCATTAGATTATAGAGGTAATAAAATTCGCAGCTTTGGAAGAGACATGCTTATTATTAATAATTAATATTGTTTATTTAAGGGGAAGAGGGATCTTTAGCTGAATCTTATATTTATTCCATGAGTTGATATGCAATGATTTGTCTTCTTTTTTTGTGCGTGTGCCCGAACATTTGATAAGGAGCATACGGGAGGGGATGCTCACTCCTCCATGGTACCTGATCCATACCTCTGATGTTAAAGAGGACCGTGTTTGCTTTGTTCTTGATTTGTATTGCTTGAATATGTTTATGAACTCGAATACTGTTCATTATCTTCAAATGTTTTGTACCACTTCCTGAATCCACCGAACCCTTTAAAAAATTTTTTACAGAAGATGTAGTAATATTTTCTGAAAATAAAGAAGCCTAGAGGAGCATATGCTGGACCATGTATGTTTGTACGGATTTCAATATTGAATTTAGGTTCAATGATAATGTAGGTAGCCCTTTTTTATGCTTGCATCATCTTTTTAACGGAATCTTCTATAAATTTTGACTCATCTGTAAAATATCACATTACACCAATCTTTCATCTCTTGAAAGCGATACAGGGCATCACTCAGTTAAAAGAGAAAAAAATCATAGTACTATCAGGTTAGCCGAAAATGATGTAAACCCTCGTGCTGTGTTCCCCAGACTGAAACACAGACAAGGAACGATAATCCAAGCAAGCGAACTTTAAATCAAGTGAACGATAGGAAAACGCGGACATATATTTATCAATGGCCTATCTAACCCATAATCTTCAATCCTTACAAAATAGGAAACACTTTAGTTTACTGTGCCATATTTTCAGTTTATGAGGGAAAAGTTGAAATTGTTTTTTTTATTGAAAATCTTTTTCTTCAAAAACAATTTCTAAACATGAATTCAATAAACATTTTAATAGCAAATACGCAATTGTATTTGAAGAATATTCCATGTCAACATGCAGTTTAGTGCTGATTTATAATGTGTTATATATGAAAAGGGTACTTCTTATGTACTCTTTCCCTTTGAAACCTTTTAATAGTCTTCTTGAAAAGATCAACAAAAGTCCATTTTTTTTATTCCTCGACACCGAGTATAGGCTCGGATCAGTTAATATGGATATTGCAAATCATAGACTTTTAAACCCCCACGTTTCACTGAAGAAAAATTAATGCAGATAACACGATCCGTCTTTTCCGTATACAAACTTCATTATGCCAATTAAGGAATTGACACAGTTAATATAAGTAATATTCTTCATCACAAAAGGGCCCAGTCTTGTATTCCACCATATTTCAAGTAAAAAACTACACCTTGTATTTCCTACAAAGATACATCGACCATTGCTTCCAAACTTTTCAATTGCAAGAAACCTTTGCATGGCTTGGATATTGAGTATCTGAAACAAATTCCTTCATCGTGTTCATGTTCTTCTTCACCCTATAACTATAGTCCTGTTGGACACGTTATTACAGGTGACGTAAATATATTAATAATGAGGGCGTTAGATGACTTATTTTAAGAGGCCTTAAATATAGGGAACCCCGATCCTTCAACTGGCGTCGGATTTTCATAAATATTATAGATTCTGTTGAAGTTTACGCCAGACGATGGGCCAGATATAAAAAGGAGGACGTTAACACTTTGTCAGAATGAATTAAATGAATCAAATCAATGTTACAATCGCCTATTAAAAGATTAAGAGGCAATATGAAAAGCATCTATCCCATCTGTATTCAATAATCCAGAAATGAAAAAAGAATTAGATAGTCTACATGATCAGTACTTACTGTTCCTTGCTGATAAAGCAGGTAACAACATTGTCTTCGTTTGTAAGGCTCATTATATAAATTGTATTTTAGAAGAAGTTGGATTTCCTTCTGCAAGTGGTAATCCAACTTATACTCATAGTTCCCTTTCTAAGGAGGAAATTCTTCGAAATCATATGTCAGTTTTGAATATTTCTAATATTCCAAAAGAACCAAAATTAATTTGAACTACATGTACCTTACATATATATTTTGGATTTTGGATATTCATAAGAATCCTTCCAACAAAGATACATAGCGGGTTCCAGTAAATATTCAACCGAGTCTCTTCTTTACTCCTCACTAAGATATATATTTACTGTAGTAAAGAAGAAACTTCAAGAATATTGTGCATCAATATATTCAAGAAGTGGTGTAAATCAGATGTGGATACTTAAAAAAATCAAGGAACTTTTAGACAATTTGAGATCACAAGACTTCAACCAAATCAACAGCTTAAAAACTTACGACTTTTCAACTTTATACACAACCATTCTTTACGATAAATTAAAGTTTAGGCTTTTTGAAATCAATTGACAGCTGCTTTTCAATAAAAATGGAAATTTAAATTTACTTACCTTGTCATTGGTCATTTGCAAAATTATTTTGTTAAAAAACATTCTGATTGTACACACAAGTAGTTGACATCGAAAAGATGCTTGAGTTTCCGATTGACAATATCTATGTCGTTTTTGGAGACCAGGTCTTCCAATAATCTTTTGGAATTCCTCTGGGTACCAATTGCGCCCAGTTATTAACAGACCAATTTTGTATTCATATGAAGCAGAATTTGTGAAAAATCTTATGCATGAAAAGAAGAAAACACTTTATGTTGCCTTCAACTCGACAACTAGATATATCGACGACGTATTGTCAATTAACAATGGTAATTTTCCATTCTTATGTCGATACGATCCTCTTGAGCTTGAAGGAAAATATACCACAGAGTCTGACACATCTATTTCATACCTGGATATTTTACTTGAAAAAGACGTTAATGGTAATCTAACAAGGTAGCTCTATGATAAACGTGATGACTCTAACTTTTCTATCGTCAACTTCTCTTACTTTTGCAGCAATATACCTTCATTACCTGCATACGGTATCAGTTGATTCGATACGCAAGAGCATGCTCTACGTTTGAACAATTTCTAAAACGAGGTAAATTATTGCCCAACAAGTTGATGAAACAAGGATTTCAGCAGTCTCGTTTAAAGTTATAATTTCATAAGTTCTATGGTCGATACAATGACCTTGTCAGCAAATACAATTTATCATTGCGTCAAAATGCTGACTGACGTTTTTCATACCAATTGTTAGTCCATTATTTATACTCTGAATTGACGACGGATTTTTCCGTTATTTCCCGATTATGATAAGGAGCACATAGCACCTTTGACTGGTCGGTAGGGGATGCTTACTCCTCCATAGCACCTGATCCCACCTCTGATGTTTTGGAGGTCCGTGTTTTCTCTGCTCCTATTTTGTATTGTTTTATGGACTTTTTAACTTGAATATTATTCGTTATCTTTATATGTTTCTTATACCTTACATTAAAACTCATTATAAAATTAAGAATTTGTGAAAAAGAATAGAAGTATTGATTTTTTTGTTTAGCCTACGTAGGAGAGTGGTCGAGAATTGCATTAGTCATTGAAGTTACACAATTTTTTTTTATATTTCCAAGAAAAAAACTTTAATTAATAGGTCGGCAGGGGATGCTCACTCCTCAATGGCATCTGATCCTACCTTTGATTCATTGATGTTCCGCGTTTGCTCAGCTGTTTTTTGTTCATCTCCACATTTTTCATTTCACCACTTCTGAAAATTCTACTTTACAGCAAATTAATTAAAAATCTTGTGAGGAGTGAAGATAGGGACCTGAAAAGCTTCACTGGACTTGTCAATATATATATTGTAGGGATTTCAATTTTGAATTAAGGTCATTTCGTTCATTTTATGTAAGTTGTCTTTTTTTGCTTGTCACAGCTGTTCAATAGAAACTGCTATACACTTGGTTATTCTATAAAACATCTCTCTACACAAATAGCTTCAATTGAAAGTGAAGAAGAGAATAATAATGTTTAAAGGAAAAAAATTACAATGCAGTCAGAAAACACATTATTTTGCGTAACGCTAATAATTTCTTGGTATTATTTTTTTTTTCTAAATGGAGGAAAAAATACAGAAATCAATCTTGATTACGAAGCATAAAAACACACGTCAAAAATATTTGAATGAAGTTATTAAAAAAAATTCAGCAATAAGAGGCATTGCATCATCCAATTTAGTCTTGCTTGAAATCATTGAGAAATGTTGTTTTTAATCAGCAAGAGGTTCTGAATAATCAACTTCAAAGGGAGAATGTACTTTAAATTTGGGATTGTTCGTTGACATTAATTAAAACAACATAGAAACTGTTCAAAATACTATAGTATTTCCCCCGCCCCTTTATTACAATGCTATTTCCTGTTTCTAGTTGCAATCTGTAAATTATTTATATGCTATGTTTTTTTTCTCTCATACTTTATTATTGCTACGTGATTGTACAGAATGCTAATAATAATTCCTAGCATATCATCGGTTTTTGAGATAGATCCGAAAATATAATGCATTCCTTATCCAACCTGTTCTTTCCAAATAATTCCAGTCTATGTTATTAAAGTCAAAAACATAAAAATGCACTAGCACAACATTGATGCCATTTCTGGTTTGATAGTGTTTTTTTTTTTATCCTAATGTCTCTACTAGTTTTCATTTTAATAACTGAAATGATCAAAATATATTCCGAGTTTCACATGATCAGACATAATATTTGTTCATCCCTTAAGCATTTTTTTTTGTTAAGGTTAACATTTTTACTCAAGCAATTTAAATTATCCCACTGTGGGAAATTTCACAATTCTTAGATACGATTTTAAACTTGGACACAGTTCATTTCGCCCACGAGATCGCAATTGGACCACGAAACTGTTCCCTTTTTATTTTAAGAAAATCCCCAGTTGCTAAAATAATTTAAAAGCAATCAGAGTTCACTTATTATAACCTAATTGTATATGATGATTTTCGAACATCATGCGTGGTTCGTGGTCATCTTCATCTTCTTCTGGAAGTTAATTCCAAGATTAAGGTTATCACCAAATTAAGGTTATGCCAATATCAAATGTGTCCAATATATGTGTCATATATACTGTATTTTTAGCGCACAATCTTGCTGTGGCCTTCAATTCTATCAACGACATTTTATTCATGTACAAGTCTCATTTACTTTCCTACTTTTGGTTGATATATATCCTTTTTAAACTCGAAATAAAAGACATCAAAGTCGTGTATAATGATCGACTTTATTAAAAAAGAATCAGAAAAATATAGTCCATTGTACAAACATCAAAAACAAGGTCAAAGTATTTCATGAAAATAACGTTCCTTTTTAAATTATGTAGTAACTGCATTTGGTAGACCATTCATGTCCATCCACAATTAATGAACTTTGATTTTATTTTGACTTCACTGAAAAGTCTGAAAGCTAAAATGATCATGGCAGAAATATATTTCAATTTATATTGTTAATATATAATATTATAATGTTTTTTTTTCATTATTCCCCGATCATGACAAGGGGCACACGACGGATGTGTACGGTCGGCAAGGGATACTCACTCCCCCATGGCACCTTATCCCGCCTGTAATGTTTGGAGGTCCGCGTTTGCTTCGCCTCTATTTTGTAATGTTTTGGAGCTAGGTCCGCGTTTGCCCCTGCTTCTATTTTGTAATGTTAAATGGACTTTTAAGCTCAAATAAAGTTTGTTATCTCCACATTATTTGTTTTCAGCAGAAAATCTTACATAAAATAAAGACAATGCAATGTTTCGAAACAATATTTAAATTTGGACTACTCCTCCTCAAAGCATGCATAAATTTTAGTAATCAATAAAGATAATTATTAATGAATAATCAGAAACAGAACATTGAATTGTCTGTTGGGTTCAGTCACCCCACACCTTGTAGGCGAGATGTATTAAAATGGGAACCATTGAGTTCTATTTATTTATTTAATTACATAAATCCTAGTGACAATATGACTTAACATCTTCAAGTTGAAGTTCACTTTATTCGCCCAAATCAAAACAGAATGAAGTACATCAATAACATATATACATTTCAAACCAAGTGTTCAAAGGTGCAAATACTATATATATGTAATTAAAAAAATGGTACAAAACCAAAAAGAGGGAAAAACATAGGTAACAAGAGATTACAGAGCTCACCACAAAGTCCCACATTTAATCAATAATCTAGACGTTTACATCTATATGTAACATTTAGGCAATCTTGATCTGATATGGTTTGCAGTTACTTGGGAATAGACTTATCCAAATTTTTAACTAGTCACCATCAAGAAAATTTGATTGAAATCCATATATGAAGCAAGTTTGAGAGTGGTCCTCCCTTGATGCATCATCGAAGCACATTTTAATAAGATAGGCCTTATAGTTTCTTAGAAACTGACCTCAATCCATAACTTATGTTACTTATGTCATTAATTTTATTATTAGCTCATCTATAGAAAGCATTGTGGCAACGCACTTTGAAAAAAATTAAACGCTTTGAAAAAAATTTCCAATGTGTATTAAAATTTGGAAAAAATTAACGCACAAATTCAAAGTGCCTTAAATCTACAAAAAAAAAACAACAACAAAAAACATCAACGTCAGTTATGAGTGTACATCAACATCTGTTACCATGGAGAAACTTACATGTAACGCACTTTGAAAAAAATATATAGATCAAAGTTCTGGGCTTATTTTTTGTTATATTTTTTACGAAAAAATTATGAATTAATCTGCAATGACGGATCAAGGAACTTTATAACAGGAGAGAGGGCGCAGTGGAAGGCAGGAGATCTATGGGTGGTACTGAAGCCCCCAGTGGGTCAAGGACAACGCCATGGGGGGGGGGGGGGGGGGGGGGGGGGGCAGGGACTTCAAGCTGACAAATTCGTACAAAAAAGAGGTGTTTTACATGCAAAATATAATTTAAACGGGGGTGGGGTAGCACCGACGCTTGACCCGCCTTTGAATTTAACCCTCATCAAGAACGAGGATGAGACATGTATATTCCAAAATCAGCCCAACTTTAATCTTTCCTAACCAAATATATAATACGTATTTACATAACTTGTGTGTCAAATTGACATACAGTTCTTTCATTCAATAAATTAGAGTTCATGCAATAAAGATGAAAACAATGAAATAAGTTTTTGAAAAAAAAAACAAAAACAAATTAAGGACAGATGACACAAACAAAAAATGGATGCCTGGATTTGTTTACATTTTTGGGCCTAATTTTAAAGAAAATGATGCAAATAATAAATTTCTAGAATATGAAGAAATTGTAAACCTTCTATGATGCTCAACACTCTGCCTCTATGAATCCATCCTTATTAATCTATACAAAGATTTTTGACTTCACATCCAATTTTTGTGAAAATTTGAATAAAAAGTTAAAAACTACCCGGTGAAACTTATTTATTTTACTCATTAAAACTTGACTCAAGTTGTCACTTTCATTTTTTTGACAAAAGTTTGTTTGTATCACCTATCCTAAAATTAAACAATTTGGTTCATTGTCAATTGAAAAACTTTTGGGAATAAGACAGTCCCCTGTGTCAGCACCGAAATAATTTCAAAGAAGATTGAGATAATTACTTACCATAGAATAAATCTGTAAATGTTGGCCAAGCCGTGCCCTTTTTTTTAAAATTGAAATATTTTTTCAGAGATCCCTGTTGTCCAGTTCTTTTTTTGCTCGATTGATGAAATGCTGATCTCAAAGATGAGAAAAAGTAATAGATACTTTAAAAAAAAAATCAACCTGAAGCAATAAAATTCTGTAAATACAAATGTATTGCATAAAACACTAACATTCGGAATTTCCGGTAATAGGATCAGATGCCTAGGACAAGTAAGCTACTTTATATTTATCTTCACCTATGACATCACTTTTATGGAAGCGGCGAAAAAGGAGAAACTGTAAAAGTTGGTATAGAATTTCCAGAGATACATATTCGTGAACACAAGAGACCCCCTCCCTTCAAAAGTATAACAGATCACTTTATATTTGTGGATATTACAGAAGTACTGTAAGAGAAGGTGTTGAATACATTTAGCTAATCATATACTTACGTACAAACTTCATTTATTGATACAAGTAAAATTATTGCCCTTTTGCAACCCCCCCCCCCATTTCCTCTACAATGCAATAAGAAAACAAACAGTAACAAAATCAAAAGTAAGGTTGAACCTCAAAAAACAACAGAGGATTGAAGAACCAACCAGTCACACCCAACCTGTTCTCCTACTAATAATGCAACTGAAAAAGATCTTTAAACAATTTAGTGTGAAAAAAATGGTCTATAATTTGTGTGATGTTACCAACATAGCGATAGATACGCATAAATTGTTCATGTATATTCATTTGTCCCTCTACACTAATTTTAAGAATGTGCTTTATAAAAAGTTCACAAAGTGGCGATTATTTCATTAAGCTGTTGATGAAAGAAGGGTATGAACAATCCCGCTTGAAGTCATCATTATTTATTTTTTGAGTAATACAATGGCCTCTTCGGCAAATACAACTGACCATTCATGGTGTCATTTCCACACAATTTTTTAAGCCACTACTTACATATAGATTGTCTACAGATTTTCCTGTTATTCGATATTCAGCTCATGATAAGGAACAGACGGCGTACAGGGGATACAAACTGTTTCATACCGCCTGATCCATCCTCTGGTGATTTTGAAGGTCCGAGTAATCTCTCCCTGCTTTATATTGTTTAAAATGACTTTGAGCTTGACTACTGTTTGGTGTCTCAATATTTTATTCACAGAATCGTTTTTAGGTACCACAAAATGTTACTCAGTTTAAGCAATTGCTTGTTCGGCATTAAAGTTGTCTTTTGTACATCTATACACGATAAATCAGTGCGGTAGAATGTAGAACATAAGGAAATGTATAATAGTATCAATTATTTATCTGAGCAGACTTTTAAGTTATCGTGGGAGTTCCTCATTCCATATCGTATCAATACCTCCACTGTTAATTGTTTCAAGTCGACCTTTTACAAAACGCGCAATCAGAAAAGGAAAGTATCTAAGATGAATGATGGTAAGGCATCTTTTGTCTTAAACCTGCTATATGTTCGCAATTCATATCGAAAATTGGAATGTTATTTTAATTTCCTAGATCTTGTTTTATAATGATTTTTTGCTGAAACGAGAACTTTTCTCAGAGGAAAAAGCGTTTTGTCTCCTGGTATTTGTTTTAAATTAATGACTTCTTGCTTTATTTCTTTTACCCCAAAGAAAAAAAGTTAACTAGAAAATCTTGTATTTTAATTCAAATTTACAACCGTTTTTTCCCGTAGTTGTTTGGTTTTGATAAGAGCAGACCCAGATTTAAGGATGAAATATTAAATATCTTTTATGCAATATTCATATACATCATTGATTTGAATTTTTTGCCGCTATATTCGACTGATGTTTCCGATAGTATGTCATTCAAATGATTTTAAATTGTTCTCACCTCTCAGTATGCAAAACCAAAACCTTTTTTCCTCTAATGAAAATAAATACCTTAAATTAGACTTTGCGAATTCTTGCATACCTTCAGAGTGTCAGTGCAACTTCCCTTTGCATTCACAAACATTAAGAAGTTATTCTTCAAAAGGAGAAATTTGTAAAGAAAGATCGAGGTGGTGTAGTGGAGAAGGATGGTTAGCATAAAAAGATTAGGAGATTGAAAAAGGGACTGTCCAGAACACTGCTTAATGTATTTCGGCAGGCGATGCTCACTCCTCCATGGCACCTGATCCCACCTCTGATGTTTTGAGGTCCGTGTTTGCTCTGCTCTATTTTGTATTGTTTTATAGACTTTTGATCAAGAATACTGTTCGTTATCTCCATATGTTCAATTTCTAATTCATTAAAATAAAGGATCCAAACCGAGATGCTTATGTAATGTTCATGTTTGTATATGTAAATGGAGAAGAAAATAAACAATAAAGGCTTCAAAAATTAGACTTATACTCGGCACTCAGGACCATTGAGCAGTTTCTAATGCCAACAGTTTCTGTGACATTTGACTTCGGTTTTTTAAGATCTCATCCGAAAGACCCGTGACTTTCACTTCGAGTGCCGGATGCTTGACGTAGGAAAAGAATAAAGATACTCTGGCTTTCAATTCTGAATTAAGATATAACGAAAACGTTTAATCAATTATCAAAATATCAAAAAATAAGTTAATATTCAAATAAGTATTTGAATATTTTACAAGAAAAGGATATTACTATTGTCAACACTATTAGGCAAACTTGTGATAAATTAAACGTTTAGCTGCAGATTTTCGATCGTCAATTTTCCTTATTTTTTTTTATCAATAGCTCAATATCAACAATATACTGAGTTTTTTGTCTCGGTGTTTATACTTTACTAAGTTCTATGTATTTATATTAATTAAACCAGAGCAAATCATTCGTTTATATTTTATTAAGTTCTATGTATTTATACTATTTAAACCAGAGCAAACCATTCCCAGATTAGTTGAAAATATAGGAATATTGAATATCGTAAACCATATCAGCAATATGAGCTGCAACTTTGATGTCGGAATTTTTTGTTGCAAAATTGTAAATAAATATTTCAATGACAGAAAAAAATTACATTGATAAACTTCTGTTGTTCCTATTAGCGATGAAAGAGCAATTTATAAGCTTTGATTGAATCAGAATTGCATTATTGTCGTCCTGTACAGTAATGATTTCTTATATAAAACGTATATAGACTGAAGTCTTTCTTCTGCTTTATTTTAGTCTAATTGATCATAAAGGTTTAAGTTACATACAAATTAATCATAATAATACATTTTAACAACAAAATAAAATTTTCAAAAATGCAGCTCATATTACTTTAAAGCCATTTTTTCTTGTTAATTGACAATATGACTGTTTAGTCACGATTCCTCTCCATTTGTATATGTAACTGTTTCGGGGTTTTTTAGGTCAAACAAAATTTCTATTTCACGAAAACATGTATCATACGCTCTGAAGATGAGAAGCTAAATAGCAAAAGATGAAGTTTTATATATGAATTTTAAATAAAAAAAATATTTTTAGTTAAATAAGTATTTGCAGGTAAAGCTAAAGTAATACATATTTTTTCTGATTTATATTATGACGACTTTAATTAAATTTGCTTTACATGTCCGATTTAACATTGTACGTGTAAATAAATACAAGGGACAAAGCTTCGTTATATTATTAAACATTGATATACCTATATTTTTAATAATAATGAGTTTCCGTTAATCAATCAATAAGCGTGTTTCTCTCTAAAGCAATTAAAACACTATGATTATTTTTTGTATGGTTTCGGTTTTCTTATTTGTATTTTTAGTACTTTGGGCATATAATAAGAGTAATAAATAGCTTCAAGACTTCGTTGTTTAGAGTAAATTAAGACTTTATGATCTATTTTGTAACTTTATTAGCATGAACAAAAATAACATCGGGCAGACCAAAACCAGATTTAACAAAGGAAATTTAGTATACTGAAGTATTTTTATCAAGCATAAATCTGTTAATTCACTTGATTTTAATGAACCAGTCTGATGAATTATATTCTCAGGAGGCGACAAATAACGTGATAGACTGTTTAACGCATATCAATACAAACATTAAGCTCCTTGCTGTGAAGCACATGCATTGCAACTATCTTTAACCTTGTCCATAAATAGTGGTCCTAATTAACTTATCTTTGTTTTAAATATTTTAGACAAGATCGGTGTAACATCAGCAACCAAATCTATGCTTTGGAGTAGTTAGAGTCACGACAATTTTCCTGACTTATTCATAAACATTTGAAAATACTTACAGCTCTTATTAAGCAAAGGTGATTGGTCACTTATAAATACAACGTTATATGCATTGATCTTATATTGTTGATCTGAAGAAAAAAAAAAAAACAACGTCAACCGTGACATTGACTTTCTTGCAATTTAGTGTTTGACATTTAATATTCCAGTCTACAAAGTGAGTTGGATGTACATTGCCTATACATGATCCATAAAGTTTAAAAATGAAACATATGGAGATAAAGTATAGCATTCAAGTTCAAAAGTCCATAAAACAATACAAAATAGTAACAGAGCAAAGACGGACCTCCAAAACATCAGAGGTGGGATAAGGTGCCATGGAGAAGTGAGCATCCCCTGCCGACCGGTCACACCCACTTGTGCTCTTTGTCATGATCGGAAAATAACGGGAAAATCATCAATTCAGTGTATAAAAAATGAAAAAAAGTCGGTCGGCATTTGACTCAATGATAAATTGAATTTACTGACAAAGTCATTGTATCGACCATAGAACTTACGAAATGATGACTTTATACGAGACTGCTGAAATTTGATGAGACTTGTTTCATCAACTTGCTTGTCAGTAATTTAACTCGGTTTAGAAATTTTTTATACGTAGAACATGCTCTTGCGTATCGAATTAAATGAGATATTTAAACTCTGCATGCAGGTGATGAAGGTATATTTGCTACATTAGCAAGGGAAGTTGACGATAGAAAAGTTAAGTCAACACGTTGTCGATACATCCAAATGTCGAGCTGAAGGCCACATCAAGTGTTTTCTTCTTTTCAAGCATAAGAATTTGCACAAATTATGCATCATATGAATGCAAAAATAGGTCTGCTTATAACGGGGCGGAATTGGTACCCATGGGAATTCCAATAGATTGTTGGAAGGCCTGTTCTCCAAAAACAGCAACTATTTTGTCAATCAGAATCTCAAGCATTTATTTGATGTCAAATTCAGAGTATTTGTGTGTACAATCAGAATGTTTTTAACAGAATAATTTTGCAAATGACCAACGACAAGGTAAGTTAATTTTCTTACTTACTTTCAAATTAAGTTTTTAAGCTGTTGATTTTGGTAAAATCTTTTTATTTCTAATTGTCCAAAAGTTCCTTGGAATTTCTAAGTATCCAATCTGATTTATAGGAGTTCTATATGGGAATATTAAAAAAATGTAAAAAAAAAAAAAAAAAATTTAAAAAAAAAACTGACAAGCAAATAAAACAAGAGGCCCGAGGGCCTTATAGGTTACCTGAGAATCACGCAACAACTCTCCAACGTTTGAATTTGGTTCATGTTTTGAAAAAATACGAAAAAATACATCTCGACTACTCAGTAATATTCTGCAATAATCAGTACTGCCACTAACCTCTCATGAACCAAGGACCCTTGGTCCACACATTTCAAAATTTTGGAATTTTCAAGGCACCATTGCTTATCAAGAATGTTTATACCCGGTAATACCTAGGAGCAGATTTCACACAATTCATTTTCAGTATATGAGGTAGAACCCCCATCCCCCCTAATGGCACCCTAGCTTGACTCAGGGGTCTTGAAATTCAGAAAAAATAGCCCTTGTTCATCATAGCCATAGCTATATAGATAGTTCTTCTGATTAATACCAAGGAGCAGAGAAGAAATTATTCATAGACTTAATGCATTTTCACTATTAAATCAATAGAGCCCCATCCTAAGACCAGAACCCCTGACCCTGGGCCCATCAAAAAACACACACACACAAAAAACTAGACCTATGATTTTGAAGAATTTCATCCTTCGAACGGGAACTATGAGTATAAGTTGGATTACCACTTGTTAAATAAAAAATAAAAAATTACCCTACATGCGGGTAACTTCATCGAAATATTTACAAATCGGGGCACATAAAAATTGAATTGAAATATAATAAAACTAGTAAAAAGTGATTTTTGAAAAAATCATAAGACGGGTTCTTGCTCAAAGAACTTTGCCGACAATTTTTATGCTATTGTAAAATCACAAATTTTCGTGGGGTGCAATTTCCGAGGTTTTGGTAAACAATTTACTGGTATATTGCTTTATGAGGATTTATTAGCGTGGTTAGAAAATGTTAAGTAGTAGTTCATATGCAATTTTGTATTTCGTGGTGGTCATAAATTTGCGGGTCTGTTGGATGCCTAGAAAACAACGAAAAACAACCCCACGTGATTTCTAAGTTTCCAAACAGGAAGTCTCCGTTTTAAATATACTTTTGAAAATTGCATATTTATTTTCCACCGAGACCCACATGAACATTACATTTGACAATGATTGTCTGAAAATCATTTAAACTTATATGTGTGTGGCTTTTTACGGTAAATGTTAGTCGGAAGTAGAGTAAGTCAGATTTGGATCTCCAAAAACTCTATAAAAGTTGAAAAATCTTCAAAATCGTCCATGCATTTCCCCCAAAAGTTTCTTCCATTAAAGAGTCCGAATTTTCTAACTTTATACAGTCATTCTTCACGATAAATGAAAAACTAGTCTTTACGACTGCTTCTTCAATAAATTTTACATCTTATGATTGACCATCGACAAAAATACTATGAAAAAAATCATTTTGATTGTACACACAAGAACCGGTACTCTAAAGTTTACAGGTGTTCCCCATTAACGAAAATTATGTAGTTACGGAAACAGAGTCTTCCAGGAAACTGCTTTGATAAGGATGTGAACTTATTTTACTAATTTTTAAATCGACCTGTTTTTATATTTCTATGAAACCAAATTTATAAACAAAAACTTCTATATGAGAAAAAGAACGTTTAAATTTATCGACAACGTATTATCAATAAATAATAGATATTTCCAGTAAAATCGACTCGATATATCTTAGTGTGTCTGATATAAAAAAAAAACTCACAGTATGTCCTATATGTTTCAAATTTGGATATTTTACATATCTAAGACGACAAATGACAAGTCAAAACCAAATTGCATGACAGAAGAGATGACATCAGATTTTTTCATCGTCAATTTTCATGCTTAATTTATCTATATTCCTCTATCACTTGTATAGGGTTTTTATGTCCCCCAAATAATTCTCTACTCAATAGAATACACTTAGTGCAGTCTATTTTTAAAACGAGGCGAGTTATTCACCCATAAGTTAATGATACAGGGAGTTCAACAACTTCGTTTCAATTCATGCAGCATTTTGTTAATTTGATCGCGTTATTATGATGACCTTATTAGCGAAAATACCTTGAAATGGATCGTATTTTGGCTGACTTATTTCAAACGCAATTACTAAGCATTTTGATTTTATAGTAATTGTGACAACGAAATGTTTTGTTTACGTGATCAATACACAGGACTTACGGCGGTTGTGATTGGTCAACAGGGTACGCCCACTCTCCCATGGTACTTGATACAACCCCTGGAATTTCCAAGGGTCCATGTTTATATCCTATTCATATTTGTATTTCCTGTAGACCATTCACTTTTTTTTATCTTCTTCTTTTTAATTTCACAAGAAAACTTATCTTATTCATGCCCAACCGTCTGTTCCCTTCTTAAGAAATTCACATCTTCCAATCACCTCTCTCTGTATAAATGTAAATAAAATATTTTCCCCTAACATTATATATTCTAGGTATAGTACTATCCTCATAAAAGTATCTACAACTCTACAAATATTGGATAAATAAAACAATTTTAATTTTTTAACATTTTTGTTTAAGGTCCACTTTTATATTTCTTCGTTTGTTAACAATTTTCAATTTTGAAATCTTTTATAAATAGAAATATTTGTATGGAAATAGACAAGGTACAATGTATGCTAGGACATCTCTCTAGGCCCTTTGATTTTTGTGTCACTCAGAATGATGCAAAAGTGCATAATAAGAAACATGTTATCATGCCGTATTAAATAAGTACTGATTCCTAGCGTGCAGAATTCATTACGTCACTGAAATATAACAAATGATTTCCCAATTTTCTCATTTCTTTTAATACATTACTCTAACATGACGTTCTTTTATTAAGGAGGCACATTAAGGAGGCATAAGTTCCCTATCTACCAATTTTATGCACTTATTTTAGATTCATCATTTAATTTAACATCACATGAAGTCGGAACTGTATGTCTACCTTAATATCTCGTATTGGACCAAATTCAAAGAAAACTGAGGAAATTTGGTTAAGCCACACTTTGTCAAACTCTTATCCCAGTCGTTTTGTCCGTGTGTGCTTTGAATCAGTTCTGGTTTTTAAACAAACATTTTGTTTCTACCTTCACATTAATGACAAGTGTTAAGTGTGTTCTGAAGTTCAAGAGACCAACTATGACTGTAAATTACTAAACTTTTTACATTTGATACCTATACTTACATGGATATAACAGACTTTGATCTAATATTTGTGTAGAACTTTGTGAGAAAAACATGTTTAAAATGTCTTTGGTTTTGCATGTTTGTTTTTGGAAGAATGCAAACCATTACTAAGTTTTGAAATCTTAAAAAGCCGACCCAAATACCATGGTAAATATAAAAATCTGTAGGTTACCGGTAATTAATTTGCAAATCGACCATTGAAATTCTCATGAGCATTCTTGCTAATAGATGCTCTCTGGGTGATACCTCTTTGCTATTGAATGTATCAGAAAGGCTCTATATTTGAAGGCCTTCATTAATAATAACAATAGCTACAAATAAGCGGAACTAATTAAACCTTGGATTATATTGCATCCCTGGTTGATCAGTCTTATGTGTGATGCAATCTAATGTGTTGAAGCGCAGTAGCGAGATAAGGTTATCTGGTCTATTGAACTTGACTTCCATGTAACCCAGTGTTCCCACGAGGCACACCCACTCCGTTACTATAATATGTAGATGTATAAAAGTCTGTTAAAACACTACTGATTGCTATCTCTTACTCATTCATTCATAACTTTACACGTGACAACGGGACTAAGAGAAACTTAAGGTGAGGTTCTTTTTTCTTATTATTTCTTCATCCTTGCAAATGGTAGGAGTTGCGTTTTATTCAAAGAATTCAATAACATTGAAAATTTTGATTTAGTTTTTTGGAATCTTTTGTTTAAGTGAACTTATCAATTAAAATCATACAAAAGTTTAAGTTGATTTTAAAGTTTTTCTCATTTATTATAAACAATTTCAAATATGTTTGTTTTTAAAATTTATCATCTTTTTTTTAAATTCAGTGTATTCTTATATCGATAAATAAAAATTTAGGGGAGAGGGATTTTATGTGTGACTCTCCGCTGCAGTCCATCCGACTACATTTTTGTGTGTGTCAATTTGGTTTATGTAATTTCGTGTCACTGTCTGTTCTGTCTAATTTTATATCACGACCATGACAAGGAGTGTGACCAGTCAATAGGGAATGCTTTCTCGGCCATGGCACCCGACCCCACCTCTGATGTTTTAAAGGTTCATGTTTGCTCTGCTTCATAATTATATACCTTATAATAGACTTTTGAACATGAATAATGTTCGATTTCTCAATATTTTATTGCTATTATTATTTGAACAAATAACTTATGAGTACACCAATTCGATAGTCAAATAAAATCAAGATGTTAATTTATAGATCAACGTATATTGCTATAATAAGTAATTTTCAGGTTAAGCTTAAAATAACACAATTTTCAGAAACGCACTATTAATAGCGTAACAGTTTATATTTGAACCTCAAAATATTTTTATTTTTTTGAAATTCATAACCCAAATGCATGAGCACTATATCAATGTGAGAGATTTTTGTGAAAGAAAATTTTTCATGGAGAAGGATATTTTGTAAAATTAGATTTTTATTTTTTTGTAAAATTAGATAAATGAATAAAGACTGTTTATATTTACCCTTATCAGTTATATTAGTTCTTTAACTAAAATTTGACAAAAATCACCTTTAGATTGTGTCAATCACTTGTAGATATTGATACAGTTTGAAACATTTCAATACATCTTGGTTAAGTCCAATTAAAACATGATTAAATTTCAAATAATATTTTTCGGCGATTACATCCGTTTAAAAAGTAAAGAGTCAAGCACCCACCCATATCTAAAGTTGAGATTCCATGTAAGCTAAATATTATTGAGATATACAAGAATATATTCATGCACCATTGCACTATTTTTTCCGTTTTAAATATCAAAAACATTTTTCAAATAGTAATAATAATGAGCATGGGCATTTATTCATTTAAGACCCCATACCAATACTTTTCATGAAATATATAATTAACAGTATTCAAGTTCAAAAGTTTATAAAACTATGCGAAATATGAGCAGAGCAAACACGGACCTCCAAAATCAGAGGTGGGATGAGGTGTCATGGAGGAATGAGCATCCCCTGCCGACAGGTACCACTCGCCGTGTGCTCCTTGTCACGATCGGGAAATATTTTACGTTTACTGATATGATAATCGTGCACTGCAACAAATCATCCTAGTTTTCCTACGCAGTTGGTCTGTGTATAACATCAAAGTGTTAAGTCGAGATTAGATGTAAAAGATATCGACTTCTTGTTAGTTTGTTTCCTTTTATTATCCTAAGTTGTTCATTATAAAATTTGGATTGACTGTATTTCGTAATGTATATATTTTATAATGTTTGCATTGTATTGTTTG
Source organism: Saccostrea glomerata (assembly GCA_003671525.1). NCBI lineage: Eukaryota > Metazoa > Mollusca > Bivalvia > Ostreida > Ostreidae > Saccostrea > Saccostrea glomerata. The sequence continues at coordinate 349,954 of PRKT01000108.1, read as the reverse complement.
CATGTTTTGATATCTAATTAACTATGTTTTAGCAAAAAATAATAAATATTTATATTGTAAGTGAGAAGTACAAATTTCCATTTCAACTTAAATCAAATTCATTGAAGATTATATATAAAAAATATTTTATAAATTTCAAGTACCTCTAATACTGGTATAAATTTCTAAGCCAGGAATGGAAAAACATGTAAATTCTAAAAGAGATTCACCGTTGGTTATTTCTGGATAAAAATGTAACTAGGTCTAACTGGTAGCAATCATGTTTTTAATTTTCAGTAGATTTCCCCATACATGGTTAAAGGTATCATTTGGGAAATATATCGCAATGGAAAAGTAATATAAATATTTCTTTTCTAACCACAATGGTTTAGGATTGGACTGCGTTTGTACATTTTATCTACGAAATCTGGTGATATATGATTGTCATTGTTTATTCAAATAGCAATTATGTGACTAAAAAATTGAAGTTCACGCAATCCCCAGCATGCTATTGGAATCATTTTGTATTGCGAAATACAAGCTGCAGTGGAATTTCTTAACAATTTCGATACTCATAGTTCAAAGGATTCTTAATCTCATCTCTGATATTTTAAGAAGTCTGTGCCTGCTCTGCACATATTTTGTATTGTTTAATTGGACTTTTGAGCAAAGTTTTTATTTGGTAACATTTTGAAAATCTTTTAATTGTTTGTAAACATATTTTTTCATAATAAACACAACATGCAATTACACGTTTCTTTCTTTTAAAATGGAGCGGGAGATGGTCCTTCTGCAACACAGTCAACTACAATAATGTACTTTTATGTATTATTTAAAAAATCAAAGATATTATTTTTGTCTTTGGATATACTATATTGTGACCTTTAAAATGATAATTGCAATGTCCAGATGTATTTTTTCTTCGTAGAACTTTGCAATCTAAGGATAAGAAAAAGATTTTAAAAATCAATTGAAAACTTAAATATTCATTCACTAATTTTTACGATGATGATAAAAGATGCTCATGTCAGAAAACAAAGGACTGTTCACATGATAGAAGTTGATTATTACCTCTAATAGTACATCTGTAAGGGTACAAAATGTATTATGTTTTATCCCTATTTATTTCTATATCCAGAACTTCTGATCTAAGGATAAGAAAGAAATGTGTTCTTTTTCATTTAATTAATATTGAATATTTGGTGGGAACACATATTCGTCCTCAGTGTGCTGTAGATTTATTTACTTAAAATATATCATATACTCACCCACTGCCAGAGAAAAAGACTAGCAGACTAATTTAGTGAGCATTGAGCAGAAAAGTTCTTATTTTTAAGAGCCTTTACACAGGAGACCATGAACATACAACAGTGTATATAATAATGTATATAGATTGCGGCCACAAGATTATTTTAAGAATGTGGCATTCTTGTGTATACACATACGTAATGGGGATGAAGTTTTTTCTATATCCACATTTTGGAATGTAGGCCATATCGTTTATATCCCAGTACGTTCTGAGAATGAAGGCTAGTTATACCCACTTTCTTAATAACAACATAGGTTAGTCTGCACCGACTTTCTTAATTAGAACGTAAGCTAGTTTTTACACACTTTCTAAATAAGAATGTATGCTAGTTTGTACCGACTTTCTGAATTAGAAAGTATAGCTAGTTATATCCATTGATTAACCAAAATAGAGAATATTTTACTTCCACTTACTTAAAAGGAACGAAAGATAATTCCGCGTACTTTATAGGAATAAAGGCTTAATAATATCCACAAACGTGCGTGAACTTTAAAGAAATAAAAGCTAGTTTTTGTCTATATGTGCGTTATAGCAATGACAGCTAGTTAATTATTTCTTATTCTATAGAAATAAAGGTCTGTGTATTCGCACGTCTTTCTTGGGAGTAAAATATAAATCATAACGGTTACCATGAAATTAATGAAATAAAGGTTAGTTTCATTTCAAGTTCGTTACACGAATAAATTTTTGTTATATTTTTGCGAAAAATAAACTTTAAGGCTATTTATATCCATATACTTTATAGGAATGAAGACTTATGTTCTCGTCCGCACGGACTTTACAGACTTAATCCTTTTTTTAATCCAATGGTAAAATGAAAATTAGAAAAATATTTTTGTGTTTATTATTGATATTTTTCCTTGAAAAAATACTTCTATTAAATTAAGCTTCCTTAATACTAAGAGAGATCTTTATCTTTATGTTTGTAATAGGCATTTACCAAGAATACATTTGAAAGATGTTTATCATTCAAACACTTCTTCCTTTCTTTCAGGAATGGACTTGGTTTTAAAGTTTGCATCTGCAATACTATTGTTTGAATTAGGTAAGTGTGCTGTAAGATGTGTCTTTCATTTTCGAAACCAACCTCATGAATTAAAACAGGGATATAAATTTTGACAGTTGAAGGTTTTCCTCGGAATGAGAAAGAGGCAAATAAATATGAAAGCGACACCAGTCATAGAAATTTAAGGCTAGAACTCCATCATGAAAAAAATGATCCGCAACACCAAAAGAATATTTTGGTACCTTATGAAAACTCTTTAAAACAGATAGCGAAAAACCCTGCGTCAGATACAAGTGGTAAAGTATTTCAAAAACTAATCTCAGGAAGGACGATGAACACTCCTCAAAACAGAGAACCATCTTCTCAAGAAAGGAAGGACTCAGTTGAAAAATACGCTCTGCTGGCTTTGATTCCTGTGCGAGGAAGAAGTACATGGAGGAGAAGAGGCTTTAAGATATACAACGCAGTTCCGGATGCAAGATACCATTTTGATTCCATGGCTATAGACCCAATGTTTAACTTTCTTGGCATTGGAAAGTAAAAACTCTTTAATTTTTTACTTATAATGTATTGGGACTCTGATGATGAATGATTTAAATCGACAAATAAAGTGATAAATGCATGCGCTGTTAAGTAAATGGAGCTGGTAAATGTAAAAATAAAGTTTTAAGATGTTGATCGTCTGACTGATGTCACCCAATCTCATTTAGTTGCGATTTGATATACATGTATCAATAGAAATCATATATATATATATATATATATATATATATATATATATATATATATATATATATATATATATATATATATATATATATATATATATATATATATATATATATATATATATATATATATATATATATAAATCAGTAGGCAGCTAAATTTGGAGTAATGCAGAGTAAACCATTGAATCTATAGTATGCTGCAGATAAAATATGTATAACAAAGAAACGTATTTCGGATAATTTTTTTTATATTTCAAAATATACATTATAAACAAACTGAATTGTCAACGTTTTTTTTTCATTATTTCCCTATTATGACAATGAGCACACGGCGAGTTTGACAAGTCGGCAGGGGATGCTCACTCCTCCCATCTCTGATGTTTGTTTGTTCTCCTCTAAAAATATGAATTAATCATAGATCTTTGAGTGTGAATAATGTTCGTTATTTCAATATTTTAGATAAAGTAGTCAAAGTTGTATAAAAAAAGATATAAATATGTTCAAGTATTTGATACAAAATTTTCTTTACTTTTTTTTCTATGGAAAAAAGAATTTATATGTACAAACCATCTTCATTATAACGTAAAGTAAAAAAGGCAAAATGCAATTATTAAAATGGCATAATTAAATTTTGTGTAATACATGTAAAATTCTGCTTTGATCTCGAAGAAAAATTTTATTATAAGGCAAAATATTATAATACACGAATAACATTTTGGTTGCGACATTCTTCGACAGCTCAATCACTTCGATTCAAATTGACAGAATGGAAAATATCATAAAAATAAAATAATCTCAGTTAATGATATATTGCCTTGCCCTTACGTACATTGAACGTTGTAAAAATGCATTAATTGTACATATACAACTGAATTGTTAATTAGGTTTATATAATGTCTTCTACGATAAACAATGTCTGTTTTGCAGAAATTGGACAGCAAAACTCGAAATTCTAATGTTACATATAGAAACACGTTGAGATGAAACAAAATGCAAAGAAAATCACAATTTATTTGTTTCAAATTTACATATATATTATGAGTACACTGGAATTCTCGTCATTAAGCCCCCTGAAATATAATGATAATATTCATAATTAGACATAAATGCAAAGAAGAATAAACATAATTTCAAAAGACAAAAAAAAACAAAATTGGAGAAACGATACTCACATTCACTGCCCGTGACCAGAAGCCACACCGTGATGTGCATTAATAGGGCCCTGGGCTTCTAGTGTTAAACGCTGAAATAACATTGTCAAGTTAAGGAGGGATTCTTCTCACATTTCTTGTATTTAAAAATGAAATGTTCACAGAATTAAGAAAACTATGTCGCTAAGTGATGGTATCAGTTAGATTAAATTTGACCGTTTTATACTCAGTATTAGAGGCAAGGTCAGACCATGGTCATAACCGTTTCCCTGGACATTAAGAATAAAAATTGCTATTGACAATCATGCCTACTTGTATAATTAAAGATATATTTTTTTTCTTTTTTCATATAGAGACATAACCATATACGGTCTATAAGATGATATTACCAATGTTACCAAACTGATATATTAAGTAATTTATCGGAAAGTGATTTTGTGGATTTTTTCTCTATTTTCTGAAATTTTAGGATATTTGGGTTATTTTTATATGTTTCATAACTTTTATATTTTCTTTTTTAATCCTATGGTAAAGTTGTCACAAATAGATACAAAATGATATAAAAACAGAAAGTTTCGATCGTTAACCAATATAGAAAAAAATTACTTTTTACGGATCTTTGGCTCAAAACTGTACTAAGATATGAAGCTTTTAAAATCTAGAGAATTGTAGTTTGTTAGGTAAATCATATTTATTTGATATATTCTAAAACTTTAGTCCCTATAGCTAATTATTTATATGACTTACATTTAAACGTTTCTTCAAGTCTTTGATTGTGTACAAATTAACTAAATTCATTGCTCTATAATAATTTTGAGAGGCAGAAAAGCTTTCCATTTGCCGCCATTCCTCTAAAATACTAGTATACATGTAGATGCTGTTAGGTTTCAAACTCAGTTTACCATGTATCTATTTTAAGTTGTTAATTTTGATGAGGAAAGAATAATATAATAGTTTAAATATCTAACATTTAAATATAAAAGGCATAAAAGCAAAAAGTCCTTGAATATTTTATCGAGTCAGAAACCAGACAAGAATACCTCCTTAAAAGTCATCTATGTGCCTTTGTGCTCTGGGTTCCTTACATTTATTATTCACATGGATGTTGGTGTGATCGATATATTTGAATTCATTATCTTTAAATTCTTATATCAAGTTGAAAAAATATGAGGTGACAGACGAACGAGAACTCAATGAGTTCTAGTCTTAAATGTTCGACATGAAGTCTTTTGAAGTTTAACTTTATGACCTAGTTTTACATGTTTGACATTATGTTACTCAATGACATAGTACTGTAAACCAAGTTTTATTCGTGTGCGAGAAATTTTGGCGTGAGCCTGGTAATCGCGAATATTTATCGCCACGAATCGGTCCTAAAGGTCTCTCTTTCTATTAATAATGGATCATCCAAAAAGGCTTGATCGCGAAAATTAATCTTCGCGGAGTAGTTTACCTCCGGTAAATCGCGAAATAAAGTCGTCACGAATACAAGTTGGTTTACAGTAACACCTTGAATACATAACATTACCTGTATGACATAGTTTTACATGTTTGACATTATGTTTCTTGATGACATAGTAATACCTTGAATACATAACATTACCTGTATGACATAGTTTTTAAAGATTCGTTCGTCATCGGCACTCAAGGCTGAAAAAATAGCATTAGATTTTTGATTATTAACTTATTAATGAGTCATAAGATACATATCTTAAATGCAAAATATTCAATGCTTAACCCACCGACGAATATTTCGAGTATTCTTGAGTATCCCACGGTGTTAATGAAACCTGTTAGATTTCCATCATCTGCGTGGGAAACCACATCAACAAGTAACAGTTGCTGATCTACCGATAACGTTGATAGGAAGTTGTTTAGTTGAAGTTGTTTTAAAACGTCTAGAATATCACGCTCCTAAGTTAGAAAGATAATTTTTCGCTAAAAATCGGCATTTGTGTATTCTACAATTTGATAAAATTATGTCTATAGAAAGATTTGATAAAGGGTTTATCTCTGAACACTGTGGATAAATATTGTGGTAGCTTTTCATTGTTTCATATATTGGATCACATCCTCTCTCTCTCAGAATTAACAACCCTGTTGAATGCCAGGTGGTCCCTCTGACGAGATTCCTGGTAGAAATCAATTGACTAATTCAGGGCAAAATAAATGACATTACGTATGGGAATTTGGTACATACAGCTCTAGGCATAAAAAAACTTCCATGTCTATTTAAGGAATTTCTGGTGTCAGAAATAAGAAAACTAATATGTACTGAATAAATTGGTTCATTTTCATGTACATTGATTTTTATGAGGGAAGGACTGGATCACGAGATTAAGGAAAATATACATCGCTAACTCTATACTTAGGTTTATTTATTGAAAAGCATTACTTTTATTCAATTTGGTTCCATTAGCCTGGTTTTTTCTGTTTTGGTTGTTGTTACATAATAAATTTATTACTGCTCAGCAAGTTAGGGAATGCCTGATAACAAATGAATAATTGACCGCTGTGATTGGAACAAAAAGCGGTTTGTAATGATGGAAGTTTTGGATGTGATTACTCACCACAAGGCCAGAAAGACAGACACCCACCAGCATTGTCAAAATCAAGGCCTTCATTCTGGAAATGGATTTGTTCTGTAAAAATTGAAAAAAGGAGATAGCACAATAGGTCGTCTTTTAACCTCAATTTGACAAAACAACAACCCACGTACCCTAATTTCTTGATGGAATTATATATACATATATGTATGTTTTAAAATTGAGTTTGAAACTAATAACTGTTAGTCATAATTGAAGAAAAAAAAGGCAAAAGGGCAAAATATGAAGAAATGGTTAGCGTTAAGAACGCAAATTAATCATGAAGGAGACTTCGACTGCCTGGCTAATCAATCGTTATGAAGATAGATGAGAAGTAGAAAGATACTTATAAGAGTATTGCACTAACAGGTGCGGGAGTTTTTTCATGAGCAGGAACATTTTAAAAATTCCAATAATACACTTTGTCATTATTAGTAATCCCGTATGGCAATTTCTCTGATTACTATAGGGACCGACGTGTGCTTCATTAGTAAAACAACAAGAAAACATAGCTATAATACTAAATATACTATATTTAACTATGAAATGTTCCCTCTAACTGATCGATACATAGAGCTCACGGCGTTTACATGTGACCGGTCAACAGGGGATGCTTACTCTTCCTAGTCACCTTATCCCATCTATCACGTCATTTTTATAAACTATTCACAGAATTGTATTGTTTCTAGATTTTATTAGATTGGTCGTTCTTTGTTACCTTCACCTTTGACATTAATAATATAACTATTATATATATATGTAATAAAAACAGCACACTACACCAAGGACACAAATATATCTAATGCATGTGTGGATACAATACAGTCAAATTTCCAATGCATTAGAATCTATCTCTAATCGCAAGTATTCTATTTCATAGATCCAAAAATATTTGTTTCAACATGATTCTCTAATTCCATGTACACCTTATACCAAGGATTCAATTAATAGAAATAGTCAATGTATCAACAAGGGTTGAAAGATTGCAGTGAAATTATTATAATGTATCGACATTTCTTACCGTATGCATTACTAGTATATACCAAGGATTTGTCAAAGGTAAAAACTTTACCAAGAATGTAATGAAAGAATCAAACGAAGGACAAGGAGCACGCGGTGGATGTAACTGGTGGTCGGCAGGGGATGCTCACTCAACAATTGCATCTGATCCCACCTTCAATATTTTGGAGGTCCGTGTTTGCTCTACTCCTATTTTGTATTGTTTTATGGACTTTTGATTTTGAATACAGTTCGTTATCTCCATATGTTTCATATATAATTGTCGAATCATTAACTATTTAAATTAACTATTTAACTGAATCCTTTGAAAATACATATTCATATTTCAATTAGTGTTTTAGTGTTTTACGTCTGTGTATTTTTCAAAATAATTATTGAAATAAGCTAGATTCTATATAATCGTCATTTTACTTCGTTTTGATATTAAGTTGATTGTGTTCATTTAGTAAATATGTAAATATAATTTGAATTAAATCAGCAAAATATTTATCAAAGCTTTATATGAAGATCTAAAAAAAATACGAGTATGTATTAAATAAGTATTAAAACAGGAAAAAAACAGACTTTTAAAAAAGTTTTGGTTATTAGAGCTTTTCAAAAATACAACGTATACGTATATGGTTTTAACATATGCACAAATATTAATTTGAAAGGAAACTCTAGAAATGTAAGACATACATATTTATATCAATCAAGACTCCCTCCAAAAATTAAACATTTATTACAAATATACTAAAAATATACATTCGTTTTATAAATTGTATCCTTCGTTTGCAATAATGTTGATAATTATACATGTGATCATATTTGATTTGTTTTTTTTTTCTTGACAATTAAAATGTATTCCCTACCCTCGTGCCTGATCCACACTAGTTAGCGTCGTTAACACAATAAACTCGCAAAATGTTAATCAGATAAAAAGGAGGTCATACTCTGAGAAATAGACCAGTTGATTTTAAGGAGATTTCGTCCTACCGTCACTTTGTCCATATAGGTCACATGACACATCGTATTAACTTGGTCAAATGGACCTGTTACCCCGACTTTGTGACTGAAATTACATCAAGTATTCGTACTTGATTTACTAAATAAACTCTAAGACATCCTTTCTGATATCTAACATAAAAACAAAATAGAAATTGTTAAATTAAAAAAAAGAGGAATGAGCATCAAATATGCTCAAAATAAATGAGAAATCGTACACAAAGTATTTATTTAATTAATACTCAGTTAATCACGTTGGTGTTCTCATTGTCTGACAACGAAGTATGTAAATAAATTAAAAATTTGAGGGGAAAACGTTAAAAATAGATACAGATGAGCTCCATTCACTTATATCCACTTCTCAGAAAATTTTACTTTGATTATCAGGTATATATTTGTATATAATCATACAGAACAATGTGCAGATAAGGAAAAGCATTCGAGCTCAAAAGTCCATTATACATTACAAAATAGGAGCGGAGCAAACACGGACCTCCAAACATCAGAAAACTTTGACTTTGAATTGTGATGTCTATTAATTTAGTTTGAAATACTGATGCTCCTAAAAGGGTCTTAACAAAATTTGATTTGTTTTTCCATTTTTTCATTGATGTTCCTATGATGGTATGGCCGTGTCTTATCGTAAGATAAGTTTATATGACGTACCTTATCTCACACAGTGTAAGTACTTATACAGAATTTAGTCACCAGCAGGTAAGTTCATATGCTTTATAAAGTACAACATAATATTTACGATTCAGAGAAAATAACTCTATTAACCTGATTTTTGTTTATAAATTGTTTACATATTTTCCATTGTGAGCGGTGTACAAATCTCATTTTTCCCTGTTCCTAAAAGTTACTTCAAGTTATAAAAACCTAATTTTAAGTTAAGAGTAAGTGTGAAATACGCCAAGTATGCTGTAATGGTTACATCAGAATATGAAACATAATTCCTGAATTGAAAAGCAGATTACAAAACCTTTCTTTTTCTTTTCTTCTTTTTCAATGTAGCAAAACCATGAAGACAGTGGTATATTTTTTTGCCTTATCTATATCGGTGGCGTTTTGTGACATCAATAAGCGTGATTTATTGGAAATCCTCGGGATTATTCATAAAGACCCAGGTTTCTCTACACTTCCGATGGATACTCAGCTTACTATTGTTGAATTGGTTGCAGCAGCTGAAAATGGTGTCCTTGTACCTTATGTAGATGATAAAGGATTTCTAAACGTTCTGAAGGCTTTGAGTGGTGAGTTTTGACAATTGTTTAAAAGTTTGTGAAAAAAGAGTACACTATTATATAAGTTGTGATGATGCCCATGTAAAAATAATAATTTTATTATCAATTGATAAATTATTATTACTAATTTTATTATTAATACTCTCACCTTATGTATATTATATGAAATTTTATTGAACATGTTGAATGCTTGCAACAGTTGGAACATCAATTCAACAGAAAAGCCTCGAAACATATCTTTTAACGGTAAGATTTAGTTAACCATACAAAAATCGCTCGGATGTTAAGATAATCAATTCAAATGAAACATAATTCAAAGAAGTATTTGATTTGATTTAATTTAGTTAAAATAATAAAGATTTAATAAAATTGCTGTCTACGATCTGAAATAAATTACTTCAATCTTTCACTCTTAAAAGCACATGAATATGGAGTACAGTAAGACAACAACAAAATCAACAACAACCACAACAACGACGACAACAACGACGACAACTACTCCTAAACCACAGGTCGTAGGAGTAGGCAGTGTATGTATTTATAGTAATTTACATCTCCTAAACCACAGGTCGTAGGAGTAGGCAGTGTATGTTTTATAGTAATTTACAACTCCTAAACCACAGGTCGTAGGAATAGGCAGTGTATGTTTTATAGTAATTTACATCTCCTAAACCACAGGTCGTAGGAGTAGGCAGTGTATGTATTTATAGTAATTTACAACTCCTTAACTACAGGTCGTAAAAGTAGACAGTGTTAGTTTTTATAGTAATTTACAACTCCTAAACCACAGGTCGTAGGAGTAGGCAGTGTATGTTTTATAGTAATTTACATCTCCTAAACCACAGGTCGTAGGATTAGGCAGTGTATGTATTTATAGTAATTTACAACTCCTAAACTACAGGTCTTAAAAGTAGACAGTGTTAGTATCTATAGTAATTTACAACTCCAAAACCACAGGTCGTAGGTGTAGGCAGTGTATGTTTTATAGTAATTTACAACTCCTAAACCACAGGTATTAGGAGTAGGCAGTGTATGTATTTATAGTAATTTACAACTCCTTAACCACAGGTCGTAAGAGAAGACAGTATTAGTATTTATAGTAATCTACAATTCCAAGATAAAAAGTTGCAGATATGAACAATGTAGATAAATATAATAATATACAATTTCTTAACAAGGAAGATGTGTTAATCAAATATCGATGCCCCAATATGACATCTTTGGAGAAAACTTAATCAAAGGATGAGAAATGTTCTTACCCCAAAAAAGGACTTCCTCTCAATGAATATACCTTGAAATATGAAAGCCAAAACTCAAATAGTTAAAAATTATGGCTAAGTTAAAAGTATTGTTGTTCAAACTCGAAGGGCAAGGTCAAACTGTCAAATGTCAGGTTCCAAGAGGAAGGCCTAGTCATGTAAAATATTCAAACTCAAGCACTAACTGTTCATAAGTTATGGCCAAGGTGAAAAAGTTTCAAAAGTAGGTGAAACCCCAAAGGATAACTTCAAAATCGTTGGTGTCTAAAGAAAGGGCTTTGTAACATGGAATATACCATTAAAATATGAAGACTCTAATACTTATGGTATAGACAAGGTTAAAATCGGGTAAAGTCTTGAAAAAATGGATGAAACTTCAAGGTTAAGAGGTAAAAAATGTTGGAACCAAAAGAAACGCTTTGTCACAAGAATTTCACTGGTGAAATATGAGAGCCATAGCTCTAAGCAACAGACGGACAGGGAAAAAACTCTATTATACCCCTAACCTTCGACAGACGGACAGGAAAAAAACTTTATACCCCGAACCTTCGATTACGGGGGCATAAGAACAAAGGTGAAATTACATTGTGTAAGTGTTTAAAGTAATCTATAATTCCTAGAATAGTTGCAGCTAGCAATTTCACATGTCCTTAAAACAAAACACTTGTAGTAGGAGTTGGCAATGGGAGTATTTACGGTACTTATATTCGAGTACATATCACACTTTTGGGGATGTATATGGTGAATGTATTTACAGTAACTCATTCTTCACTCTCATGTCTCTAATCAAAAATTTAAGTTAAGAGTCATTACCGTATTTACAAACTTTAAGGCAGATAGAATTTAATTTCTATCATTTCTATACAGAGGGTTTAATAACATAAATATTGAAAATAATAGGAATAATCTTCATTGTAAGTACATGTATATGTTAAAAACATTCAATATATGTATTCCATACTATGATATTACTTCTTAGATAGCGTATGACCGGCCAACAGGGAGTGCTTACTCCTTCTAGGCACCTGGCCAGCGGGGGGCCATAAAACTTAGACAAGCTCACTTTTGATCTCAGTCTCACTTTTCCACTCTTTATTCCTTTGGAAAAAGTGAGACTGAGATCAAAAGTGAGCTTGTCTAAGTTTTATGGCCCCCCAGGCCAGGTCCCACCTCTTGCATTTCCGGGTGTCTGTTCTAATGCATTTTTCAATTTTTTATATTGTTGAAAGATTTTTAAAAATCCCCCCTTATTTCTTTTCTTCACATTTTTCATTCATGTATACTTAGAGTTCTGGGTTCTGCAATGCTATCACGATAAAAAAAATGTTTTATTTCAAAGCATCTGAATGTGCATTGCAGAAATAACTCATAGTATTTGTAAGGATATAATCGGAGTTAATAATCACTGCATGGTGTATATATTTTTTTCAGGGCCCTCTTGGTAAAAGAGACACTGATAACTACCTCCAACATTCCATAGTAAACAGTCCAGCCTTCCAGCACCTGTCAGAAGACAAGAAACAGATTATTCATAGATTGTTGGATTCTGTCAGTAATCATGATCTAACTCAAACTATATTCCTACAACAGGGCATAGACTTCATCCATGCATTAAGTAAGAATTAGAAATCATCCATGCACTATGTAAGAAATATACATCACCCATGCACTAAGCAAGAAAAAAATCTTCATCCATGCACTAAGTAACAAAAGGACTTCATCCATACACTAAGTAATAATAATTAATGTACAAAGCTATCTAAGAATGCTTTATTAGAGACTATATGTACCTTAACTTAGTTGATTAAATTTTCATAATTTAATAAAGGTAAAATATTTCCTTATTCATGAAGTGATTGTCAATTCATTTATTGGATATACGTCAATGATATTTTTTATAAACTGTGTACCTTTATACCCCCTCTTTATTTCAACGCCTTGTCATGCAAAATTCTAAGTTAGGCAACAATTGTTATCCATAAAAAATAGAATACTATAAGAAGAAATGTATTTGTTATATTCAATATACATTTCGAATTTCTTATAGATCTAAGAATTTTAAATTTGTTATGTGTAAAAGAAATAAAACCTATTTAATAAAAACTGGGTTTCCTTTTTCCACAGGACTACCAGCTGACCTTGCTCATAAACTTACTTTACTCATTACGCACGTAAGTATTGACAGGGGCAAATACTAGTAAGTCTACAATGTACGCTTACTTAGCGAAATAATATTATCGTCATATCAATAAAATTATACTGCATTGAATGATGGTTTTTTTTCTTTCATACAAACTTTTAGAATAAAATTTAGAGAATTGGGAACTTGCCGGTCCCTCAGTTGTAATTGATCCAAACACAGTCCTTGATTGCATTTAACACATTACTGTAAAGATTACAAAGAATTGAATTTAATATGTATGTGAAGGAGGGTTATTACCATTAAAGTGAATCTCTTTCAGTCAGTCCAAAGATGACCATATGGTATTGTTTTGTTTTGTATTATAGGAAATGATGCTTGAAGGACATGGCACGAAATATGCATACAAGGGTGACGACGATAAGTAAATAAGTGATGCTTTAAAATTCACTCAATGAGACTTTAGAATTCTTAAAGAAATTAACCTAAAAATGCAATTAGTCTTTAAAATATGTTTTATAAGAATAAATATATTAGAATATATAGAGTTACATGTGCTACAGATTACAAAATTTGGAATAACGTGATAAAAATATTTTCCTTTTTCTATTTCAGGTAAAGATATAGCTGTGAATCATATTAATTAAAATGGTATAAATTAAAATCTATGGGATCTATAGATTCTCAATGTCTTAATTATGTTCCCCAAACGAAGTTGGGGAACATATTGTTTTTACTCTGTTTCTTATTATTATTATTAGGGTCTTCCGTCTTCAGCGGAAGACACTTCTATTATTCTATTGTTTCTTTTTCACTTTTATTATTCTTCCCTTTTTTTCTTACAATTTTTGTGCAGACGATTTCTCGGAGATGGCTCGATCGATTAACTTGAAATTTTCAGGAAAGATGTGTCTTCACCTAAACCTGATTCGTTTTTCTCATTTTTTTGAAATTCACTTCCGGTCGGAAGTTATCGCCCTTTAATCGAAATTTAGAGGGTTTTCTTGTCTGGAGCAGAACTCAAGAACGGTTTAAGCTAGAGCGCTGAAATTTTTACCAAAGATAGAGAACATGTTGCCATTGTGCACCTGGGTCAGGATATTTTCTGGAAGTGCCTAGTATGGAAGCTCGGTAGGGGTCGAAATCTAGGACACGAATCATGAGTGAATTTTTGAGACATTTTGTATCATATCTTTTAAAGTATAAACATTTTGTTTAAACATACTGAACAATATTCGTGCAGAATGACAAGATCTTTAATATGATATCAAGAAAAAAGTGCTGACTCATCATATTAGGGGCAAAAAGGGGCCAAAAGTCTTTTCCCGATAAATCTTTAACAGTCAATATTTTGTTATACATTACTGAAGTAAAAATGTTTATCTCAACAATCTACAACTACATATTATGATTTTATGTCGTCTGGTACAAAATAAGGGGCCAGAAGGGGACAGAATGCCAAATTTTTGACGCTTTATATCTCGAAAGTGAGAAATATTTTGATAAGCAATATTGAACAAAAGATGTTCAAAATAATAATCTGAACAATATGCAACCTTTCATTTTTCGCTAATCGTCCCCATTAGGGAGTTTAAGTGTTGGCCCCTAAATATTTCTTTTGCTAATAACTCGAAAACGAAAAAGAATCTCTGAATAGTTGTTGAACAAAAAGTGTTTGAAATCATAAGAGCTTTAAGACAAAATCAAAAAAGGGGCTGGGCACTCAAATTAGGGGCTGAGAGGGGCCAAAAGTCTTTAATCGATAAGTCTTTATCACTTTATATTTTGTAATACATTACTGAAGCAAAGATATTTATCTCAACCATCTACAACTATATATTATGGTTTTTATGTCGTATGGTACATAATTAGGGGCCACAAGGGGCCAGAATGCTCAATCTTTGATGCTTTATATCTGTTAAGGGAGAAATATTTTGATAAGCAATATTGAACAGAAGATGTTCAAAATAATGTTCTAAACAATATGCAACCTTTCATTTTTTGCTAAACGTCCCCATTAAGGAGTTGAAGGGTTGGCCCCTAAATATTTCTTTTGCTTAAAGCTCAAAAACGAAAAAGAATTTCTGAATAGTTATTGAACAAAAAAGTTTAAAATCTTAAGATCTTTAAGATGAGATCCCGCAAAAGGGGCTGGGCACTCGAATTAGGGGCCAAGAGGGGCCAAAAATCTTTTTTCGATAACTCTTTATCAGTTAATATTTTGTAATACATTACTGAAGCAAACATGTTTATCTCAACCATTTATAACTATATGTTATGATTTTTATGTCGTATGGTACATAATTAGGGGCCACAAGGGGCCAGAATGAAAAATCTTTGATGCTTTATATCTCGCAAGGAAGAAATATTTTGATAAGCAGTATTGAACAAAAGATGTTCAAAATAATGTTCTGAACAATATGCAATCTTTCATTTTTTGCTTAACGTCCCCATTAAAGAGTTGAAGGGTTGGCCCCTAAATATTTCTTTTGCTAATAGCTCAAAAATGAAAAAGAATATCTGAACAGTTGTTGATCACAAAATGTTTAAAATCTGAAGATCTTTAAGATGAGATCCCGAAAAAGGGGCTGGACACTCGAATTAGGGGCCAAGAGGGGCCAAAAGTCTTCAATCGATAACTCTTAATCAGTTAAGATTTTGTAAAACATTACTGAAGCAAAGATGTTTATCTCAACCATCTACAACTATATATTATGATTTTTATGTCGTATTGAACATGATTAGGGGCCACAAGGGGCCAGAATGAAAAATCTTTGATGCTTTATATCTCGAAAGGAAGAAATATTTTGATAAGCAATATTGAATAAATGATGTTCAAAATAATGTTCTGAACAATATGCAAACTTTTATGTTTTGTTTAACGTCCCCATTAAGGAGTTGAAGGGTTGGCCACTAAATATTTCTTTTGCTAATAGCTCAAAAACGAAAAAGAATTTCTGAACAGTTGTTGAGCAAAAAATGTTCAAAATCTTAAGAGCTTTAAGATGATATGAATAAAAAGGGCAGATTCCTAAAATTTAGGGGTTGTTAGGAGCCAAAGGCCGATTTTTTAAGTCTTTAATGTTCAATGTCTTTTACCATTCTGTGGTAAATCATTATTTTAAAATGAAAATCGCAATCAAAATCTTATCTCATCTCATCAAGAATTGGACGGAAGACCCACTCGTTGCTCGCAACGAGATCGTATCTAGTTATTAAGGTCTTCCGTCTTCAGCGGAAGACCTTTCTGTTATTCTTAGGTTTCTTTTCCACAGTTTTTATTATTTTTTTTCTTACATATTTTGTGCACGCGAGTTCTCAAAAACGCCTTGATCGATTTTCATGAAACTTTCAGGAATGATAGAACATCAAAAAATCTAGATATATATCATTTTGTTTTGATGACGTCACTTCCGGTTCGGAGATTTCTGCGATTTTGTCATTTTTAGAGGGTCACTTTGTCCGGCAATGTTCTCAAAAACCATTGAAGATAGAAGTGTGAATTTTTGAGGGATGCTAGAGCAAACTTTGGAGAAGTGCCTTTTGTATATCACAACTACCGGAAGTACGAAGCGCCGACGCTCGCTATGGCCCGAAAATAGACCTATCGCGAATTTCAAAATTTTTAACATCTTTTCTACGATAGCTTTTTACCTGGAAATATTTTGTTAAAACATATAGAACAAAAGAAGTGTAGAATTCCAAGATCTTTCAAATGATATCTTGTAAAAAGGGCTGGCCCCTAAAATTAAGGGCCTAGAGGGGCCGAAAGTTTTTTCTTTATATCTCAAAACGTATCGAGAATTTGTAATACATCAAAGAAGCAAAGTTGTCCAAAATGTTAAGCTTAATCTTTTGGCGTCTTCAAAATACGCCCGGCGTCGTCACTTCCGGCAAAACCGGAAGTGGTCGGAAAACGCGTATTTTTGCCGAGCTTGGGAAGTTTTTGGGTAACATATGTCTCTGGGAGCATAAAAATTAATTTTCCGTCCGTTGTCGTCACTTCCGGTCAAACCGGAAGTAGCAAAAAATGGCTTATTTTTGCATTAATTAACATAGTTTTAGATGATTCAACCCATTTTTGGCGTTATTTCTCATTTTTGTTAAAAATGAAAGCTACTTCCGGTCGAACAGGACGGAAGACCTACTCGTTGCTTTGCAACGAGCTTTGCTCTTATTAGGGTCTTCCGTCTCCAGCGGAAGACCCTTCTATTATTCTATTGTTTCTTTTTCACTTTTATTATTATTATTTTTTTCTTTACACATTTTTGTGCAGACGATTTCTCAGAGATGCTTGGGTGGATTGACTTGAAATTTTTAGAAAAGATGTATCATGAACTAAACCTTATTCATTTTTTTTATTTTTTGAAAACTCACTTCCGGTCGGAAGTTATCGCCCTTTAATCGAATTTTAGTGACCATTTTGTCCGGACAAAAACTCAAAAACGACAAAAGCTAGAATGTTGTCCTTTTCAGGGCTAATAGAAAACATATTGTAGTTTTGCACCTGTACTTTCAAATCTTCCGGAAGTGCCTAGTATGGAAGCTCGGTAGGGGTCGAAATCTAGGACACGAATTATGAGTGATTTTTTGAGACATTTTGCATCATATCTCTTAAAGTATAAATATTTTGTGAAAACATACTGAACAATATTTGTGACGAATGATAAGATCTTTCATATGATATTAAGAAAAAAGTGCTGACTCATCACACTAGGGGCCAAGAGGGGCCAACATTCTTTAATCGATAACTCTTTATCAGTCAAGAATTTGTTATACATTTCTGAAGCAAAAATGTTTATCTTAACATTTTACAACTATATATTATGATTTTAATGTCGTATGATACATGATTAGGGGCCAAAAGGGGCCAGAATGCTAAATCTTTGACGCTTTATATCTCGAAAATGAGAAATATTTTGACAAGTAATATTGAACAAAAGATGTTCAAAATAATGTTTTAAACAATATACAACCTTTCATTTTTCGCTAAACGTCCCCTTTAAGGAGTTGAAGGGTTGGCCCCTAACTATTTCTTCTGCAAATAACTCGAAAACGAAAAAGAATCTCTAAATAGTTGTTGAACAAAAAGTGTTCAAATTTATAAGAGCTTTAAGACGAAATCAAGAAAAAGGGGCTGGGCACTCAAATTTGGGGCAAAAAAGGGGCCAAAAGTTTTTAATCAATAACTCTTTATCAGTTAATATTTTGTAATACATTACTGTAGCAAAGATGTTTATCTCAACCATCTACAACTATATATTATGATTTTTATGTCGTATGTTACATAATTAGGGGCCACAAGGGGCCAGAATGCTAAATCTTTGACACTTTATATCTCGAAAGGGAAAAATATTTTGATAAGCAATATTGAACAAAAGATGTTCAAAATAATGTTCTAATCAATATGCAACCTTTCATTTTTTGCTAAACGTCCCCATAAAGGAGTTGAAGGGTTGGCCCCTAAATATTTCTTTTGCTAATAGCTCAAAAACGAAAAAGAATTTCTGAAAAGTTGTTGAACAAAAATTGTTTAAAATCTTAAGATCTTTAAGATGAGATCCTGTAAAAAGGGCTGGGCACTCGAATTAGGGGCGAAGAGGGGCCAAAAGTTTTCAATCGATAACTCTTTACAAGTTAATATTTTGTAATACATTTCTGAAGCAAAGATGTTTATCTAAACCATCTACAATTATGTATTATGATTTTTATGTCGTTTGTTACATAATTAGGGGCCACAAGGGACCAAATTCTTAATCTTTGATGCTTTATATCTCGAAAGGCAGAAATATTTTGATAAGCAATATTGAACAAAAGATGTTCAGAATAATGTTCTAAACAATATGCTACCTTTCATTTTTCGCTAAACGTCCCCATTAAGGAGTTGAAGGGTTGGCCCCTAAATATTTCTTTTGCTAATAGCTCAAAAAACGAAGAGAATTTCTTAACAGATGTTGAACAATAAGTTATCAAAATCTTTAGAACTTTAAGATGATATGAAGAAAAACGGCTGATTACTAAAATTAAGGGCCGTTAGGGGCCAAAAGCCAATTTTTAAAGTCTTAAATGTTCAATGTCTTTTTACACACACAGATTGTGGTAAATCATTATTTTTGAATGAACATCTCAATCAAAATCGTTTCTCATCTATCAAGAATTGGACGGAAGACCCACTCGTTGCTCGCAACGAGATCGTATCTAGTTATTATTATTTTTCTTCTTCTTCTTCCTGGGTACTTTTTTGTCCGGGAATGATCTCGTAAACTATACATCCGACTAAGGTGAAATGTTTTTAGGGTCAGTAGACATGTTATGTAGATTTGCGGAACGAAAGTCATTTTGCGCGCACGTGCTTGCAAGAGCGTGCACGTGCAACATGTGAAATGACCGATTTAATTGATATAGGCGTAACTTTTTTAATTTTTGATGAAATGCTTTGAAACTTATAATATGAGGATATATTAGAAGCATAGACAATATGACATGGTCAAAATAGCAAGATCTCACGCGCATGCACGTGCGCTTTGCTCTGATTGG
>PRKT01000108.1:297137-329734 GCA_003671525.1 Saccostrea glomerata | reverse complement strand
CATAGAGAACAAAAAAGGTGTAGAATTTCAAGATCTTTCAAATGACATCTCGAAAAAAGGGCTGGCCCCTTAAATCAGGGGCCTGGAGGGGCCGAAAGTTTTTCCTTTATATCTCAAAAAGTATTGAAAATTTGTGATACGTCTAAGAAGCAAAATTGTTCAAAATGTCAAGCTTAATCTATTGAAGTCGTCAAAATACGTACGGCGTCGTCACTTCCGGTCAAACCGGAAGTAGTCGGAAAACGCGTATTTTTGCCGTTCTTGACAAGTTTTCTGGTAACATATGTCTCTGGGAGCATTATAATTAATTTTCCGTCCGTCGTCGTCACTTCCGGTCAAACCGGAAGTAACAGAAAATGGCTTATTTTTGCAATAATTAACATGGATTTAGAAGAATCAAACCTTTTTTGGACGTTATTTCTCATTTCTGTTAAAAATGAAAGCCACTTCCGGTCAAACATGACGGAAGACCTACTCGTTGCTTTGCAACGAGCTTTGCTCTAGTTATTCTTTTTTTTCTTCTACTTCCTAGACGCCAACTTTGAAGCCTCATATCTCACCCATTGCTCAATTGATTTCGCTCAAATTTTCAGAGGTACTAGAAGTTACTTACTCTATCAGAATGTTGTCGAAAATTTCAAAAAGTCACTTCCGGTTTTGAATTATTTCCCTTTAAATGAAAATTTATAGGCTTTCGTTTCCAGACAAAGGCTCAGAGACGGCTAAAGCTGGAGCAGAAATTCTACTGATTTTAGATAACAGAAGGATTGAAGTTGTGCACATCGGTTTTTGTTTTTCGATTTCTCTATTCAAAATGGCGCTATATAGGGGTCAAAAATTAGAACGCGTAAAAGAGCCAAAAATTACTCATATTTTGCCTTTTATCTTCTAAACTAAAAATATTTTGTTAAAATATATAGAACATAGTTTGTGCAGAATTAGAAGATCTTTCAAATGATATCTCGGAAAAAGGGCTGGTCCCTAAAATTAAGGGCCAAGAGGGGCCAAAAGTTTTTCCTTTATATCTCAAAAAGTATTGAGAATATGTAATACATCTAAGAAGCAAAGTTGTTCAAAATGTCAAGCTCAATCTATTCAGGTGGTCAAAGTACGTCCGGCGACGACACTTCCGGCCAAACCGGAAGTATTCGGAAAACGCATATTTTGCCATTCTTGACAAGTTTTTGGGTAACATCTGTCACTGGGAGCATAAAAATTAATTTTCCGTCCGTCGTTGTCACTTCCGGTCAAACTGGAAGCAGCAGAAAATAGCTGATTTTTGTATTAAATAACATAGATTTCGAGGATTTAAACAATTTAAGGACGTTATTACTCATTTTTGTAAAAATGAAAGTTACTTCCGGTCAAACAGGACGGAAGACCTACTCTTTGCTTTGCAACGAGCTCGGCTCTAGTTTCAAATATATTTAATTTTAATTACTTATATAAACAACCTTTGAAGAACCTATGGGTCAATTTGACGACTAATGAACATGTAGTCACCGTGCACCTCTACATATAATTTTAGCATTATATTTGGGGGAGGGGGCGTTGTCATTGTCATTTAAAACTTAATTTACGCAATAAAGTGCCCTTTTGATTCTTGGAAAATAACTCGGAAGAGGTATCAGTTATTCTTCTAAGGCCTTTCCGTCAGAGGTCGTTTGTTTTTCCGCTAGACTTGTCCCCTGGCTCCATCCTTGCCTTTGGTGTCGCGGAGTATACAAGGCATAACAGGACAGGAAATCAGAAGTTGTGATTGTTATAATTTTTTGACGGAAGTGTCGATTTAATTAATAATTCACTCACAAACAAATAACAAGCTAACCGTTCAAAAATTATGGCCAAGTTTAAAGTTTTTCTTAATCTCCAAAGTCACGGTCAAGAGGTCAAAGTTGCTGGTGTTCAACGGTAGGTCTTAATTGTTACAAAGAATATATATATGTGAAGAATATATAAGTTCTAACCGTTCAAAAGTTTATGGCCAAGGTTAAAGTTTTTTAAAAGTATGTCAAACTCCAAGGTCAAGGTCAAAAAGTCAAAGTTCTTAGTATCAAATAAAAGATCTTCTCACAGTTGAATATATGAAGTATGAAAGCCCTAGCTCTAACCCTTCAAAGTTATAGTTAAGGTTTGTTTTTAAAAAGTAGGTCAAACTCTGAGGTCAAGGTCAAAGGGTCAAGATTCTTGGTATAGTATGAATTAAAGTTCTTCTCACAATGATTACATATGTGAAGTAAAAACGCCATTGCCCTTACCTTTCACAGGTTATGGCCAAGGTCAAAGTCTTTTTAGAAGTACGGAAATCTCCAAGGTCAAAGTTGTTGGTATCCAATGAAAGGTCTTGCCACAAAAATACTTAATATATGAAGTACATGTATTCAAGTCCTGGTATCTACCGTTCAAAAGTTATGGCCAAAGTAAAAGTTTGATGGAAATTTTGTGTAAAAGTCTTTCAAACTCCAAGGTCAAGGTCAAAAGTTAAATTTGGTGGTACCCAAAAAAACAGACAAACAGACAGAAAGACGGACACGACAAAAACTATAAAACCCCAGAATCTTCATTAAAATTAATGAAGCATTAAATTAATGGGAGCATTAAAATGACGTAAAAATCAACTCAGTAAAAGTCAATGGGATAAATGACTGCAATCACAGGCGTCTGAAGTTTAAAATTCCGGAAAAAAATTTCCCACCCTCAACTATAAAAAATCCAAAACACATTGATCTGTTTTGATAGAATTTTGAAATGATTAGTCTATAAGAAAACAACGTCTTAATTTCAATCACGTGCATTTTAATCTAACAGCTTTTTCCTCTGTGTAATTTGCTCTTTGAAGATCTAGAAAAAACAGTTAAATAAAGATGACAGTCGTAGGAAGACTAATTTCAAATTATTATTATTTTTTTTTTAGAAAAATCAGAGCGATGCGTCTTTTAGGCGTCTTTTAGGCGGGAATGACTTTCTGGACAAAATTGATGTTAAAATATTGAAACAGATGATAACAATGAGTTAAAAATATTCTCGTATTTTTTTCATTCAAACCTTAAGCTACAGGTAAACCCAACGATTGTAAATAATCTTTGACAGACAATTGTTGCATAGTAGACTACAATTTAAAAATAGTTCGTTTTTTTAGGGTAAT
This sequence comes from Saccostrea glomerata, assembly GCA_003671525.1. NCBI lineage: Eukaryota > Metazoa > Mollusca > Bivalvia > Ostreida > Ostreidae > Saccostrea > Saccostrea glomerata. The sequence goes on along the minus strand of PRKT01000108.1, from coordinate 326,589 downwards.
ATTTTAAATTGTTATCTCGCAAAACCATTAATTACCATAACATTAAAGTTTTGAGCAAGACTACGCCTTTCATTTTATTATCACATCCCTTTAAGTATTTCATAGTGGTTGGTGTGTCCCCTGTTTAGATTTTTATGATCGCTAAGGGTCCCTCGAAAAAAGCATCCATCCCTTTTTACAAAAGGGAGCGAGAACTTCCTCCCAACATAATAATGCCCTTTGTACCAAATAACATCAATTAATTAGATGTCCGTGTACGTTTTGTCTACTAGCTCCGCATCCTTCTCTAAAACATAGAGAAAGTGACATAATTCTTATCTTTTTAGATTTTCAGTTTGTGTATTTTGATTTTTACTGTTCAATTTATTACCCTGCTTGGAGTTATCATATCTCACGGATATATTTAAGTGTTTTCCTTTTCAAGTCTCGGCAAGTATTTTATTAACACGTAGTATAACAAGTTTAAAACTCTTTTTTTTTTCTCTGTGCCTTTTATATTCACTGCACATACAAACGTTGACGGGATAAAGAAGCATGTAATACATGTATCGATACTGTGACATAAACATGTAAATCGTTTTATTTCCCATAAACCTTTACAACTATAGAAAACGTGGAAATTAAACGAAAGTCGGGAATACAAAAAGAACAGATGTCAAACAAAATGGGCGTAAAACACTTCCTGACTGTCCTGTTCCTGTTTTCTGATGCCAGTTGTCAAGTTCTGGATGGATCTTTATATAGACAAGGTATGAAAATTAAATTAAACGTTGCCAATTCTTCAACCAGCAAGGATTATCCGAAATCATGGTATAATTTTTATAATACCACACAAAAGTTAATATTATATAGTGTACAAATTTATCTAAAACTTAATTTATATTTTTTTATTTCACTAATTAAACCAGCAATGTTGTAGATTGTTAATGAAATATCAATCAAATTATTGACTTTTCAGCTTGCCGTTGATAAAATACGCCAGAATTCTCAACATAAGGAAAAATATAAAGCAAATCGAACACCTTTTTGTGTGCAAATCATGAAATTTACTGAGCTCCACGGGTATTTGTTGTCCCGAGCGCATTAATCTTGAAGCCCAAATTCTTACTTGGCCAGTGATACCTTTAGAAAACATGTGTATCTAGATGAAAGTTAACTTGGCAACATGCGCCATCCCATTGTTTAAGTTTTATTAGGTGATTACACTTCCTATACCCGATTTCGCGGATTCAACGATACCCTAATATCGAGTATTATACGCGATTTCACGGATAATACCCGATTTCGAGTATTCTCTCCGACCTGTTAAAACCCCTAATAGAGGAGAAATCAAAATTATTTTGAGGAAATCAAGCTCTTAAGAATATTGAATATAATTTCGAAAGCAGGGCTACAAAGATGGGATCAGCTACCATGGAGTAATAGATTTTCCCAGCTGACCTTATTTACATACTTTTATTAGAAGAAACATAGAAAGTGTTGCAAGTAGAAAGATGAATATTCTTATAAAATCAATCTAGATTTGAAGGTTGATTTGACATACATTGTACAATGTATATACTTTTCTTTTCAAACTTTGAATTAAAAGAAATGTAAAGATAAGGCAGGAATCAAGCTCAAAACAGATTAAGCTTTACAAATTAAAAAGGGAAATTAAAGAATTGGCAATACCATGTTATTAAAAAATGTTTTCCCTCTCTCAAAAGAGTGCTTCTAACAATGAAGTAAATTAATTTTTTAACCTTCAGGAGTCATGTTTTAATTCGTACCGAAATTTTCTCAACTCATTAAATTTTAATTAAACTTTATATTCGTAAGAACTAGTATATTTTATATAAAAAAAGCCCGTGGCCTAATCTCCTACCGTATTTTAATATGCTGAGTCCGAAGAGGACATGCAAACACTTCTTTTCAATTTTGTTATAAAATTAAGTAAATAAACCAATATCTCCCTAAAGTTAAATTTTCAAAGACAAATCTATGGTGTCATACTCCATGGTATCTAATATAATCCAGTTTCGTATATGATATAAAGTTTAAGGGCACAAAATGAATATTGTTACTTAATTATAAAATGTATATCGAAAAGTTGAACTGAAGACCCCAGAAAGAAACCTTCCTGTTTCATGAAGGAGTTTTAAAAAATAAATTCTGATTCCTAGTACAAAAAGAGGAACAATAAGAATAGATAAATGGAAATATTGGTCTCCATAGACTACATAAATATTTCTGGACGATAATCAGAGTACCAGTAGTTGAATAAAATCACAATTAAAACGACCAGTAACGAAACAATGATATACAGTATTTATAACGGATTATTGCCAAAACTAGCAAGATCAAAGGTCAAAAAATCTAACACTTCAGTGACAGTTTTCTTTATTTTCCAACTGAACAATTCGGTTAAAAGTGTAATTACTCATTTTATTTCTTAATAGATTTAATCTTGCATGTTTAATTGCCTTTTACTTTATTAATCATATAGAAAAAAAAGTTTCTCGTTTTAAAAATGCTTTCCTTTGTTCCCCTCTTTCAAAAAGGAATTTAAAACTTCAAAATTGTTCAGGATATTGAATTTCAAAACATTTATTATTTCTGTCATTATTTTGTTTTAGGCATTGTTTAAAAACATATGGCAGAATTTATAGCTTAAATATGAGTGTATCTGTAATATTATTCGTTTAAATTTTTACATTCAACATTTCTTTTTTGTTTTGTTTTTTGTAAATTAGAGACCTAAATATTTGTGACAAAGATATCTAAGAAGACACATTTTCGTAAACGAAAAAAAAAAGATAACGATAAATAACTTTCATATCATAAAATTGAAGAAAAAACAAATGACATGTTGATTTACATGTATTTTCCACAAATGCATTTTTTTCTATTTTATAATTACATGCAGTATTTTGGCTTCTGAGAATTCTGTTCTTTGAATAAGACTTAACCCTTTAACCTGTCTTCTGAAATTTACATTTAATATAATTTCCATCGGTTTTTTATATTATTTAGCTGTTCCTTTTTAAGGTAATTCGGTATTTCTTTAAAGTGGATCCGGTGCATTCATTACAAAAGTAAATGACTCAGGAGTGTTTATGACAAAGAAATCAGAAGTATACTGTTTCAAAGACTGGAAGAATGTCAAATTTTAGTTAAGAGAAATCAATGTTTATAACGTAAGAGTCAGCTACAATATTCATATTTTTGGAATGTCCTTTTCAGTTTGTAAGTACCGTTTATATATATTATGCCTTTCTTCATCTTTTTTTTTTGACTTTTATATTGCTGTGTTTATAGGGTATTGGAAAAATTTCTTTTATAATTTATCTTTAATTAACAATACTCGCTCAAAACAATTCATTTTTTTTTTATTTAATTTACTTGAAATTAGAAAAATTTTAGACTTTGACCTCTGCGAATATGTAGAATTCAAAGCAGTTTATATTTCCCCGCCATTCAGTGGTCATGGATAAAAACAGGAAAATAATCATTAACAATAACAAAGACGAACTGAAGATTGTTTCAAACTGGGGCCATGTTAAACGTAACGTCAAACTCTCTGACGTGGTGGACCCTCTGATTGAGAAAGGACTCATTACCCCCGACCAGTGGATGGACATCAAAAATCGACCAATCAGCGAGCCGGAAAAGATGGAGGAATTCATGTACATACTTCTCAAGCAGAAGTCGGGAGCACTGGGGATTTTTCTAAAAGCTCTAAGAAACTCTGGTTTTCATCATGTTGCCGACGAATTAGAGGGAATCCCTGGTCTGTATGAAAATGTTCTTTAATCATTTTTATTTAATATCAATTCTGTTATAACTTTTAAAAAATTTAGCCAGCTTAATGAAATACATTGCTATAATTGGTAATGATTTTTATAAAGTAAAACTTGCGTCGCATTGACCTTAACCCCAAATATACCATTTACAAAAATATTTTCAAAATATTTTATTTATTTTTTAAAGAGGGAAATCATAATTAATCAATGAACTAATATTGGTAACGATTAATGTCAAATTTACTTCTGCGACTGAAGTTTTCCCTTGATTTAATGATGAATTAGTTTAGAGTCCAATAAGAAAAAAAGACACTGGTAAAAAAATCAGGTTGGTCTGCGAGTACTTACTCCCTATTTTTTAATTAAAGGTTGTGATCATTCGAGGACACGGCCCAGAGTAAGTACTAGCATTTGACAGTAAATCAGCTATTTTTTTTTTACATTCATTGAATAATTATATAAATTCCTTTAAATATTAATAATCTTTATCAAATACATGTACTCTTTATTTGAACGTTTGTGGAAAATTCAATGTTTTTATTCTATGGTACATTGCATTCTTATTTGAAAATGCTGAAGGAAAGTATAACACAATTTTCCTTTATCAAAAAAAAGAGTTACATAAAATTGCATGTAATTTAATTTCGGCGCAGGTTCCCGATGTAAGCACAACAGAGACGAATAAAGATGGGAAAAGTGGAGGTCAAGGTTCTGCCTCATCTTCCAAAAGTACCGACACGGTGCGTCAAGAAGATCTTCATAAAATGAAAGAAGAAATAAAGGATGAATTGCGCAACATTCGTGAGAATTTGGCATCAGAGAGAAAACAAGACAGAGACCAATTGCTTTTGCTTCAGCGAGAACATAAACATTTGCAAAATGATTTTGAAAGACTCCGAAGTCAGAAGACTGAATTGTCATCGCGTTTGGATGATCTGATGAGTTCGGTAGACAGTCTGAAGGGCAAACTGGAAGAAAAGGAACGTGAATTTCAGGAGCTGAAAAGAAAAAATGATGGGCTGAAAGAAGATTTGATGAGACAAAATAAGAGTAACTCCAGATCCATACAGAAAAGGGACAAGGAGAAAGAAGAAATGGAGAGAAGATTAGAGAAGAAGGAGGATGAATATAAATTGTTGCAAGCCATGATGGAAACATTAAAAACTGACCACGAGGAAAGACTTCACAGACTAAAGGTCGTGAATAAAGAGAAGGTTAGGGTAGACGGGGAGTACAAAAACGTGCTGTCGGAGAAAAAAGAACTGGAATCTAAGTACCAAGCCCTGAACCAGCAAGTAAAGGAAGCACAAGTGAAACATACAGAGGAAGTGATGCAACTCCGAGGTGACGTCAAGGATCGTATGCTGAGGATTGAAGAGCTAGAGAGAGACAAAAACGAACTATCACAACAACTTACTGAGTCAGAAAAAGAGAACGAAGAACTGAAAAAGGAAAACAAGAAACTAGAAGAGGATCTACGCCGTACTGAAGATGATAAGGACCTTCTGCAAACGAGGCTTCGTCATTCTGACCTTCAGAAGTACACGGTCCCTCCGTTCTCTTCAGTAGCTAGGCATCCAAATCCACACACAAGAGCCCCGCCAAAGCCTCTATGGAGGTATGTATTCTTTCATGATCAAGGACTTGATGTCCATATCTGAGTTTAATGAATTTAAGAACCTTGTTTATTTGATGTAGTGCAGAATGTTCCTATTCTCAGAACTTTTTAAGCAGTACAACGCAGTAGAACGAGACAACTGTCTTGTATATTCAAACTGCTTCATATATTGATTCATCTTTATGGTTTTTTATGTTCAGCACGTGCCTCAGAGTAATTCTATACTGAGGTAATTTTGTCAATGTGCAAAGTTGAATAGATTTAAACATACATACATTTTATATACATTTTATAATTTTCATACATTTTTGCAGGTTGGGAGCACGTGGTAAACATCAGTAGCATTCACGTGAAAAAATGAAAACGATCGAAATGATCTGCTGTACTATATGAAGTCAGGTGTAATATATGAAATAAAAAATACATATATATACAATAAAGTTTTGAGGGAAAAGGTGTTTCCTCTCAATTGCACATGTACATTTTCTATTGAAAATGTCATATGACCTTTGCGAAAATTGTTCGTAGCAGGACCATATGCTGATATGATTCGCCATGCAATCAACAACATCCTTATCCATCACTGTACATTGTATTGTAAATCGTGTGTGTAAATTTCATTCCCTGATAAAATTTGTTAAATTTGCATGTGCTGTTGAAAAATAAGATAACTGAAAAATTAATATCATTAAAATATCATTAAAATATTAAAAGTCTTCCTGTAAATTATATAAAAATTCTAATTTTTCTTACAACCCCACATAATCAACTTTGTTTGGAGTTTCTCAGGTTCCAGTATTCCTCTATCTGCATTACCTGGACACAGTCCGTTCAAAGGCAAATAACTCTTTCTCTCCTGTGAATATAAGTTGGTGGTGTCCAAGTCTGATTTCTGTAGAGAAAACAGAAACATCATTCATATTTGTAGGACTGTAAAGTGCTATGGGACTCCAAAGTCCTTGGCGTATCATACCATCGCACTTCAAACAGCGCAGCGCGCCTCATGGAAACGAGCCATCGGAGCTTGGTGTCCTCTAGGACAGTGCATGAGCCATCGGGGTTAATGGCTCAGACCATGGGACTTTGCAGTGTTGCATTTTTTTTACTCTCATGAAACTTGTTCACTCAATCATTTTTAATACCGCGATGTAATATTTTAAATTCATTGTCGAAGTAATGAAACAATCATTTGATTCTTAAGGGTGGATTCTGAAAATAGTGTCTTGCCTACAAAGATTTGAAAATACTTTATAGTTTTATGTTTTAATTTGTCTATCTTTTGCTATGGAAACTAAAACAAATTCAAAGAATTGCATGATCCCCCGCTTTCGAGTACTTAATATAGATGGGCTGATATTATTTATTGCATATTGTGTCAAGTTTAAATCGATCATATGTCATCTCATTTAAAAGTAATCACCAAAGTTTTTTGAGAGATAGGTCAAACATAAAAGTCCAGGTCATACTGAAAAATCAAAGCATGCTCGGAAACAACTTCTTATCATAAGATCTATAAGGAACACAGACTCAAGGAATTAATTTGGTGCCCTTCGGATAATCCTAAGGGATATTAAACATATGTCTTTTGTACAGTCTCCAGATTCCCAGTTTCGGCATAAAACCAATAGCTCAAACGAAAAATTGAAGGAATGTAAGGTTTCTATTACAGATATATTTGATTATTCCTTTTCCAATCCCATGTGTTCTATTTCAAAGTGTTCTGTGAAAATCAGAACTGCAAAACCTGTGATATTTTAATAACAAACACTTCTTTCGTCTTACTGGACAGAACTTCTAAATGTTCTTTACCAAATTTTTTTATGTTGTCTATAGAATAGAATATAATTTGTGTGGATTTGTTTATGTTGGTGAAACCAAGGAATACCGGCATCAGGTCATCGAATTAAAAAAAAATAATGGGGGTCAGCAGCTTTTTATACATACAGTTTAATTCACCTGGTCATTCTATGTTGTAAATGAAAGTAAAATAGAATTCTCGAAAAGATTTATCACCACACAAACAGTCCTTCACTGAGTACACCTCTCCGCCGACAACGAGAAGAATTTTGGACTAGAAAACTAGAGACACCCTTTCCCTGTGGATGTAATTACAATTTCCATAGTGTTGGAAAATCTTTCCAGTCCACAATGTAACAATGTAAATGTGATGGGACTTTTTAACTATACTAAGATGTGAGCGTAAATATAGTCATGGGCATCGGTCTCACAATAAACCTTTAATACACGATGTCTCTTTTGATTCATTACTACCTTATGTAAATCAACACTTAGGTCTACATCATATTCGCACCAAACTACTAGTATACTCTGACCCTTTGAAAATTAATTTTAAATATAGTCTTTTTGGAAAGGTCAGGGAAAGCCCATTTTTGGATTCCTCGACACCAGAATACTAGTATAGGATCGGATCTGTGATTATGGATATTGTAAATCATAGGCTTTTTAAACCCCCACGTTCCACTGAAGAAAATGCAGCCATCACGATCCGTCTTTTCCTTAAACTTCAATATACCAACTTGAATAAAGGAATTGACGAACTTAATATGAGTAATATCCTTAATCACAAAAGGGTCCAATCTTGTATTCCACCATATTTCAAGTTAAAGAGTACACTTGTATCTCCTACAAATATACATCGACTATATATTGCTTTCAAACTTTACAAAAAAAAAACTTTACATGGACTGGATATTGGGTATCTGAAACATAATCCTCCATCGGGTTCATGTTCTTCGCCCTATAACTATAGTCCTGTTGGACACGTTACATGTATTACAGGTGACGTAAATATAGTTAATTATGAGGACCTTAGATCACCATTTTGAAAGATCATAGATATAGGGAACCCCGATGCTTCAACTGACGTTGGGATTTCATAAATATTATGGATTCTGTTGAAGGTTTCGCCAGACGATGGGCCAGATATGAAAAAAAGAAGACGTTGACACTTTGTCAAAATGGATTGAATGTGTTGTGAGATGTGTATTGTTTCATTATGTATATAATTAGTAACATTAAGTTTCTTGAACATTCCAGAGTGGTCAACATGTTCGGTCATTTGATCTAGAACATTCTTAAATTTTGTGTATGTCCAGATTGTTCCAGTAATATCATGATTTAATAATTTCTAGAATATTCTAGATTTATGATACTGTATAAATACCCTGTCAATTCGATGCATAGGGATACTTTGTCGTATAAGCACCATTGAGGTACAACTGAAATATATTTTCACTGGGACATTGTGTGCAGCAACGGACACTCTGATGTATGTTTTTTTAGATTCTTGCTAAGTTTGTACTTTATGTTTCATATACTTATTATATATTACTGTAAATAAATTATTGTTAAGTTTAAATTGTGTTATTGATCTTTGCTGGCATTTAGGGCTATTCTGACCCATAACAAATGTATCAGATCCATGTCAAAATCATGTATTAAAAGATTGAGGGTCAATATGAAAACCATCTATATCCTAGAACTGTATTCAATAATCCAGAAGTAAAAAAGGAATTGGATAACACAATCAGTATGTACTGGTCCCTGCTGACAAAGCAGGTAACAACAAATTGTATTTTAGAAGACCTCGGATTTAATTCTACAAGTTATGATCCGATTCTAAAGAAGAAATTCTTCAAAATCATGTGTCAGTTTTGAACATTTTTAAAAGTACCAAAATGAATTAGAACTACCATATATACTACCATATATACATGTATATTGGATTCCAAAATTTCATAAGAATCCTTACAAAACAAAGATACAAAGCGGGTTCCAGTTCTTTACTCCTCACTAAGATTAACAGTAGTGAAAGAGAAACTTCAAGAGTACTGTGCAACAATATATTCAAGAGGTGGTGTAAATCAGATGTGGATACTTAAAAATTCCAAGGATTTTTTGGACAATTTGAAATCACAAGATTTCACCAAAATCTACATCTTAAAAACTTTTCGACTTAATACACAACCATTCCCCACGGTAAATAAAAGTGGAGGCTTTTTGAAATCATGACAGCTGCTTTTTCAATAAAAATGGGACTCGTTAATTTACTTACCTTGTCATTGGTCATTTGCAAAATTATTCTGTTAAAAAAAATCTGATTGTACACACAAGTACTCTAAGTTGATATCAAGAAGATGCTTGAATTTCTGATTGACAATGTCAACCGCTATGTGGTTTTTGGAGACCAGGTTTTCCAACAGTTTATTGAAATTCAGAAGGGTACAAATTGTACCCCGGCCGTTGTAAGTAGACCTATTTTTGTATTCATTCTGCATGCAGAATTTAAGCAAAATTTTATGCGTGAAAAGAAAAAAAAACACTTGCTGCCACCTTCAACTCGACATTTCAATTAACAATAGTAATTTTCCATTCCTATGTAGATGCGATCATATATCCTGGTGATCACAGAGTGAAACATACGGAGATAACGAACGGTATTCAAGATGAAAGTCCATAAAACAATACAAAACGGGAGTAGAGCAGACACGGACCTCCAAAACATCAGAGGTGGGATCAGGTGCCATGGAGGAGTGAGCATCCCCCGTCGACAGGTCACACCAACCGTGTTCTCCTTGTCATGAACGGGAAGTAACGGAGAAAAAAAACCTTAGTCGATTCAGTGTATAACTATTGGACTTACAACTGGTATGAAAAACGTCAGTCAGCATTTGAGTCTGACACATTTGTTTCATACTTGGATATTTACTTGAAAAAGACGTCAATTGTACTCTTATTTTACATGAAAAAGATGTTAATGGTAATGTAAAAACCAAGCTCTATGATAAACGTGACGACTATAACTTTTCTATCATCAACTTCCCTTACTTGTGCACTTACTTGTACCTTGACGACGGAATAATTTGAAAAGTAGTCTAGCTAAGGGCAAACTTGAACGTCACGGGGTCAAAAATCATAGTATATTTAGAAAAGTCATACCATAGGTATTAAATACATGTGTAATATAAAAACCCCCATTTCCTCTCATTCAGAATTCACAACATAATGTCAAACATGTAAAACTATGTCATACAGGTAATGTTATGTATTCAAGGTGTTACTGTAAACCAACTTGTATTCGTGACGACTTTATTTCGCGATTTACCGGAGGTAAACTACTCCGCGAAGATTAATTTTCGCGATCAAGCCTTTTTGGATGATCCATTATTAATAGAAAGAGAGACCTTTAGGACCGATTCGTGGCGATAAATATTCGCGATTACCAGGCTCACGCCAAAATTTCTCGCACACGAATAAAACTTGGTTTACAGTACTATGTCATTGAGTAACATAATGTCAAACATGTAAAACTAGGTCATAAAGTTAAACTTCAAAAGACTTCATGTCGAACATTTAAGACTAGAACTCATTGAGTTCTCGTTCGTCTGTCACCTCATATTTTTTCAACTTGATATAAGAATTTAAAGATAATAAATTCAAATATATCGATCACACCAACATCCATGTGAATAATAAATGTAAGGAACCCAGAGCACAAAGGCACATAGATGACTTTTAAGGAGGTATTCTTGTCTGGTTTCTGACTCGATAAAATATTCAAGGACTTTTTGCTTTTATGCCTTTTATATTTAAATGTTAGATATTTAAACTATTATATTATTCTTTCCTCATCAAAATTAACAACTTAAAATAGATACATGGTAAACTGAGTTTGAAACCTAACAGCATCTACATGTATACTAGTATTTTAGAGGAATGGCGGCAAATGGAAAGCTTTTCTGCCTCTCAAAATTATTATAGAGCAATGAATTTAGTTAATTTGTACACAATCAAAGACTTGAAGAAACGTTTAAATGTAAGTCATATAAATAATTAGCTATAGGGACTAAAGTTTTAGAATATATCAAATAAATATGATTTACCTAACAAACTACAATTCTCTAGATTTTAAAAGCTTCATATCTTAGTACAGTTTTGAGCCAAAGATCCGTAAAAAGTAATTTTTTTCTATATTGGTTAACGATCGAAACTTTCTGTTTTTATATCATTTTGTATCTATTTGTGACAACTTTACCATAGGATTAAAAAAGAAAATATAAAAGTTATGAAACATATAAAAATAACCCAAATATCCTAAAATTTCAGAAAATAGAGAAAAAATCCACAAAATCACTTTCCGATAAATTACTTAATATATCAGTTTGGTAACATTGGTAATATCATCTTATAGACCGTATATGGTTATGTCTCTATATGAAAAAAGAAAAAAAATATATCTTTAATTATACAAGTAGGCATGATTGTCAATAGCAATTTTTATTCTTAATGTCCAGGGAAACGGTTATGACCATGGTCTGACCTTGCCTCTAATACTGAGTATAAAACGGTCAAATTTAATCTCACTGATACCATCACTTAGCGACATAGTTTTCTTAATTCTGTGAACATTTCATTTTTAAATACAAGAAATGTGAGAAGAATCCCTCCTTAACTTGACAATGTTATTTCAGCGTTTAACACTAGAAGCCCAGGGCCCTATTAATGCACATCACGGTGTGGCTTCTGGTCACGGGCAGTGAATGTGAGTATCGTTTCTCCAATTTTGTTTTTTTTTGTCTTTTGAAATTATGTTTATTCTTCTTTGCATTTATGTCTAATTATGAATATTATCATTATATTTCAGGGGGCTTAATGACGAGAATTCCAGTGTACCAATTTTGGTGAATACGAGGGCTGTTCAATAAATAATGTCCTTGGTGTTAAAAAAGAAACAAAAAACAATTGTCAATGTTAATTTTATTTTAATGATTTCCTTCAAATTACTCTCCTTTAACAGAAACACATTTTTGCAACCTTTTTATCCAGTTCCGACATGCCTTTTTATTCACAATTTGGGGTATGCCCTTCATATACTGAAATATAGCAGATCTAATGGCGTTCCTAGAGTTGTACTTTTTACCTGAGAGGTGTTTTTTTTAACTTTGGAAGAGAAAAAAGTGACAAGGAGACAGGTCAGGTGAATAAGGCGGGTGTGGTAAAACATTTACCTTTTCCTTCTCTAAAAACTCCTCTACTATACGTGGCATGTGTGCTGGAGCGTTGTCATGGAGGAGATTGATGTGAAGGATACCAGGCTTTGGTCTCTTCCTCTCATACACTCTTTTAACCTTTTGTAACACATTTTTTTTATAGACTCGTCCAGTTATCGAACGACCTTTCCTAATAGGAATCTGAGTCACAGGACCTTGCTACCGAAGAAAATAGCATATAACACTTTCTTAGTGCTTTTGCATCTTTTGGCTATCCCTGGGCGCTTTGCTCTTTTCGATAACAACATTTTGTTGTTAATTTTTCTTTGGGGTTCAGAGTAAGGATTCCAGGTTTCATCACCCGTTAGAAGTTCTGACAAACGTCGATCATTGAAGTTCTTGATTATTTTTTTTCAATAATTGTTTTGATATTCTTACACGCTGTTCTTTTTATTCATTTGTCAAAACGTGCGGTATCCAATGCGCTAATCTTTTTCAGGGCCAGATGTTTCTTCAAAACTGTGTTAACCCGATGATATGCCTACTAACTTAGCTAATTGTCTAACAGTCAATCTCCCATCATCAGTAACAAGTTTTCGAATTTTAGCTATCATTGCATCAGATGTTGTTTTTGGTCGACCAGGACGGGACTCATATTTGACCTCAAATTTACCATTTTTGAAATTTGATATCCATCTGTTCATTTGTCTATATGACAAACAGTGATCACAGCCTATTCTAGGTATTGTAGTAAAAATCACACAAACACGGCTGCTGGGTTCGATGTCTTTTATATAATTATCGTTATAAATAGAAAAAGGGTGATCTGATATATAATAAAACATGTATTTAATATTTCTCACCTCACACACACTTTTACGCGAATTAATTTAATCTTAAGAATTTAGATAATTTAGAAATTCACTTCAGTTAAATAAAATGATCAAATAGATACTAGAAAATAATTGAATACTAAGAAATAATTTAACAATTATTTCTTACCGTAATCCTAGACTGAATTCGTCACAATGTCATAAGATAATTTGTGTTGGGGAGAGAGAATGTTTTCCCTCCCGAAAGTCTAAGGTTGGAGTGCTCGAGAAGTTAGTATTGGCGCGAATGCGCAGGAAACATAGAAAAACATGTTTAACCACTCACACACCCGACATTGGCGCGAATGCGCAGGAGACATAGAAAAACCTGTTTAACCACTCACACACCCAAATACTCTTACTGACCACTCACCCGTATAAATGAATGAATGAATGAACAAGGCATTGAATGAACGTAGTAAATTCCGTAGTGACGACGGAATTCACTAGTTACTATAAAATAATGATGCCTGATAATAAGATATGAAAATGATATGAATGATAATTAGTAATATTAATTAATAAATTATAATTCACCCTGTGACCCCATGTATACTGTAGACAGTTAAGATATCAACTTACCAGAGTACTGATATCCCAGTGTCCCATGGCTCCATGTATACTGTAGACAGTTAAGATATCAACCTACCAGAGTACTGATATCCCAGTGTCCCATGGCCCCGTGTATACTGTACACAGGGCCATCTATAAAGGGGATCACAAACATGAGTAAGAAAGCTGACAGTGGGGCCTGATAGTACAGCAGCTGCATGGAGTTTATCTGTAGCTCATGTTGCTTCTCCCCCACCCACTGAAAAAAACATGGACAATAATTAGTATGACCATCATGCATATGAACACTAAATTCATAAGAAAAATTATTAATCAATATAATTTTTTTCCTCTAAATCATCATTATGTATAGTGATAATTGAAAATTCAAAAAGAAAACAAATTTAATCTTTTAACACAAAATCAATCAATGAAAATATATTTTAAAATAAGATTTGCACTTCACACATGAAATTAAATGGTACTTACCACTTGGTATAATGATGTTACAAGCACTCCTATAGAAGCATAGAATATCCCTAGGAAGTTAAACTTGACATCATAATATGAATATAAAGTGACACCTAGAGCTATTGGGACCTGAAAATAAAATAAAAAGACATAAAATTCCATTTAATTTACTGTGCATTAAATTACTTTGCATACGCTTTGTGTGAACGCTAAGCAAAGCTAATTCTAATTTAATTTTTACTCATGCACAAGGCCAGAATTAAGTCATAGGCCATATGTCAGTCATTAAGATTTAGGTACCTGTGCTATATTTGAATGAAAAATAAAGGAAAATTACATAGGGGCAGTCGATGACTGCAAACCTTTGACTATTCATACCAATTTAACACAAATTTGCATTTACCTGGGGGGGTCCCCTCCTCTAGATCAGCGCATAATATTTAATAGCAAGCGCAGCGAGCTTCTCGAAGCTCGTAACTGCGAGCTCTAACGACAACGCCTAAGCGAAGAGAAAATTCGGACTACTGCACATTCATTCCATAGAATTTTTTCCACAGTTATTTTGACCCACAATGCATGGCTTCATACACAAATGCTAAAGCCACGTTCTCGCAAGAATAGCGACAAAAATTAAAAGAAAAAAAATCTTGCCTTTATTTAATAAATTTATCTGTTTATTGCAGAAAAATAGTCATAAACTAAAAGAAATAAGCCCAGTTCATGATTCGGTTTCGTAAAGCAATATGCAAACGACGTCATGTGACGTTAGAGTCTTGTACACTCTGAATGTCACGTAAGGTTTGACGAGTCTGATCTACGTGAAAACTGGATAAGTATCTGCGCTCGCCATAAGGGTCGCACCGTCAACATATTATTTTACTTCGCATTAATTAACTGTGAATTGAACTTTCCGTGTGAACAGGACATAAATTGACAGATTTTGTTAATGTGAAATTAAAATAGATAAAATTAGTTACAGTAACCAATCGTCGATCAAGAAATTCTTGCCAATTCCCATTGATCACATGTTGTATCATTTACTTTTATGGGCAAATTTTTTTTTTATTTTGGCAGAGTATCAATTTTTTTTCTTATGAGCCTAGGATTATTACTTACTACTGTTAATCTGATACTAGTGGAGAAGCTTTTGCTGTAAAACAGTGTCTGTATAACCATAATACACGGCGTCGTCAACATCTTTATTAGCTGATAGGTCCCAACTGTGTTTGACTCTAAGGATAAATTTGTAAACACCACAAAACCACAAAATGTCAGAGCTAGCGGTATCATTTTAGATATAGGAACACTTTTAGGCTGGAAAATGTCGAGGTTTTTACAGACGTAAAGTCCGAGTGTTGTCACGATGAAATGAAGGCAAGTTAGACTGACATTGGGAAATCCGTGAACTGTGTAAATCCATTTGTTCAGTAAAACAATTGAAATCGAAGCAGTAATATTTAGAATAATTGCAAATGTTACAAATGAATTAGACGGCTTCATTTCATTTCCATGAGACAGGATTACAAACGTGGCCACTTACATCATATAAGACCTACTTCCTGCTAGGACCCCTTATGTCATTAACAGTAAGAAGGCGGGGAAACGTCAAGCGGCGTGATCTCTTTCGTGTCTAAAGCGTTACGATTAACTTGAAGGAAAAATATATTAAATGTGCCAAAAGAACGGATATTTTTATCATTGAGCCACAAAAAGAAAAACAATCTGATTAAAGGCGCGGATCTAGAAATTTATTTGGAGGCACAGATACTTGTTTCGGGGCACTCCTACTTATTTTTACCGGGTGCCCCGTGTATGAAACAAGTGTCTGTGCCAGTCGGCCTAATCTTTCCGGTGAATCCATTTTAAAGTCAGGGCTGGGGGATTTGAAATATTGAGTTTTAGGGGACGACCAAATGATTCTGGAAAAGGGGGGGGGGGGTCGCAATTTAAAAAAAATCATTAAGGCCTTTATTTCTTTTATTTTCATGCAAATCGAGGGTAGATTTTTATCTTAATTCTTCTTTTCTGAGACTGTCTGATATATTCTTAACTTAACTGCCCCCCCCTTCGAAAACGCGAGGGGACATTTTCTTTTGTCGGTCTAACTTTGGTACATAACTTAACTGTCTACAGTATACACGGGGCCATGGAACACTGGGATATCAGTACTCTGGTAAGTTGATATCTTTACTGTCTACAGTATACACAGGGCCATGGGACACTGGGATATCAGTACTCTGGTAAGTTGATATTTGTACTGTGTACAGTATACACAGGGCCATGGGACACTGGGATATCAGTACTCTGGTAAGTTGAATGATATCTTTCATTACAAGCCCCCGAGCTTGCTTATCATGCTTATTTAGTGAAAAATCCTATTTGTATCCTTGTATACATAAATTACCTTAGTGCAGGTTGAGGGTTGAGGGAGAATACTGTATATCAAATATTATTTGTGACATCTTTTATTGGCGATTTGTCAGATTGAAATTAATCTGCAATTATTAATTTTCGTGACTTTTGAAACATTTTCTTTCAAAAGAAAGTAAAATAATTGGTTCACTGACATTAATATTTACGATTTAAAGTAGGTCGTGAAACTTGCAGATATTTCTCGTACTCCAACACATAAAAGTTAATTTACAGTACCAGGAAAAACTGAGTGATTGTGTCATCAATACAGGCAGGGAAAGTCACCCCCAAGTCTTAGGGAAAACCCTGGAATGATGATTTATGTAAAAAATGTTAAATGTTTCTTTTCAGGGTGTGGTGTTTTTATCTGGACTGATTGCATTCTGTGTGAATCTGTCAATATTTTGGATCATTGGTAACACCTCTCCAATGACGTATCCTTTTCAACCAGAGTATCAGAGGGACTGTAGCTTTACTTGTCCAAAGACAAGAAGAGCCTTTAGTCATTTCTCTTGTCTTATCACATGATTCAAAAATTGCTTTTATAAGTGTTTGTTCAAAACAACTAAACAGAATTTATTATTAAAGAGTGATAAAAAAGCACTTAGCAATACATTTTTCCACATTTACAGACAGTGTTAAAACTGGCACTTATTATTTGTAATCCATAGGTGCTTGAGATGATTTTTCTTATTTTTGGAACTTGTAGAGATTGAAATCATAAATTCCAACAATGGCATAATGATATTCATCATTTCTGAACACTTTGTGTATATATCCATGATAACAGTAAGAGAATGACAGTTTGTGATTCTTCACAATGTTCTCCATAGATATTCTGTCAACAGAGGTAATTATATAAAACCTTAACGGTTTGTAGATACAACATGGCTGGCCACCTTAAGTTTTGTGTCACCCTCTTGTTAGGCTGGTTCATTTTCCATGACTCGCTTACATTTATACAAATGTCAGGAATAGTTTTTACTCTAACAGGTAAGTTCAAAGCTACCTCTTTTGAATTTTTCTGCCCAGCTGCTTTGACATTTGTACCATTATATTGTTCTTGAAAGTGTATTGGTTTAGCCGTTGTTTCTTGCTTTTGCTTTAGCTTTTGTCAATGGTATGTGACACAGTGTGCATAGATAAATTGTACATATCTATTATCTACTTTTTAATTTACTTTTATCTGTCACTGAATTGTCATACTTTTATCTGTCACTGAATTGCCTTACCTTTATCTGTATTCCAGGTGTAACGGCCTATACACACCTGAAACTGAAGGAACAAAATCAAGTCTCGCCCCTCCCCTCAGTGGTCAACAAGGCCTAGTGGTGGAGAAGTACATACACAGATCTCCAGCAAAGTCCCATTTATAATGGATGTGCTAATCACAGGAAATTACAAGTATTCTATATCAAGTTAGACTGTGCAAATGCATTTTATTCTTTAGACTTCCATAATCTTCTGAATCAAATCTTTTTTTATACTTATAACACTGTGAATGTGTTCATGCTAGTTTTAATATCAGAACATTTAGTATCTTTTATTTGTTAATTGGCACAATTGTTTATCCACTCTTGAGCAACAATATTCACCTGACCTCACCCTACATTTCAGTAAAATTGTCACAGACACCTACATATAAATTGACAGCATAATTTTCAATGTCTTAATACTGAAGGAACCCAACAGGAGATTTGAAATGTGGGATATACTATATTGCTAAATGAAAGAAAATGTGACAATATGCTTCTGTTACGACAGAATACCTTCTGTTTGGTGCGTACAGTGTACTTTGTTTATACAATTGGTTTGTAATGTAATTTTTTTTTTAATAATGTGTACTCTTTGTACTACTATTTTGTAAATTAAGTAATTTTGTATGTTTTTGTCTTGTCCCCCGCTTTCGCGAAAGCGAGGGGACATTAAATCTCATTCGTCTGTCCGTCAGTCTGTCAGTCTGTCAGTCTGTCCGTCTGTCAGTCCGTCACAAAAACTTTAACCTTGCCCATAACTTTTGATTTAGCTGAGCTCATATTTCACAGGTATATTCCTTGTGACAAGACCTTTCTTTGGGTACCACCAAATTTGACCTTTTGACCTTGACCTTGGAGTTTGACCCACTTTTATACAAAAAATCCTAACTTTTCCTTTGGCCATATCTTTTGAATGGCAGAAACTAGGACTTTCATATTTCACATATATATTCTTTGTGGCAAGACCTTTCATTGGATACCAACAACTTTGACCTTTTGACCTTGACCATGGAGATTTCTGTACTTATAAAAAACTTTAACCTTGACCATAACTTCTGAACGTTAAGTGCTAGGGCTTTCATACTTCACATATGTAATCCTTGTAAGAAGTCCTTTCATTAGATACCATGAACTTTTACCCTTTGACCTTGACCTTTGAGTAAGTATTTTTTTCAGGAACTTTGACCTTGGTCACAACTTTTGAACTGCCAATGCTAGGGCTTTCATTTTTCACATATGTATTCTCTGTGGCAAGACCTTTCTTTGGGTACCACCAATTTTGACATATTGACCTTGACCTTGGAGTTTGACCCCTTTTTACACAAAAATTCCAAACTCTTACTTTGGCCATAACTTTTCAATGGTAGATACTTGGACTTTCATATTTCACAAATATATTCTTTGTGATAAGACCTTTCATTGGATACCAACAACATTGACCTTTTTACCTTGGAAATTTTTCGTACTTATAAAAAACTTTAGCCTTGGCCATAACTTTTGAATGGTAAGGGCTAGGTTTTCATACTTTACATACGTAATGCTTCTGAGAAGATGTTTCATTGAATACCAAAATTTTTGACCCTTTGACCTTCACCTTGGAGTTCAGTGATGATTTCTAAATAAATGACATATGATAGGATGTTCATATTACGCACAATATGTCATAAAAAATGACATCTCACCCACAAAGACACCGAAAGCGGGGGACCACAATTCCTTGAATTTGCTTGTTAAATTCTACAAAACATTTGCTTACTCACTAGAAATCAAGTCAGCACACAAATGGTTATTTCTATCTTGTCATTGTAAAAAAAAAAAACCTTTATGCCTTCTGGGCCCAAAATATTGGAAAATAAAATTATATTATCTTATAAATCTTAGATGAGATAAAAAAGGTCATCTTAAAAAAATCTTAAAGAAGGGGAAAATCATGGCATTATTATTTGATATATCCCAATTCTTATGAATAAAGACATGAATTCAAAACATACTGAATACTTTACAAAAGAAAATATATGTGGCATAAAAAAAGTCAAGATTATATTTTCATGATTTTACCTTTAGAAGCTAAACTTTACAGTTAAATAGAGAAGAGAGGTAGCTTACTAAAACTTAAAAGTTTTGCTTTTTAGAAAACAAGGGGAAATAAAATCTCATTCATATGACAGTCTGTTTTTTCGTGAAAAATAAATCTTTGTCATAACTAAAAAAAAAATCTGGGGCTTTCATATTTCACATTTTAATTGTGACAAGACCTTTCCAAATATACCATGACTTTTGACCTTGTGGCCTTGACCTGACTAAACTGAAGTTTGACTTACTTTTGAATTTATTTTTTTTTTAATTTTAACCTTATGGTTATAACTTTTGAATGAGAAGAGATAGGACTTCCATATTTCACATGAACATTACTTGTGAAAAGGCCTTTCCAAATACTGTAAACCAACTTTTATTCGTGTGCGAGAAATTTTCGCAAAGTTCATAAGAGCCTCGTCATTGCGAATATTTCTTGCTGCATACCAGTCCTCGAAGTCTCTGGGTCTGTTGACAACATATCAAAAAAGGCTCAATCGCGAAACTTAATCGTCGCAAACTAGTTAAACCCCAGTAAATCGAGAAATAAAGTCGCCGCGAATAAAAGTTGGTTTACAGTATACTCATCACACAAAATGATACAGTCTACATGTATATGTTTAAAAAACTCTGTGACCTATGGCATGGCAACTTAAAACAAGTAAATTCAAAGAATACGCAGTACAGTTAAGGTGAGCAATGGAAATATCGACTAAATTTTATATTTAAAAATGTATTCGTAATCGGGATGGCGATTATTTTTAGTATGTCATTTATATCGGATAATTGTAAGTATGATTAATAACTACATATCGAGGACGATTATATTTTATATTTAGACTAGTCACGTGATGCGGCAGTCACGCGATTTTAGCACATTGACTTGAAATATTGATGTTACATATAAATATCACTAGTGCAAGGGCATAACCAAGTTAAATTTCCAAGTTTAGTATATAAATGTTTTCAACACGCATCGTAGTTTCTAAAAAGTGCTGCGATCCTGTCTAAATTCTGCAATTTCATTGTTAAAATTATACTTGTATGACCGAATGCTATATTTTTTGCTGGTCAGCAGCATGAAATATTGATATAATTAAATTGTTTTTAAGATTTCATCAGGATTGCAGCACTTTTCAGATACCTTAATAGTTCTATAGTTGAAATGTAAAAGCTTACTTTGATCCATAGAGTTTTGATCCATAGAGTGTATGCCCTTGCACTAGATCGATTTATTAAGACCCCCCACATTACCCTCCGATGTACTTGCATACAAATATACGGCTGTGTCAATATTAAATACGTAATGCACAGAAAATATATTAATAAAATAGTGAAGACATTAAATTCAAGTTATTGGCCCACAGAATATCTGTAAATAATATTTTATTTAATTAGAGAATACAAATGTACATATTTTGTTGAGAAAATATTACTTGATCTGTCTCTCACTGCATACAAACTACGTCACGTTGTAAGAAATGACGTCATATTGACAAGTGTATTGCGATCAGTGACTTGTTTATAACTTGTTATGTGGGATTTAACTAACAACAAAACAACACGCTGTAGTAAGTTTTTATGTAGTTTGATGATTTCTAACTGGTTAAATTAGCAGATAAACTCATTTTGTGGTATTTTAAAGAAATGTTGTATGACGTATATTGTGTATGATGTCATAGTCAAGTTTTCCCGTACAAATTAGGCTCCACCTCCTTTTTGTAACCTTTAACTGTGCTGCGTAGTGGTCCCCTGCTTTTGGTGTCTTAGTGGTTGGAAAGAAAATTATTTATGGCATATAGCGTAAAATATGAAATCAATGTTTTAACTTAATTCTTTCTTTGAAAAGTCATTAAAATGTCAAAAATTTTAGACAATTACATGAGAATTCAAGCTGGAAGGGTAACAGTGACAGAAAGTTTGGAAATAATGCAAATGCAAAATATGAATGATCTATCTTGTGCTATTCAAAAGTTAAAACTATTTATATATACATTTATATATATTTATATATATATTTTTAAATCGGGTTAAAACTTCAAGGTCAGATATCAAATGTAGCTTACTTGAATGTAGATCAACTTATTGCAGTTTGTTAGTTATTTATAAGTAATATTCAGTCTTAGTCTTTGTTACTTATTTATCTTAGTTAAATTATTCATTCCATTATGCTAATTATAAAATACATGTAATCTAAACAAGTACATTTTACTTGAGTCCCATCTTATGGTCTCCATACTTATAGTCCCATAAAAAATTAGTTTGAATTATTTGAAATGATTGTAAACTATTAAAAATATATTTATGGAATTGCCATTAAATCTAGATACTAAGAAGAACAATGAGAATCAAATTGAATGTGTTGTTAATCCAAATTATCGTCTATACATCAATAAGAGAAAAGGCAGTGTATAACTTTAGTGAGATAATCCTGTAATGTTGTATACTTGCAAGAGTGTACCATGTATTGTTTTGTGTCAATACCATTACTGTAGGTTGTTAAAAACTATTATTTTTTTTATTGTACTGTTTTATTTTACTCTGCTGCTTCTTTTTCATTTTTTTTAAAAAAGAAAAACTGTTCAACATGCATAACCTTTAAGCTCATTATAAATCTGAAGATTAAAAAAAGAATTCAAAGTTTTATGAAGAATTATAATGCATATCCATGTACCGATCTTATGTAATTAAGACTTACATTTAGGCAAGTTGTTTGGACTTAAAACAATGAATAATCTGCTTCCTTAGAAAAGAATTGAATACATGTACATGTATGTACTTCTTTTCTTGTTGTGTTTGTTTGTCCTACATAATATGTACATATTTTTCATCAAATCAGTTCCAAATTTGCTCTGGTTATGGAACTTGTATTTTAATAAATACATTGTACTTTAAAATAAAAATTTCACCAAGGGTTCATTTCATTTAAGAATCAAATTCAGCCAAGATATTTCTACTTCTACAGAGCATCATAGTACACCATATTTATTGTCAAGTTCCTGCAAAGCAGGCTTTGAATTTCTTTGTTTAATTAGATAATCATGTTCATAAATATAAAATATGTTCACATATTGGACAGGTTTTCACCTACATCCACTTCTCTTCACTGGCCGTCATGTTGTTATTCTGGAAAACATATACATGTAAATATAGAACCTGTGACAGCCTACACTTCATCTGAAATACCTTTGATTGTAATTAACAGAAGTGTTCTTCTGTTAAATGAACAACTTCAACATAAATACATCTAACTGCTCAAGAAAACCAAACTTTACGTGTTGTTAATCTATTTTCTCAAGTTCTCCATCCCAGATTCCAAATTAAGTAAGTAACTCGAGAAGAACACTCGGACTCCTTGGGTGACTCGTGCCCTGCACACTGAATGGAGCATAGCGGAGTCAGCTGAGGATTGCAAATTATGGTAGAAAAGCATTGGTTTGAATGCAGGAATGAGAACTTGTAAATATGGATAAAAGATGTGTAAGGTTTGTTTTCTTGTGACAATTGAGTTTATTTATAATAATTAATAAAACATGCTTGTTACATATAATCAGACATATTTCAGACACAATGTTAGTTGAAATGTAGGCCGCCACAGGTTCTACATTTATGTTTTCCAGAATAACAACATGACGGCCAGCGAAGAGAAGTGGATGTAGGTGAAAACCTGTCCACTTGAAATATGACATCAAGAGATCCTATGATATTCATGATATTGCTCACAATTATAACTGTGTTTCAAAAATAAAAGAAACATCAGAAATATGCATTTTGTTTTATTTCATTGCATAAGTTATTTAAAAAATGGTATGGATGATACCTGTATATGCAAAACATCCTGTGCTGTATCAATAAATTTACACAGCCTAAATGGTATGAATATCACCTTAATGCTGTATGAAATAATCATACACACATTTTTGCATTGAAACCTTTTTGATACAGTGAGTTACAGATGATTCATAACAGGTACACTGACTGCTTTTACTTGCTCTGTTCTTGTGCTGTTATGAGATAAACTGAGAAATAAAAACGCTTCTGTGAAAAGTTTTCTGTCAAACATGTAAGAAAATTAAACTTAATTCAAACATGTATTAGTGTTAAATTTAAAACCAATTATAAAATTTCAGGCCATTCTTAATCTTTCTGTATACATTGTGAATGTAACCACATTAGTAAAGTAGTTCTATATAATAACAATCTGAACAATTCAGTTCCATAATTTAAGAAAACAAAGGGAAGGGAATTATATTACTCAAACATGAATTAATAAAATTTATGATAACATTCTACTGGGGGGAAAACGTTCAACCTTTGAAAAAAAATTCTTTTTCACTTGATTGACAAAAATCTGTATCAAATGGAAGCAAACAGCCATGAAAGAGCAGTCACTAGTTTACATCAACTGTAATTTAAATTCTTCCTATGTTAAAGTTTGTATCATCCATCATCAAACTCCTCTTCATCGCTGAAGTAAGCGTCTTTTTTGTATTTTTTACGCTTTGGTTCGTCTTCTTCAGGGACTGGGGAGGAGACAGAGGCAGCGTACCGCAAAGATTCCCGCTCCAGATGTTGTTGCTGTGTAAAGGGGGATAACTAGAATTAGTATACACATCTAGTCTAAACTTATTATACAAATATTAAAAATAGGGGGTAATTAGTCTAATGCTACACATTTTGAAATATTGCTGCAGATAAGGAAACTCATTATCAGGGCTGTACTAAGACCCGGGGGCTGGGGAATTTCCCTACCAATAATGATGTTATACAATGGTTACTCTGGTATTAACCCTCAAACCCCAGCTAGGGGAGGAACCAAAGACCTTTTCTATTTTTTTAATGACCCCTCCTATTTCAATTTTTAAGAAAAACCCTGCATTATACACCCTATCATTATCAGATTTGCTGAAAACATGTTGCTGCTGATTATTTTGATGGTTATTTTGAAGGCTTCTATGAAAATAAAAGGAACAAAAAACTAACAAGGTTAATCACTGCAATATATGTAAATGATACTAGTATTCAGAGGAGGCTGATATGATAATTGAAGGTGTGGATGTACATGTATTTGATATTTTATAGTCAATAACAGTAAGTACATGTGTTCTAATATCTAATGAGAATATGTACCTTTATAATTAATTGTTTCTGACAGTAAGTACATGACTTGTGAACCTGATACGGTATTTAATGGCCATTTAGTACGTGTGTACCCCATATTTAATGGTTGCTCTCAGTAAGAACGTGCACCTGATATTTAATGGCCGCTGACATTAAGTACATGTGAATCTGATATTTAATGGCTGCTCTCAGTAAGAACGTGTATCTGATATTTAATGGCTGCTGATATTTATTACATGTGTACCTGATATTTAATAGCCACTGACATTATGTACGTGTGTACCTGATATTTAATGGCCGCTGACAGTAGATTCATGTAAACCTGATGTTTAATAGCCACTGTGTACCTGATATTTAGTACCTGATATTTAATGGCCGCTGTGTACCTGATATTTAATGGCCGCTGTGTACCTGTTTAATGGCCGCTGTGTACCTGATATTTAATGGCCGCTGTGTACCTGATGTTTAATGGCAGCTGACAGTAAATTCATGTAAACCTGATGTTAAATGGCCACTGTGTACCTGATGTTTAATGGCCGCTGACAGTAAATTTATGTATACCTGATCATATTAAATGGCGGTTGACAGTAAGTACATGTGTACCTGATATTTAATGGCTGCTGACAGACTTTCCAGGGCAGGATCTTCAGTCTCTTCATCGCTGTCTTCCTCTTCTTCACTACAAATACAATGTAAACAAATCATCTTCAACATCTCACTGGGACCTTTTATATTTCATTGCCTTTAACTTTCTGCTTTGCCCGGGCTAGCATACTGTTAGATGAACAAAGTAACACAAAAGAACCACCATAGAGTTGATATGAATAGAACCTTCAGTCTGTCCAGCCAAGTATTTGACGGCATACCTCATTATGAAAAAAAATATTTGCTTATATAGCCTCCAAATTTTCAACTTTAATTATAAGTGAGTAAAATTGGGACTCTACATCTTTGTTTTTAAATTTTTTTGTTGTGCTTCAAACATAAACTTCAGCTAAACCACAACAATCAAAATTTTACAAAGAATTCATTAACCTATGGTACAAGTTGTACCAGGTATTAGATTTTGGATTGCATTGTAATGAACTACAACTGCTGACATTATACCAACCCGTATTCCTCTTCTTTTTGTTTCTTTCTCTTCCTTTCTTTCTTGGGAGGTGGATCCCTTTCACCAAGGAGATTTTTTGGACACTTGTAACTCATATGGCCTTCTTCCTATAAAATGAATACAAATTCTAAAATCTCCATAGGCATGATATTTATTTAGCTCTTGTCCTCATCATAATCATAACCTCAAAAAATAGAGATGTTTGTGAAACAGTAATGCCCGCCCCCCTTGGACTTGCATGCTAAGAAAATGAACGGAAACTGCAAATAATTGGAAATTTTTAAGTTCAGGGGGCATAACTCTGTCAAAAATTGTTCAATCATACCCAAAATAGAACTTTACTTAGCTTGTATTCTTCTGATAAATTTGTATACCAAAATTCATATCAGTATGTGCAACTTCTCTGCAAAAGAAATGAATGGAAACTGTTGGTGGACCAACAGATGGACAGACAGCTAGACAGATAGACGGCAGCAAAGCAATATACACTCTTTTCTTTGAAGGAAGGAATAATCATGAGTACATAGTACATGGCTATCAGCATTCATCAAATGAAGATTTACATACTGTCTGCAGGACCTTTGTCAACGTTAATTTTACTTACTCCACATTCGTAACATCTGGATTTATCTGGGTAATCCTTTCTCTTTATAAACTCTGTAGTTCTCCCATTATCTTTTGCAAAGTTGCATTTTATTGTTCTTCCAAACATCTGCAAAGAGTTAAATTCAAGTTCAAAATATTAGTGGATTGTTTCTCTTCCATCCAAACAAAGCAATGTAAAAAATAACAGGACTACATATATTATATGTACCCGGTATATTATATACAGTACAATGTATATTATTTTAAAAATGTAGAAAACAGCTCTGTGTTTAATCTTTTTTCAGATACATCATTATCATGAATGTGCTTCTATATTTATATGGTTCAGGTTGCAAAAGAATTAAAAAACAAATGACAGATTCATAGAACAATTGGTGTGCATGTGCAATTTGTCTTGACTCTTGACAACTAATATTATTACTAATAGTTCATACATTTCAATTTGTCTTAATTTGCTCGAGCATGTCAATACTATAAATGACTCAGTGTGTAAGATACTCTAAGGTATTTATTCTGCATGGTATTTATTTGCGCTCAGACTGTATGGGGTAACATAGTTTCTGTAGAAAGTTGTCCCAATGTAGTTGAAATACATTAAAGAAATTTAGTAAGCCTAGAAATCTGCATGATTTTCTACTTGTTGATTAATTATTGAACAGAAATTTTGATTTCGTGGAAATTTGATCCTTGCAAAAATGTCTCTTATGGTAATTCAATGGGGAACAGAGACAATAGATAAGATTATTCTTATTTCCCAATTTTGGGTCCATAAAACTAAAAGCTTTTAACAACAAAAAGATAGAGAGTTCTAAATAAAAGGTTACATAAACACAGATAAACACACACACACAATTGCATATACATGATGCACGTATATATGCATATTTCCAGAGATTCTCAGAGATGTTAATATCAAAGACTGATGTCTATAGTAGCATACCTCAGTTTTGTTCAGAGCACGTACAGCCTTGAAGGCTGAGTCTCTGTCTATAAATAGAATGAATGCTACTCCTTTACTTCTTCTCTCATTGTCCTTTAGAACTGTAACTCTAAAATAAAAAATGTAGGACATTTAAACTGTAACTGTAAAAGAAAAATGAATACAAAATAAAAACAAGAAACATTCGAACTGTAACGCAAAGACAAGTCATCATTTTTTACATTAAACAAGCACAGCAAGTCATACATCAAACAAAATATCTTGTGTTGTGAGATCAAAAATTAATCATATGGAGAAAAATGGTGATTAATCTGTTTCAGGTGAACAACCTAAAATATTAAATAAATTGGGACAAATTCCCAAAGGTTCCTTGAAAAATAACAAGCTCTTCCTCAGAGGAGTGTCTTTCATTTTGAAAAATAACAAAAGGTTTTGGGAAATTTTTGACAAACCTGAATAGAAGATTTAACCTCATCAACAGTCAACAACATCTCGTAGACAACTGTATGTAACACTCTTTTAGGATTTAAATTTGTATTGAAGAAGAAAAAAAGAACACAGGATTATCATTAAAGCTGAACATTATTCGTAAAAGAATTTGTCCGTCATATTTGCTTAAGCTATTGCTATATCTGCAGGCCCAGGCCTAGAAAATTATAAATGGAACAAATCACTAAGACACTGTTCAGTGTAAGGAATTGTCACAGGTGTACAGGGACGTATGCTATATGCAGTGCAGTATACAAACAAACACAAATATATGCGCAACTGCAATAAAACGAAATCAAAGATAATAGATAGTTTTCGATTGACCTGAAGTTACCTCCCGTTGGTCGCCATATTGGAGGTTGACTCGGTGAGTTTTCCTCTTTGTCTTACCAAGTTTAAGAAAATATAGCATATAGCATGCTACAATTTCTTTTATAAAATAAAAATAAATCGGAATTTGGAATTCCGAACAACGACGAGTCGGATATATATGATATCTTGTTTTTTTTTTTCTAAACATGCCTCTGACTTTTTGTGTTATTATAATATATTAGGCTATATTTTTTTCCCTTTCTCTTTCTCAGAGTGAAATGCCAAATACTTGATTGGGAAAGGCTGACTAGAGCTGGAATCCTGAACCCGACTCAGATTGACAGCTTCCCGCGAATTTTCGATTCATCATCACCATGGATAATGTGCGTATTGTTCAGGGTAAAATGTTGTGTACTAAGAGAACTAACTGGAATCGCCTTGAGAGACGTTGTACTCAAAGTTCTTAAAGTTGTTGGGCTATTGATGAGTGACCACACAGTTATTTCTTGAATGAAATTATAAAAGTCTTACATGCTGAAAGAGGTCAGTTATGGCCAACAGGATAATTGGTTGGTAACAGTTCAGCACAATGAAAAGCAATCACTTATCCACTTCTCACCGCACACAAGATAGTGCATAGTTAAATCTGACGTTTTCCTGGCTTTTTTTTTTCAATTTTTATATTTTACATGGATGCCAGGAAAACGACGTAAAATATAAAAATCGTAAAAAAAGCCAGGAAAACGTCAGATTTTTCGGACTAAGTTGTTGGAAGCAAATTGAAAAGTGGGGAAGGGGCTTATTGAAAGTTGGGGGGGGGGGGGGGG
>PRKT01000108.1:230358-285819 GCA_003671525.1 Saccostrea glomerata | reverse complement strand
CCCCCCCCCCCCCCCCCCCCAAATCGATTTTATAGTAAATATACCGATAATGAAATTATCCTTCATATAGATAAATAAAGCCTTTTAATTTTGATGCTTAGATTGAGGAGAGGCTAGCAGCTGTTTCCAGGTTTCCTGCTCTTATTGATGGGGAGAAAGACAACAGTACACGAGTCCTGGGAGATTTATTACGTCACTTAGACTATAGAGTGATCCACAGGACTGGTAGGAATAATATAAACTTTTAATTTAGTCTTGTTGTCAAAGAATGTTGTTCTTAACTATGACAAAGGCCTATTTGTTTTGAATTTCTTAAACATGTTGTTATTTAGTTAAAAAACTTCATTCTTCAAAATGACTTCAATTCATATATAAATACACGGCTCAATAAAACTTTCTTAAAATTTTATAACTCATGCAAATTTTAAAAATTTTATAACTCAATACCATCAGAATATTGTTGGAAAAATTACTCCAAATGAATAAAGAAATTATTGAACATTATAATTTACATGTTTTGATTTGCATCTTTGTGTTTTTAAAGTAAATTTGGGAAAGAAAACACAGGAATTGTCCATGATTTGGAATGTAAAGGGACATAACTCCACAACTGGAACAGAAAACGAAAACGATTTAAAGAAGGCAAGACATTTATTCATCCGCATAATTAACTTATAGGGGATCAAATATCATGGAGGTTATAAAAATAACCCTGAACAGGAGTCCAAAAGATGCTAACAAGTTCAAGTGATAATTTAAGGACTAAATTAAGTGTAGTGAATTATTTACATCGATCATCAGTCGGCTCTATAGCATTAATGCACTTTTGATTTACATTGTATTTTTGATTTACATTGTATTTTTGATTTACATTGTACTTTTGATTTACATTGTTTTTTTGATTTACATTGTATTTTTGATTTACATTGTATTTTTGATTTACATTGTACTTTTGATTTACATTGTACTTTTGATTTACATTGTTTTTTTGATTTACATTGTATTTTTGATTTACATTGTATTTTTGATTTACATTGTACTTTTGATTTACATTGTTTTTTTGATTTACATTGTATTTTGTTTTACCTTGTATTTTTGTGTTGTAGATTAACTCCATACGGAGCCTACAGCGAGTCATGGCTGATCCTTCTCTCCTCTGTCGTATACAGAAAACACAGAATGCATTCTCTAAAGGTTTGTTTTAATTATCAAGTATTAATTAACGGCTGCTTTTATAAGTAAATATAAACCACTGTGTATCTTAGATATTTGAATTTCAAGAAGCATGGATGTTTATTCCTCTTGTACGATTTTAACACAAAGTACTGAGTGTCATTTTATTCTGCTTTCAGTGAAGGTAGGGGACAGAACTCTGTGCTATGTCTCGCCACACTGGAGTTCTGAGATGAAGGTTGACTCACACAAGACAGATCAGGACTACGTGTACTTACATAAGGATGACAGCATCACTATACATAAACAACCATTAACACAGAAGTGAGTACTGGTATTACTTGTATACTAGACATAGGATTTGAAAAGTGAAAACTAAATGTACTGCATATTATACATTTGTGTTACTTGATACTATGTAGAAATATTTATTTCATATGCATAAACCTTCAGTCATTATTTTTCAGAAAATTGACATAAACTTTAGTTTCACAATTTAAGTTTATATTTATTGTTTTAATAAGATAAATCTGGAAGTTTTTTTTTTTTTATAATTGCCTTTTATAACTGGTACACTGGTACTAAACTTTTTTTGTTTGATTAAAAATTTTATGAAAGAATTAATTCTGATTTATTGATTTCCTAAAATCTATAAAATTTTCCAAAAAGTGTATGTTACTTAATTTTGAGATGGAGTGTTCTAATGCAAAATTTCAATAAAAGAAATTGATATGTGTAAATTTCCATAAAACATTTTTGTTGGAATGAATTTTAAAGGATATTATTTTTGTGCTTATTATCACTGTAATAATACAAATGTGTTTTAGAGCAATGATGACTGGGAGAGTAGAATGGCGAGTTTCCCCTGGAGTGCTGACACTAGAGGGTGCTCCTCTCTCCTTAAATTTGGCTGTTCTTATTACCTCCCTGTCTCCTCTCCGGGCCTATCTTCACTCCAGCTGTAAGGTGTTCACCCTCAGCCAATCAAATATGAGTAAAAGGGAGGTAAGTAGGGGGCAAGATTTCCTTATAAGTGTGCTCTTTATAACTTAGTTTTACTGTATATCTAAACCTTGTGAATGACTGTTGCCATGAATCTTTGATAGTTCAATACATGTATAAATATTCACTGACAATGAAAAATTCATATATGAATCATTGATAAAAAAAACCCAGATACATGCAGATTATAGGAGAAAAAAATATAAGTTTACTGTAGCCCTTGATTAATACTTTATGACTTAGGATTTGACGACACTGTGGCACGTTCGTCAGAGTATCCAGCAGAACTTTGAGGAGACAATGGCCAGGCTCTGGTGGAAACAGCTGAGGAGAGGGCTGCTTAACGGACTTCTGACAGCGGAGCTAGGAGTGTGGACGTCAGGGGCAGATAACCCCTGTAGGTGAGTCTTCTGACAGGGAAAGTAGTGTGTGTTATGAAGTTGTGGGGGTAGAAACAAATTGATTTTCAATTACTTCTAAATCTTGCTATTCATTCTTCAGTATACATCAGTTTTCTATGATTTCTTATTTATATGTTATATGGAGTTATCTCTCTTGGGAGAGAATAATTTTCTTTTTACCTTAACTTAAATAATAATTTTCATTAAATATGCAAAAAGTTCACTTTCTTGAATGTTTAGCTTAATGTATGTGAGTTTTCATTCCATCCTTTGACATGTATCAGAACATTTTGTATTATACATTTTATTTGACCAGTTGTAGCAGATGCTTTCAGAGTTTGTCTGTGGATTTGGTGTTTACCAATGAATTTCAGCCAGTCATATTAAAGGTAAACAAAAAGGCAGATATAACTAAGCATTTTAGTTTGCTCGGCGATTGGAGACTATATACATGCTTCCGAGTCATTTGGCATTTCATTGGTTTATTTTAAAACATAATTGCTTTTAATTGTTAAAAGCTGATTAAATAAATGGAATCTCCAGTATCTTTTAGAAGTACCCATTAAGGCCTATGAAATATATCTAAAAGAATCCTTAGAAACATAAAATGTAGTATGGATGGAATATCTTCTAAATAAGACAAAGTTTGCAAAAAAAAATATGATGCATGTAATTTATTTTCTCATTATTGCATTACCTTCATATCCCCTCACCCCACATCTGGTGCATTGATGCTGATGTTTTTCTGTACGTAGATTGAGACATTGGACTACAGAGCGATGCCTCAGGACATTAAGAATGATGTGATTATGCTGACGTCCTACAAAGAACCAGCGTTTGAGGAGGCCATAAGAGTAGCTGGCAATATTCAACCCCAGAAAATGGTGAGATTTAGGATTGCTGCAGACAAAACAATATTTTGGGTTATAATTTAAATCTCTTTTTAGTAGCATTCGGTTAGTTTTGTGTAATATTTTAAAGAAATATACATGATTGTTTTTTTTTTTGCGGTTGTAAAATACCATGGAATATTTTGATTTAACATTAAATCCATGAAATTCCCTTTACTATCAGTATATTTTCATCCTTGACAGCATTGCAGATCGGAGTTATCTCCCTGCCTGCAGGATTCAGACTTGACCTATATACTGGACACTAGGAGAGAACTGAGGGCCCCGGTAGATTTCCTCAGAGTAAGAACATTCTCTTGTTTTATCAAAAATATCCCATCTATCATTTTATAGCATAGGAAAGAAAGACACTTCAATACTGAGATTCATTGGTTGATGTACAGATAGTTCTGGTAAGCAGACTGAATAGAGTTGACTGATTTCACATATGCATACATGAATTAAATAGTCATGTGATATGATACATTTACCTCTGTGTATGCAGTATAAATTCCCTTATATACAGTATTAAATTGTTTTGATTGAAGAATCTTGAATTATACTGAAGTGTTGGACATGGTGATAGGTGTTAAAAAGAATACACCGACAAACATTATATGTTTTCAGTATATTTCAGACAATTTAATATTTTTTCTGTAGCTGTACCCTTCAGTATCAGAGGACTACAGTCATGTGATGGATCATTTTCTCCATTTATTCTTCATGGATCAGAGAGGTTCTAAATCTTCCAATGTGACTGGACAGCCACCAAGCTGTCATTTTACTCCGGAGGTACACCCAGTTATAGAGGAAGCGGAGAGGAGTTATCCGCAGAGCTCTAAAGGGGGACAACTCAGGCCAAGTCAAAACAAACCAATGTTGTAAATGCATCTCAGTATTTCTTGTTATTTTATTTTTTTTTTTTTACTTTTTTTGCTCTTATGATAAGGTGAATTGATACTTGTTTTTATACCCCCGCTTCAAAGGAGAGGGGAGTATACTGTTTTACCCTTGTGTGTCTGTCCGTCTGTCTAGCTGTCTGTCTGTCCATAACAAATTTTGGTTGCGGTTTTCCTTGCACAATACTCGTCACAGATTCATCTTTGTTCAAATCTGATGTCAACTTCCTGTTTATCCATGCGTGTGTCTGTTTTGTACATAACAATATTTTTGGTCGCATTTTTTTCAGCAACTGCTCATTGCAGATGCTTAAAATTTTAGAACATTCTTTTCTGAGGCATACCATATGGTGGGATTCATTTTTGTTCAAATCTGATGTTGATTTACTCTTTATCTGTATGTCTGTCCATAACTTATCTTGTGTATATTAACACAATATTGTATATTCACATCAGAGCGGGGGTATTACTAGTTAGCAATGGCTTCTTGTTTTTTCTAACTTGTCTTAAAAAATTATGTGAAATTTATATTGTCACAAAATCCTTTACATAATTATATTACAATGAGGATATAAATTAACTTTTTGCACATATGAAAAACATTTTATGGACAACATTAATACTCTTACGATTTATAATTTTGTTGCCACCTGTTTAGAAGACAGACAGGCTTTTATTTTTATGCTTATTTTTTTCAGTTTGTCAAGGAAACTTGATGCCCAGTTTTCAGAGGATGACATTGTTAATGAAGAAGAAGTGTCCACATTAGGTATTAGCAGTAAACTTTCCATATAAAACAGTTAAAATTCAAGTTAATTGAGTCAATGAGAGAAATCAACAAAAAGTTGAAGGTTTTTGGAGTAGAATAAAAATAAAAATTATATATACTATATAATTGTTGTTTTGTAGGAAAGCTGACACCAAACTGTAGCTCAGGTAATTTGTTATTTTTTAGTGCTGGATAATTATAGTAGAAGGAAAAAAATAACTAGAACTGATCATACACAAAAAGCATTATTTACTTTGTACAATCAAATGTGTAACTTTTTGAATTATCAAATTTAAAAATTTTTTTTATATAATTGAAAGACATTATTTTCTTTGTGATATTGTTGAAATAAGTCTTAAAACTTTATACCAATACAAGTAGGCTGCTATTTTTTAAATTTTAAAATTATTTTAACATTAAAATTTTAAGCCAAATATGCATGTTAATTTCTATCAACTACTTTAAAATCTGAAAATAACTAGTCATAAATAATCAGAATTCACAAGACTTCACTGCCCTTGGTTGATGAAGCAAGAAAGATTGTCCCATTTCCTTAATTAAATAAACCTTACTTAGACCAAAATCCAAATCCAGGAAATATCTATAATTTTTTCTTTCTGTTCATCTTTAGATCCCCGAGATTTGTTCCTGTTATCCCATGTCTCTCTATCCCCTCCCTCTCTCCAGCTGACCCCGGAGTTTGACCCTCGTCACACATCATACGAGGCCCACACAGACTACAATACTATAGTCTTCTCTATAACGGCCACCACTAGGCACTGTAATACCACTCCAAGATTTCATACACCCGACGGAGATGACAGGTAACATATAAAAACAAATAGAGACAGAAGTGGCACATGATTATGCAGAATCAAGAGCATGTAAATATAAGGAATATCTATCAGATTTTTTTAATTTAAGATGATGATTAATCAGTTAGCTTGTGTGATAATCTTATGTATAAATGCTGAAGGCATTTATGCAAATTATCACACAAACCACTCGATTTATTTATTTATTTTTTTTATTTATACAAAATTTTATTCACATAAGTGAATGGGATTTGGCAGCAGGCTAAGCCTATTTTAGCCCTCTCCCTCCACTCGATTGATCACATCATGAAACCAAAAATTTAGATAGTTATTCCTAAACTCAAACAAACTTATAAAGATTATATATGGTTATACTGACAGCAACTCTCCAGTCTCCAGGTGAAACAATTTTATTACAAAGTCAACTGGATATAGTAAAATAAAAGTACATGTGTGTTTTAGCGATATCAGGACCATTATTATATTCTTTATAACTTGGTTTAAAACATTGATCGTTTTATGGTACATGTATTCATACTTAAAAAAACATTTCTTTAACTTACAGCTAATCTAAGTGAATGAATTTTGTAAGAATTGATGTAGTGTTTTGTAGCTTTATGAATTACACCCTTGGTTTAGGAGAGAACAGAATAAGAATACATGTAGTGATAGCATCAACAGCAGGACCACAGTTAATCAACACGTATGTCATCCTAATCTGGAGAAGAGGGAGGGGGATTCCCAGACCCCGCCCCTCACTAAGAGTCTGTCAGCTAACTCAGGTCAGATTTCCTCCATTTTGTTTGAGAAAATCAATTTGATTCTTAATGCTTCTAAATTTAAAAAGATTTAGTCCAAATTTTGAAAATTTAATTGATTTTTCTAAATTGCGCTATATATACCGGTATGTCAAAAAAGAATGATTAATGTAAGGATGTATTGAGATAAGACATATTGACTTGACCTTTGTAGGATTGTGAGCTGAGGTATTCCCCTGGGGAGAACTGCGGACTACGAGCTGTGACGAGGTTTAGATCTTGGAGACTCTACCAGCGACACTCGTCACAACTTCCTGTCTGTCAGCCATCGGATTATCAGCAGGGTAAGCACTGAGGTGGTTTGCTGAATTATTATAGTTCAATTTGTCAGGGTATTAGCTGATGTGTAAGATGTACACCTGCATCAAAAGCCGATGGCTTTGACGGAGGGGAGGGTGTAATAAAGCCTTTGATTGCTAACAGTGTTGTTTTAAAAAAAATAGAATGCTGTTTAACTCTTCATTTCATACCTAGAGAGATTTTTGATTTTGAAAGAAAATATAATCACAGAAAAAAAAATATGTGGACCGATGGGTAAAGGTTCATTGTGACTCATTATTTGTTTAAAGGATTGATGTCAGATTAATTTATGGTAACTTTTTCTCTAAAAGAATGGATTGACAGTATATCAGTAAATTTAATCATATATTTTGGACCTATAAGTCAGAATCAAATATCTGAATTAACAAGTAATTCAATGAACATAAAGCAAGGAAGAGAATTATTAGTTGCATATGATTTGACTTGTTTAATTATTAAAGTGAAGTCATAAATTAACTTTGTTGGAAAATATAACGAGTAATTAAAAAAATTTGTTTAACTTTCAGCCTCCTGGTTTGTGCCTTGTGAAGACTGTAAAGACCCCCACACGTGTCATTGGAGGAGTGCAGCATGGCAGACAAACATTTGTCAGACTAAGCTTCTGAGTGACCTAGAAATTAGTTCCTGTTTTAAAGGTAGAAAAGTGCTGTTTATTGGCGACTCGACCAATCGGGGAATCATGCATTATATTCTGGAGAAGATAAATGGTTCTCTAACAGAATGGGACAAAACTCATAATCTGAAGCTCTATAAAAGCATTAATGGAAATCAAACAGATCTGAGCTTCTCATATTACCCACAATTCTGGTTACCAACCAATCACAGACCAGCATTTGACAAGGCAGTCTTCCAGCTGATCAAATGGTATATGGATTTTTTGAACATAAAAATTGTAATAAATAATATTTGATATAAAGTACTGTATATTAGAGCATAGGACATAAACAGACCCGAATTGCTGAGTAAATAGAACTCCAATTCAGTGCCATAAAATTATGCCTTTGTTGTATCATAGTCCTCTGCTTCAACCAATTAAAGCAGTATAGTCTTTTTTGGAGAGTATTTTCTCAATTTTACATGAAGGTTCTATGTATGTATGATTGTAACTATGTTGATGCTCATGGCCTAAATGTTACTTGTGATACTGATAATTGAATATTTTTAATTAGGACCCAGCCATTACGAGATGACAACAGCACAGTGCTGGTTGTTGGGGGTGTTCATTGGTTGGCAAGACAACATTTGGATCTCATCACCAAAGCTTTAAAGAGGTATCATCCTACTCTAAAAGATTGAAATTTTATTTTTTCTGCAAAATTCAGCTTAAGATAGAGAAGAAAACAACTTCTGTGTCGGAGAGATAAAAACTAGAAGAGCAAAGTAATTGCAGACAAAATTTTAATTACTTATTATAATGATATTTTTCCAGAGAAAATTTATCCAACATCAAGCTCATTGTGAAAGGACTAGGTTCAGGATTCCACCAACATGTTAATGGTGTTCATTATCTACCACAGGTAATTCCAGCAATTTGGCAATTGTAAGTTTACTTGAGGACAGCTGGCTTAATTTGATATATTTTAACACTATTTCATACAGTGCCAAAGAACATTTTAATGAGTTCATAAACATGTATAAATGATAATAATCAAATCCGTACTTCCCTTAATTCATAAGACATAAGCTAAATTTAACCTGCCTCAGAAGTAAATCTTGCAAAAAAGGTCAAAGGTTAAGGTCAGGTGGACTCTTACGCTGGTATTTTTCGAAATGTTTTATGACAAACAGCTCACATTCTGAATAGGATAGAATTACCTCTTAAATCAAAAAAAGAAGTTGTATATTGACTGTCAGCTATTTGAAAAAGTAGGTCAAAGGTCAAGTTCAAGGACAATAAGGTAAAAAACCATGGCAAATACGAAAGCCACAGTGCCAGACTATATATGTGCAAATTATCAAATTTATATCTCTTGACAGTTCTCAGGTTAAAAGGTGTGACAGTCTGACAGAAGGAAGGGGGGGATAAAGAGTTCCCTTAATGCCACTCTGCTCTGCAGTGGAAACAATATTATAATTTTTTATGTTTCAGACTGACATACAGAAACTTGTACTGAGAGAAAGAGAACTAGAAAGACATAGCAGGAAGCTTGGATTTGAATTCATCAAAACATTTAATATGACAATGGCTAGATTCAAAGACTTTCTACAAGGAAAATGTGCCTGTCATTTCCATAAGGTAATTGTGTGAGAAAATGATATTTTAATGACCTACTATACACTAGTGAAAAGGTTTTTTAATCGATTAAAAAGAATAGGGTGTAAGGTGGAAGACACTGGGTTACTGTTAAGTAATATACATTGTATTTTTGTGGGTCAAATTTTTGTGGTTTGAGAAAAATCATGGTTCTTGGGGATTTATTTTCATGGATGAAAAATGGATGTTTAGTGATGTATTTTGAATTTTACATTTCATGGTGGACATGAATTTGTGCTTCTCTTGATACCTCAAAAACAACAAAAATTTAATCCCCACAAAAATTTGTGATTTCACAGTATTTAATTTCATCATTGATAATTTGCAAGATAGTTGAAGCTCACTATAGTTGAAAGCTCTGATATTTTATTTCTGAACCCCCACCCCCCTCTGCCCCCTACATCTGTAACATTTTCAAATTTTTTAAACTTCTCAAGAGCCACTGGTCCTTAGTTTAATCAAAATTGTTTCCAGACACTCTTAGGTAAAGGGAGGTTTAAATTGTTGAAATGAAGGACCGATTCCCCTTCCATGGGGATATAATGAAGAGAAGACACAAGGTGGGGTCATTAAAAAAATCTTTAATACCTCTGGGCAAGAAAAGCTGAAACTTGTATGGAAGCTTTCTGAGGTAGTGTAGATTCTTTTTTTCTTCAAATTATGGTCCCTGGGGATCAGATGGGATCAAAAAAAAGGAACTAAAGTTTAACATTGAAATGAAATGAAATAAAACCTTAAAAATTTGGTTAAGTAAATCAGGGCCAAATGTAGCCTGGTGAGCATTTTACCCTATGGGCCTCTTGTATTCAATTTAGATTTAATTTGATATCTAAATGCTTAGATAATTTATAGTCATGCTAATTTTTTCCAAAACAAAGTAACCATAAGAAGTTGTTCAGGTTAAGAAGCCTATGTATACTGTTTAATTAATTTTATGTGCTCTGTAGCTAGCTAGAGAACGAAATCATTGTTAAATATACTGAGACACTTTGAACATACGAAAAGCTATTACATCTAATTTGGATGCTTTAGGGTTGATTTAAAAACAACATATTTACATTGGCTAATGTCTTTCCTTATATGAAAATATAAATTAAAATGAAATTCAATTTTCAATGACATGCAGTTGGGCAAACCGCACGAGACTATTAGAAAGTCTTAACTGTGACATCATATGACGCCGTAGTTACGTTATGTTGCATTTCTATAGCAATGTCCAAATAGCGCCTATTTATAAAATATAAATATTTAAGAAATAAACAACGTTATTTAGTAAACATGGCGTTATGAATAGCAATTGCTCTGCTGGCATATTCCATGATGCGCGCTAGCGCATCATGGAAAATATGCCAGCAGAGCTATTGCTATTCATTACGCCATGTTTACTAAATAATCGTTGTTTATTTCTTATATTTGCATTCTTTGATGTTGACAAGAATATCAGAGGAAATCCTGACTTACATAAGGACGCAGCTTCTTCTGTCTTCAGTAAAGAAAACCATACGGCTTTAAAATCAATACACCTGATCAATACTCCTTTTCTCTAATAAATCACAATTTATAAAGTATTTCCCTCTCAAA
The DNA here is from genome assembly GCA_003671525.1 of Saccostrea glomerata. Lineage (NCBI taxonomy): Eukaryota > Metazoa > Mollusca > Bivalvia > Ostreida > Ostreidae > Saccostrea > Saccostrea glomerata. The sequence continues at coordinate 274,896 of PRKT01000108.1, read as the reverse complement.
CACAGTTATCTGGATACAAGCAGCGCCGTCATCACATTCTCTTAATTTTTGTTTTAATGCAGTCGTGACGTCATCGATCAACGTTATTGAAATCCTCTGACAAAAATCAATAATTTAACACTATGATAAAAATGAGAATGATTTTATTATGATTATTACTCCAGTATGCTTTTCTGTGATTTTTTTTTTGGTACTTTTTTTATTTATTTTTTCTTGAAATAGATATAGATCTACTAGTTAAAGAAAGTTTCTCTTTCTGAATGTTATTACCCAAGTTTGAAGAGTTGTCGTTCTTTGTACAAGTATGCATGATACGAAAAAATAAAAATATGGAGTTCTATTCAATTTTTAAAAAGTTTTATTTTACAATTAAATACATTGACCAAAATTAAATTTTTAAAGATATCAAACAGCAATTTCAAATTGTTCTGAATTCCTTTTTTTCCAAAAAATATTATTAAAAACTAATATTTAGTCCTTTTACGAAACATTTCATATATATACTTCTCAACACGAAAATAAGTGTATGAGAGCTTGTTCTACACTGCACTTATAGTAGAAGCAGTTGCGTCTATAGTCCTATGAATGCAGTTGATGGCTACATGTTGATAGTGGGAGAGAGCAGTGGATATGCAAATATAAAAAATAAATTATCATTTTTTAGAGTTTCATTGGGATGTGACGTGAAGTCGGTACATGATCAAATCTACTATAACGCCCTTCGGGCGTTATAGAATTTGATCACGTGACCGACTTCATGTCACATCCCAATGAAACTCTAAAAATGATATCTTATTTCTTAAATAGTAATTAGTAGGCAATATATAAGTATTTGTCAATTGTATTACTGTAAACGTGTTACATTTAGCAGTGTATTCCATCTAGCGATTTTTGCAGAAAGCAGAGTCCGTTAATTCAAGTACATCAATAAGTCTTGTATATTAACTTTTATAATTAGGAACTTCAGACAGCCCTAAAGCAGATCTACGTTAACGTGTTGAAAATTGAATTTCCGCCAAATATCATACACGCCAAATGTAATACATTTACAGTATTCTGTGTTAATCCTGACAGAAAGCCTATTTTTTGTAGCTTTCAGAAGTCAAGGGTGCTGGATCAGAGAAAACAGTTTACCATGTTCAGGGTGAAATAAATGAAGTCTACTCACAAATGGTTATCAATAGCATATGTAGAAGTGGAACTTATGGAGGAAAGACATAGTGTTGATTTTACCTGAAGCTGAAGAAATCAATTCTGTTTTTGCATGAAACAGGCAATGTCCTCATAAAAAAAGAAACATTAAAGGAGTCTTATGACAGGGGTTTTATGTCTGAAAACTATCTTTTTACTGTTTTTTTGTTTTGCAGAATATAAGTTTTAGAGTTATAAAAGATCAATTGAAAGCCAATTTGAACCCACACTGTTAATTAGTATAGATTGAACATCAAGAAATCTGCTGTCAAAGTTATATCTTTATATAGACTATAAAATTGTGTTCTAAAACTATAAAATTGTGTTCTTAAAAATTCAGAAATTGAACTACGCTACTGTTTTTTTCATACCTCATATACAATTGTTATAATTTATTATAAGAATTTAATAAATGTTTTTGGAAAACCAACTTTTGCTGTAATGAATTTTAATGAGTCTTGTCATGAAAGTGGGATTCGATCTTGACTGCACAAAAAACCCTCAATATGGAAGACATATGTCTCATGATTTGTGGTTGGTCATGATTTTATCTTAATTTTGTGTATTTTTAACTTAGAGCCTTGACAAGGGGATCTCAACACAATGAGTTGAATATTTGTAACCTCTCACCTGTTGATATGAAAATATATTTGAAAAAATTTTCCCTTTATATAACACTATTTGAACAAGGACCTGGTATTCAAGCCAGTGTATAAAGTGGCTCATCACTTGACCACACATTTATTGTTTTGTCATAAAGGATGGGAGGTTAAAACTGGTAAAATCTAGCACACACAAACTCCCATGGGTACAATTTGCTCCCAGATATTGGCAAACTTTTTTTTGTAGTCAATTGAAGCAAAATTTATTGTAAGAAGTTACGTATAACACAATGCCTGAGGAAAAGAAATACTGGCTTTATAGCCTTCATCTTGACATTTAGCTATATAAACTACATATTTAGAAGAGGTATATACATATAACAACCGCAAATGATAAACGCAGCTTAACGCAGCTTTATGATAGAAAGATCATTAAGCATTGCAATGAATGAAGTGGAAATATAATTAGCACAAAAGCTTGAAAATGTCAACTGCTAATGAGATAATTTTGTTAGGCCATTTTTCAATCACTGAAGTTTTGACAGATTTTTTTGTAACTTCCCGATGACCGGTCGGCAGGGGATACTCACTCCTCCATGGCACCTGATCCCACCTCTGATGTTTTGGAGGTCCGTGTTTGCTCTGCTCCTGATTTGTATTGTTTTATTGACTTTTTAGCTATTTGAATCCATATCCATACATTGCATGGCAGTAAGCGGTGTAACAACTTGATATTCTGATATAAAGAGCAATGCTTCATTATGTTTCCTAATCAGAACTAGATAGGTATGACATTATTATATTTTTCATATATTCTTCATGCTATTAATTTTATAGTGAGATAAAAAATATTATTGATGTTTCTAATTACCATATCAAATTTTCTTCACATCTTGATTAGACATAATCAAACTTAACTCAATATGAGTTAAGTTGTATTATAGAAATGAGTAGATCAACTTTTGTAACATAGATAAAGAGGCATAACTCTTGCAACATTTAAACATCACTGACTTTTGACACTACCCTTCACAATCATTAAACTTTGACACCATCCCCCGTTAATACCAGCATATATACTACGCGCGCGCCAATTGCAAATTCTTTCTGGAAATTCTTCTCAACAAAATTCAACCCCACCCTCCCAACCCTTAATTTAGTGCGTACTCATATTATTCTCTTTCTGTTTTTCTGCTGTTCTTTTATGTATTTTTCAGATTGTGATTGTCAAGAGAGTGTTAACCCTGGTTATATCTGTCAAAACAACACCAAAGCGTCATGGCTTAACAAATAGATACCTGAAGTGTTCACACTTTGACCGGTGCATTGCCGAATTTTGCTTAAGCCTGCCACTGATTCTGTTTTCTTCCAGGTCTGTGGCCAATAATTGGGCTTATTTTAATTGACACTTTTATGGAATACATTGAGTGATTGAAAACATTGATGAACTGATTGATTGTCATATTGACTGATTGAAAAACTCATTGATTGAAAATGTTGATTGATATGTTGTTTCTTGTGTTGTTTGATTGAAGTATTGATTTTTCAAAATATTGACTGATTGATAATTTTATTGAGTGTTGATTTTACATCATAACTAACCAAAGTCGATGTAGATCACACATATAACATAATGCAATGATATACTGATTTGATATAGTGTTTGTCAAATTTTATTTCAACATGTATTATTAAAGTAAAGCCATGACAAAGACTGCCAATACTGTGTTGTTGATCTATTCTATTGAAATAATATTCATTTCTCGAAAAGTAAGCAATGATTCATACTTCAAACTATTTTCCATTTGAATTTAATGCTATTGTGATTGATGAAAATCAATATTTGGAATTTTTGGAAAAAAACTGATGAAATTTGGAGCAGAGGGATATTTCACCCTAGGCCTTAAGTGGCGTTTTTCATTAGCGATGGCTTCATGTTAGTACTTCAATTCATTATCATTCTTTGTTTTAATGTTCTAGTTCATTGTCATTCTTTGTTCTCATGTTCTGGTTCATTGTCATTCTTAGCTTTAGTATTCTGATTTATTTTCATACTTTGTTCTAACGTTCTTATGTGTCATTCTTAGCTCTAGTGTTTTGTTACATTGTCATTCTTAGCTTTCATGATCTTTCATGATCTTGTTCATTGTCATTCTTAAACAATTTTTCAAATTGCTACTTCTACAGTTTTGGTCTGATTTCAATATAACTTGGCACACGAGTAGACTACACTAAGATACATAATTCTGTGTATCGGTTTTGGATTTCGATGAACGGTGTTGCCGTTGTTACTGAAAATAGAAATTTCTGTGAAATTATTTCAAAATGCTACATCTCCTACAGTTTTGGTCTGAATTAATATAACTTGAAACAATACTACACTAAGATACACAATTCTATATATCGGTTTTTGACTTCGATGAACATTATTGCCTTGGTTACTAAAAATAGAAATTTCTGTTAAATACTCTCAAAATGCTTCTCCAAATACATGCAGTTTTAGTCTGATTATAATATAATGTGACATGCAAGTAGACTTCACTAAGAACATAAAGAGACTTAATCAAGGATCATTATTCTATTTATTGCAGTGGTTAAGTTTCAATTCCCAACTGCTTACATATTGTAAGTTCTTTCTCTTCCTTTGTTATAAGTACAAGTACAAACCAGTAGAGCTTCAGTCTCGTCAGAGACCTTTGGTTGTTCTAGTGATCTGGTTCATTGTCATTCTCAGCTTTTGTGTTCTGGTTTATTGTCATTAGCTCTACTGGTCAGAGACAAGAAAAACTTATGCGATAGTAATGCGTCCGGCGTCCGTTCGTCTGTCCGTCTGTCTGTCTGTCTGTCCGTCTGTCTGTAAACAATTTTTCAAAATGTTACTCCTCCTACAGTTTTGGTCTGATTTCAATACAACTTGGCACACGAGTAGACTACACTAAGTTACATAATTCTGTGTATCGGTTTTGGATTTCGATGAATGGTGTTGCCATGGTTACTAAAAATAAAAATTTCTGTGAAATTCTTTCAAAATGCTACATCTCCTACAGTTTTGGTCTGATTTCAATATAGATTGGCACACAAGTAGACTACACTAAGATACATAATTCTGTATATCGGTTTTGGATTTCGATGAACGGTGTTGCCGTTGTTACTAAAAATAGAAATTTCTGTGAAATTATTTCAAAATGCTACATCTCCTACAGTTTTGGTCTGAATTAATATAACTTGAAACAATACTTCACTAAGATACACAATTCTATATATCGGTTTTTGACTTCTATGAACATTATTGCCTTGGTTACTAAAAATAGAAATTTCTGTTAAATACTCTCAAAATGCTACTCCAAATACATGCAGTTTTAGTCTGATTATAATATAACGTGACATGCAAGTAGACTTCACTAAGAACATAAAGAGACTTAATCAAGGATCATTATTCTATTTATTGCAGTGGTAAAGTTTCTATTCCCAACTGCTTACATATTTTAAGTTCTTTCTCTTTCTTTGTTATAAGTACAAACCAGTAGAGCTTCAGTCTCGTCAGAGACCTTTGGTTGTTCTAGTGATCTGGTTCATTGTCATTCTTAGCTTTAGTATTCTGATTTATTGTCATTAGCTCTACTGGTCAGAGACCAGAAAAACTTATGCTATAGTTATGCGTCCGGCGTCCGTCCGTCTGTCTGTCTGTAAACAATTTTTCAAAATGTTACTCCTCCTACAGTTTTGGTCTGATTTCAATATAACTTGGCACACGAGTAGACTACACTAAGATACATAATTCTGTGTATCAGTTTTGGATTTCGATGAACGGTGTTGCCATGGTTACTAAAAATAAAAATTTCTGTGAAATTTTTTCAAAATGCTACTCCTCCTACAGTTTTGGTCTTATTTCAATACATCTTGGCACACAAGTAGACTACACTAAGATACACAATTCTATATATCGGTTTTGGATTTCGATGAACGGTGTTGCTGTGGTTATTAAAAAAAAGAAATTTCTGTAAAATTCTTTCAAAATGCTACTCCTCCTACAGTTTTGGTCTGATTTCAATATAACTTGGCACACAAGTAGACTACACTAAGATACATAATTCTATACATCGGTTTTGGATTTCGGTGAACGATGTTGCCGTTGTTACTAAAAAAAGAATTTTCTGTGAAATTATTTCAAAATGCTACATCTCCTACAGTTTTGGTCTGATTTCAATATAACTTGAAACAAAACTACACTAAGATACACAATTCTATATATCGGTTTTTGACTTCGATGAACATTATTGCCTTGGTTACTAAAAATAGAAATTTCTGTTAAATACTCTCAAAATGCTACTCCAAATACATGCAGTTTTAGTCTGATTATAATATAATGTGACATGCAAGTAGACTTCACTAAGAACATAAAGAGACTTAATCAAGGATCATTATTCTATTTATTGCAGTGGTAAAGTTTCAATTCCCAACTGCTTAAGTACTTTTCTCTTCCTTTGCTATAATTACAAACCAGTAGAGCTTCAGTCTCGACAGAGACTTCTGGTTTTTTATTGTAAAGTTCTGGTTCATTGACATTCTTAGCTCTAGTGTTTTGTTACATTGTCATTCTAAGCTTTCATGATCTTGTTCATTGTCATCCCAATCTTTAGTGATCTACTTCATTGTCATTCTAAGATCTATAGTTCTGGTTCATTGTCATTCTTAGCTTAAGTGACTTCGTTCATTATCATTCTAAGCTCAGGTGATCTGGTCTATCGTCATTCTTTGCATAGTGTTCTGGTTCATTGTCATTCTTAGCTTAAGTGACTTCGTTCATTATCATTCTTAGCTCAGGTGATCTGGTCTATCGACATTCTTTGCATAGTGTTATGGTTCATTGTCATTCTTAGCTTAAGTGCTCTATTTCATTGTCATTCTTTGCTGTAGTGTTCTGGTTCATCGCATTTGTTCTAATGTTCTGGTTCATTGTCATTCTTAGCTCTAATGATTTTGTTCATTGTCATTCTTAGCTTTCGTGATCTTGTTCATTGTCATCCCAAGCTTTAGTGATCTAGTTCATTGTCATTCTAAGATCTATTGTTCTGGTTCATTGTCATTCTTTGTTCTAGTGTTCTGGTTCATTATCAAACTTTGTTCTAGTGTTCTAGTTCATTGTCATTCTTTGTTCTAGTGATCTGGTTCATTGTCATTCTTTGTTCTAGTGATCTGGTTCATTGTCATTCTTTGTTCTCGTGTTCTGGTTCATCGTCATTCTTTGCTCTTGTGTAATGGTTCATTGTCTTTCTTTGTTCTAGATGTGGTACATTGTCATTCTTTGTTCTAGATGTGGTACATTGCCATTCTTTGTTCTAGATGTGGTACATTGCCATTCTTTGTTCTAGATGTGGTACATTGTCATTCTTTGTTCTAGATGTGGTACATTGCCATTCTTTGTTCTAGATGTGGTACATTGCCATTCTTTGTTATAGATGTGGTACATTGCCATTCTTTGTTCTAGATGTGGTACATTGCCATTCTTTGTTCTAGACGTGGTACATTGCCATTCTTTGTTCTAGACGTGGTACATTGCCATTCTTTGTTCTAGATGTGGTACATTGTCATTCTTTGTTCTAGACCTGGTACATTACCATTCTTTGTTCTAGATGTGGTACATTGCCATTCTTTGTTCTAGATGTGGTACATTGCCATTCTTTGTTCTAGATGTGGTACATTTTTGTACATTGTCATTCTTTGTTCTAGACGTGGTACATTGTCATTCTTTGTTCTAGATGTGGTACATTGTCATTCTTTGTTCTAGACGTGGTACATTACCATTCTTTGTTCTAGATGTGGTACATTGCCATTCTTTGTTCTAGATGTTGTACATTGTCATTTTTTGTTCTAGACGTGGTACATTGCCGTTCTTTGTTGTAGATGTGGTACATTGCCATTCTTTGTTCTAGATGTTGTACATTGCCATTCTTTGTTCTAGACGTGGTACATTGCCATTCTTTGCTTTAGTTTTTCTGTTTTATTGTCATTGTGTGCTTTATGGTTCTTGCAATTTTTAGCTCACCTGAGCTGAAAGCTCAAGTGAGCTTTGATGATCACATTTTGTCTTTAGTCTGTCTATCCGTCTGTCTGTCTGTAAACATGCATTTCACATTTTCGACTTTTTCTCATCAAGAACCACTAGCCAATTGCAACCACATTTGCCACAAAGCATCCTTAAGTGAAGGGGATTCAAGTTTGTTCAAATGAAGGGTCATGTCCCTTTTCAAGGGGAGATAATTAAGAAAATGGAAAAATTTGGTGACATGTTTAAAAGATCCTCTCAAGAACCACTGGGTCAGAAAAGATGAAACTAATAAGGAACCTTCTTTGTAGATTCAAGTTCAAATCATGACCCCTGGGGGTAGGGTGGGGCCACAATGGACGGTCAACGTTTTACATACGAATATGTAGGAAAAATCTTTAAAAATCTTCTTCGCAAGAACAACAAATCCATGATTGGTCATATTAATAGGGAAGCATCTTAAGGTAGTGTACATGTATATTCAAATTTGTTCAAATAATGACCCCCCGTGGTAGGGTGTGGCCACAATGGACGATCAAAGTTTTACATAGGAATACATACAGGGTAGGAAAAATCCTTAAAATCTTCTTATCAAGACAAGAAAGCCATGATTGGTCATATGAATAGGAAATCATCTTGAGGTAGTGTAGATTCAAGTTTGTTCAAATCATGACCCACGAGGGTAGGGTGGGACCACAATGGATGATCCAATTTTTATATATGTAGGAAAAATCTGTTCTTTTCAAGAACAACAAAGCCATGATTGGTTATACTTGTACGGAAGGATCCTCGGTAATTAGATTCACGTTCGTCAAATCATGACCCCTGGGTGTAGGATGAGGCCAAAATGAAATTTGCAAACTCATAGGGAGAAAAGCCACAATATGTCAAAGAAATATGTAAGCATTCTTCGTTAGTGTAGATTCAAGTTTATTCAAATCATATCATTAGGAGTAGGTTAGGACCACTTACACATTAAAAAATCTAATACATGATTTAGTTTTGCTTTTCCCTAGCCACAGTGCTTAGGTGAGCGATGTGGGACATGGGCCTCTTGTTTGTAATCTTCCTCACTGAATTCTTTGCGTTAGTTTTTTGTCCCTTTGTCATTCTATGGTTTAGTATCCTGTATCACACTTTTTTCCCTTCGTGGAGTCAAGAATCGAATTTCTCTGAAAAATAATATATTTCTTTCCAAATAGAAAAATAAAACCTGGAGATATTCAAAGGTATCGTTTGCATATACGCTATGCTAATAGAAGAAAAAAATAATGTCTTTTAAGGGAATTCATGAAGGGTATTGTCTTGATGGAAGTATTAATAAGAAGTTGATAAGATTTCATCCGATGGCAGCTAATTGGATAGATAATATATATTTTGTCGTTTGTCTCATTGAAATTGGCTCTGTATATAAGTCATATACAACCCATCTTGTTTTTTTGTTTCTCTCAGCAGAATTGAGAAGAACCTACTACTTCAACTTTTATATAGCATATAAAAGGTAGGTTTTATTATGTTTTCATTGGAAATATATACGGGGAAGTAAAAATATATTTGTTTCAAAAGGACATAGGTTAAATTAATAAATGACCATTACAGAAAAACATGTTTTCACTGTTTTAAAAATGATAAAGATAACATGAAACACTATTGTTAGAAGTCTTTATTTCTGTTTTATCGTAAAGCAATATGAGCTACAATTTTAATTATAATTTTATTTTGCTTTTAAAATGTGCTATTATGATAAAGCTCTTTGTATTTTAAAATTTTATGATCAATTAGACAAAATCAAAGTTTAATTATTTTTAAAATTAAGATTTCCGAGAAGTGTAACATACAATAATAAATAAGAAATCAATATTTTTACATAACGACAATAATGTAATTTGCTTTAACCAAAGCTTATAAATAGATCTTCCAGCACAAATATGAGCAACAGAAGTTTGGTTTCAGAAAATTATGTTTCAGAACCTTAAAAATCTATACAATTAGGGTGAAAAATAAACGTTTATGTCACTTAGATATATATAAATGTCGGATGATGGAATTTTTTATTAATACAATCTTTGAAAAAGATAAGTAGAACTTATGTCAATCAACTGAAATCAATGATCAAAGTATTTGTAAGACTGTGTAGGTAAGTTAGTATTAAATTTTTCATTTCTAATAGATTTCTCTGTTATAACTCTTGGAAAGTTTATAAGTTGTAGTTGAATTGATTTCATGATACAAGAATGTAAGTTTCGCCAAGTGAAAGGTTAGGAGCTTAATGATGCAAGTCAGTCAACTTCGTGCGGATGTCTTTGTGTCTGACGTCAGTGACAATCATCTTAGTCCACTTGAACAAACAAGCACTAGGAAATGGTTAACTACTTCTAGATGAATACCTTTTCAACTCCTTCAGGGACCTCAAGAATATGACATGGCCAATTAGCTAACCTGAAAATTGGTTACTCTAACGATTGTAAACTGAAATATTGCACACGTGTAAACTACGTTGAAGTATGTTTCAAAATTTATTGCCTGGACAACTTTATGGGTCTATAAGACTATTAATAAATGTCATCAGTAATAAGTGGTGGTACCGGTGGTGCCACCAAGTGGTTCCTAGAATATTTTTAACATTACAGGCAGGTATTATACCCATGATTTATAAAGTGCCCCCCCCATCGTTACTGGGTCAAGGTAGAAAGGCCCAAGGACTATTGTTTTATGCTATCAGACCGGGACTCTAGTGGTACCACAAGGTGGTGCCAAGTGCGTGGGGAATATTTTAAGCACTCAATTGTCATCAATTATTGACCACTTGAACAAACTATCACTGGGGAAGAATTAAGTGCCTTAGGAGGTATCCTTGTCAACCTTTCAAACGGTCCCAGGGAACGCAAAGGGCCAGTAGGCCAATCTGAACGTTGGCTTTTACATTATATCCCGAAAAAAGCCATTAGAGAACAGCTTTGATGGTTCAGGTTCCCAGAAATGGAGGATAAATGAATACCTGAAATATGCCCCACGCACTGGGCACCACTTGGTGGTGCCACTACAGCCCCATTTTGAAAGTGGGAAATGATAGCCCAAGGGCCCCTCTACCTTGCCCCGGTAATCATTTGGTGAACACTTCAAATATAAGGCGTATAATAGCTGCCCTTTTCCAGTTTCATGATATACCATGATGAAAAACATCAAAGTTCAGGCTAGCTAATTGGCCCTTTCCAGCCCCTGGGACCCTTTGAAACCTTGACAGGGGATACCCCCTAAGACCCTTAACTCATCCCCAGTGATAGATGGTTCAGGTTCCCAGAAATGGAGGACAAATGAATACCTGAAATATGCCCCATGCACTTGGCACCACTTGGTGGTGCCACTACAGCCCCATTTTGAAAGTGGGAAATGATAGCCCTAGGGCCCCTCTACTTTGCCCCGGTATCCAAATGGTGGAAACTTCAAAGAATAACTTTTCTCTAATTGCTTTTTCGGGATATAATGTAAAGCCCCTGTTTAGGTTAGCCTCCTGGCACTTTGTGGTCCCTGGGACCCTTTGAAAGGTTGACACGGGATACTTCCTAAGGCCCTTTATCCATCCCTAGTGATAGTTTGTTCAGGTGACCAATAATTGATGACAATTGATTGCTTGAAATATGCCCCACGCATTGGCACCACTTGGTGGTACCTCTAGAGTCCCGATCTGATAGCAGGAAACAATAGTCTTTGGGCCCTCCTTGCCCTAGTTACGATATGGTGGGCACTTTATAAATCATGGGTTTAATACCTTCCTGTAATATTAAATATGCTCTTGGAACCACTTGGTGGCACCATCACGTATTACTGATAATGGTTATACATAGTCTTATAGACCCATAAATGTAAACTTATAGGGTTTAGCAGAGACATATTGTGTGAACATTTTAAACTTAGACAATATTAATAACATAATCATTTTTAGTTTTTAGCAGTTAAAATAAAATGAGATAAAGGTTTATTAAATCAGAATGGATATTATTAGTGACGCAGATTCGGTGACTTTATAATTGGAAAAAGGACTTTAATTTTGTAAACAATTATTATCTTGTCAAAACAAATTGGATTTTGTTGTTGTTCAAATGCACTATAATTTGGTAGATCATTTTGTAATGAAATTGATCCGAATAGACCAATCAAGCCCATCGATAGTAAGTAATAAAATTTGAACGGAAATACAATGGTATTATTAAGAGTTTTGACTAAGAGCAATAAAATTGGGAACTTTGAAGTAAATAAGTAAAAGAGCTTAAGGCTAGAACTCCTGTGGTGCAGAGATGGGGACTGAGCCCATAAATATTAGTAATGAGTGTTTACCTGTATTCGAGGGTGGTGCCATGTTGGGGTTCATAGGTCAACGGACAGACCTACGGACAAAGCGTAGGTGGTTAGTGATGGTGAATTAGCCAATGAAATTCACTTTTATATCTGAGACCATGGATACCCACTGAGCACAAAATACCCTGTTTTTGTCAGAAAAGATTATTCCCGGTTTTATTCTCAAACTATTACACTTCTTTGGCATTTTATTATTCTGGGAATCATTATTTCGGACTTTTGATAAATTTTGCTATTTGGAATTCAGTCTTAAAACTCTTTATATTTTGGACGGATCCTTTGGACATCTATATAAAAAGTGTATTGGTCTTTTCTGATCATATTTCAGAATATTTCTAAAACTATACGATCACGAAGAATCATAAATTGGATTAATTTAATAAACTTTTGAAATCGACAAAAGAGTCGTCATTGGCTTACATAAAGTTGCCCTGGTAATAATTTTCGAAACACACTTCAACGTAGTTTACACTTGTGCAATATTTCAGTTTACAATCGTTAGAGTAACCAATTTTCAGGTTAGCTTATTGGCCCTGTCATATTCTTGAGGTCCCTGAAAGAGTTGAAAGGTATTCTTCTTGAAGTAGTTAACCATTTCCTAGTGCTTGTTTATTCAAGTGTACTAAGATGATTGGGTAATTTATTTTCTATTTTTTCAGTTTTAAAAAAGAATATTTTTTTCTTCAGGAGAGCCTTACTGCCTCCGAGTGTCTGATTTATTATGTGATTATTTTTCGCATTAATTATCTAATCATTAACCCTTAATTATCTAATATAAAGTATTAAAAACAGTACTGCCTCTCAGTACTCTCAGTTCTTTGATGAATTTCCTTATTGGCTACTAGCTTCAACGGGCTTAGTGGCTGCTGTTAGTGGCTGCTTGCTTCAGCCTGGTACGATGGCCGATATCAGCCTGTACAAATTCCGACTGCTTTTAAAATTTGTACATCTAAAATGTACATTGACATGTACATTTTGCAATGACAGTGCACACTTCGTGTTCTCAGCTTTTGTCTGTACATGTACAAAATGACAAAAAGGCAAATGTCAAAACATATACGTTGGAAACACATATGCTTCTAATTACAATTCCTTGTCGGCGAAAAACCATTAAATATGTATAAAATTGGACAAGGCACTGAGAAGAAGAGTTTTGCAATAAAAAGGATGAAAAATATTAAAAGAAAATGTAAAAAAAATCCTGTGGCCATTAGAACTAAAGTTAAAATTTGTTTTCTTTTACTGAAAAAAAAATGAAATTTCCATAGATGAAAATCACCTTCCACAAACATTTTTTGCACAAGAAATTGCCCCCATCGAACCCAGAAAATCAAAAATAAAGGAATGTTGCAAAGGCCATCATATGAGTAAGAGCCTAACCATGATATAACGTAAGATTAAATAATTGTGACCTCAACTGTAAACTTTGACCATCATTTGAAAAACTGACACATTGTGTTTAATAAAGTGTTCAGTAATTAACCATAACACAATACTTTTTTTTAAAACAAAAGGTCCTAAATGTTTTCACCTTTGCTATCCTTAAAACATCTTACAAGTGTATACCACGTCTATGTCCCACCTCAGAATGGTGTTATCATTGGTGGCATAGTGTTTTACAAAACAAATCTTGTTTAAATAATAATTGTTCAAATCTTCCCCGTTGTACAGTTTTATTCATATTTAATGGTTACCACCGACCAGGAATTGTAATTAAGAGCATATGCGTTTCAACCGCTCACGTTTTGACATTTGCCTTTTTGCCATTTTGTACATGTACAGACAAAAATTAAGAGCACAAGGTGTGCACTGTCATTGCAAAATGTACATGTACAGACAAAAGTTAAGAGCACAAAGTGTGCACTGTCATTGAAAAATGTACATGTCAATGTACATTTTAGATGTACAAATTTCAATAGCAGTCGGAATATGTACAGGCTGATATCGGCCATCGTAGCCTGGTATCGTTGATGGCGTGTCATACCCAACATACTAGACAGTGATTCCTTATATATATATTTAACCCCTATCCCCGTTCCCACCGCTGCTAATTATGGCATTGTCTTATTACCCGGTATCACTCAGCGGTTTATCAGTACATTGCAAGACATTTGAATCAAATTAGCGGGTACGGTTGTTCCGCGACGTTGTTATTCTTTTTACTTTGTAACAGTCTTTCTATTTCGCTCAATTATTTTGATGTATTATTCAATAACTATAAAATGTTATCAAAGCATTGTAGCAATTCTAATGCTTTACGAAAAAAAAGTTAATATATTTTTAAAGGGATGACCATATATATTAATAGTTTTTCTATGGGATGGTTCTCCCCCTGTACGAATGTTCTTAATGCTGAGGTTTGATAATTTGACTGATCGTCATTAAGGAATTTATCCATATCTATCTAATATTAAATAAATAATTATATATATTTCAGATAATGTCAGCACGTCTCTGCCTCGCCACCCTGTCGCTGACACTGCTATGTCAAGTACACGGTCTGATAACCCCAAGAACTACTGAAGGGGAGGAGCATCCTACCCTACCAAATGTTGGTCCTGGAAGCGGGTTCATGGACCAAATGCTGGCTGAATGTCTTAAAAAGGGTCAAAGTCTAGAAACCTGTCAGCAAGTTTTTGAGAATATAAACCCACCACAGGGTAATGATACCATTCAAGATGATAGTATGCTCCCTGAAGGTGATGCGTTGCAGAATTTTCAGAACTGCATCAACAGTGGAAAAAGTATCGAAACCTGCGAGAATGAAAATGGTATCCAGATGATGCCTGGGGCACCACCGCTTTCGAGTGGTAGATCCGCCTCTGGAAAACTACGAATGTCTCTCGACAACTTTTCTGTGTTCCTTGTTGTTCTGGTCATTTTGAAGTCTTAAGTTCTATGAAGACTCGGTCAATTAAATTAGATGATTAAAATATATCTCATTTCATTGAAACATTTAATACGATGCTTTGACAATCCGATTTTCTAGCTTTCACTTAGATTGCCTTTATTATATATCCTTTTGTCTGTCACAAATTTTTGACCAATTTTTAACTTCGTATTAATTGCAATAACCACATGAACCGTACAATAAAGGGCATTGTTATACTCTTATAAATAGCTTTCTATATATTCATTACTAATAAAAAGTCCAAAAAAAAGAAATGTTATTACACCAGTCTAACAATTTCACTATTGACCGGCCTGCCGGTCCAACATAAGAATTGTTAGACGGCAACGTCACTGCTACGTCACAAGTAATAAATTAAATTTCATTGTTATACCCTTATAAATATCATTCTATATATTTATTATTCATAAAAAGTCCAACAAAAGAACTGTTTATTACATCGGTCTAACAATTTCACTATTGACCGGTCTTACATAAGAATTGTTAGACCGCAACGTCACTCGTCTGTTACGTCACAATTAATTAATCATCGTTCAATATCGGCGACGCGAAAATAGCCGAAGTTAAGAGCTACAAGAGTTGTTGCTAACAGCAAGGTAAGGAAGAAGGGAAGAGTATGTTTTGTGATAAATAATTTTTGTGATACAATAGATACATAATTGATTTTGTTCTTTCTCAGCTTGGTGTTTTATATTTACTGAAGCAGCCATAATTTTCCATATAAAATAATTGATAATATAGCGTGTATTGATTGAATTGATCTGTCTTAAGTGAGCAGTGAAGGATATAACAAAACAGTTATAGACTGGGATTCGGGCAACATATGATTTGTTGGACCTGAAGGTGAAAATGTTGCCCTTGGCCTGCGGCCTCGGGCAACATTTTCACCTTCAGGTCCAACAAATCATGTGTTGCCCTCATACCCAGTCAATAACTGTATAATATCGGCGACACGGAAATATCCAAAGTTAAGAGCTGCAAGAGTTGTTGCTACTAGCAAGGAAGAATGGAAGAGTATGTTTTGTGATAAATAATTTTTGTAATTTGATAAAAATATAATTAATTTTGTTCTTTCTCAGCTATTGTTTTATATCTACTGATTAAGCCATAATTTTCCATATAAAGTAATTGATGATATTGTGTGTATTGATAAAATCTTAAGTGAGCATTGATAAGTATAACAAAACAGTAATAGACTGGGATTCGGGCAACATATGAAAAATTCTAAATGATCAATTTTACGTCATAGACGTAGTGTTTGAATTCTCAGTGCAGCGAGATCAAGTACACACACCCGTCATAATCAGTTTTATTTCATTATAAACAGGTCACAGTCATGTATCTTGATAAATTTCTGAAGCAGATTTTTTAAAATTAATATTTTTTTCGTGTTTAGTAGCAGAGATTCTCTCTATTTAGATAATTTTGAATGTTTATATTTTCGTGTGACATCATAATTGATTTCCCGCACTCGGAAAATACAAACTTGAAGCGTTTTATAATGCTTACGTCTAATTCAACGATGTCCTGTGCGATATTGAGGTAAGCTTCACCCTGTGCTTTCTGCAGTAAATAATTACGATGAAGAACTCACATTCAATCGTAAATTTAGAAATATTTATTGACAAATTTTTTTCCAAATGAGGTTTTTGTCGCTGAAGCTGCCTTGAAAAATGCAGAAATTATCCCACCCAAATACTACATAAAATTAAAACAATTTCTTTCAGATAATTTATACACAATGAATATTATGAAATATTTGAGTATATAGAGTTATCTATCATATTTATCGTTTGTGCGTAAAAATTCGCATTATGGACTCCGTTATGGGCCCGTAAACATGAAGTATCTAAACTCCATACAATATCTAAACAGGGTGGTATTTGTGGGGCGATATCTTTTAAATAAGTCAAGATATCTCATGACAGGACCGTTTTAAAATGTTAAGTACATATCAAATTAGTAATATAAAAAATACGAAAAAAAATTCATTGACAGGAATTTTTTCAGCTAAAGGTCCTGTTCCTCCTTTAGAGCTACAAGAGTTGTTGCTAACAGCAAGGTAAGTAAGAAGGGAAGAGTGTGTTTTATGATAAATAATTTTTGTGATACAATAAATATATAATTGATTTATTTCTTTCTCAACTTGGTGTTTTATTTAATGATTAAGCCATAATTTTCCAGATACGGCAATTGATAATATAGCGTGTATTTATTAAATTGATCAATCTTAAGTGAGCAGTGAAGGGTATAACAAAACAGTTATAGACTGGGATTCGGGCAACATATGATTTGTTGGACCTGAAGGTAAAAATGTTGCTCTTGGCCTGCGGCCTCGGGCAACATTTTCACCTTCAGGTCCAACAAATCATATGTTGCCCTCATACCCAGTCAATAAATGTATGATATCGTCGAAATAAGATGATTATTTTAAAATAAATATAATTTCTGTCACAGCCGCAGTATATTTATAACTCCATCAATAAACAACAACACGGCTGGTAGGTTCATTTGTATTTCTGCTTCAATTACTTTACAATTAGAAGAACAATTAAGATGACTTGTAAAATAAATGAATACACTCATACACTAACACTCACACATTTAATTATTTTAGAATACTTTAACTGCTCTGATTTAATTAGATAATTGATAGGATATTTAATATATTCAGAGCAACGGTGGTAAATATATCCCTACCGAAAAGACGTATTAATTTGTCTTCATTACTAAATGAAAGACTAAGTTCTGGACAAGGAGATTGACTCTTCCTTCCTCCTGACTGTCTTAGGGTGGAGTGAGTTATTAAGGGTGTTTGGTGCCAAGCATGCGTATTTGGTACCAAACTAGTAAAACCACTCACACAATTCTCACACTAAAATATCAACCAATCATGCACCTTCAAGCCGCACCCATTCTGACACAAACACCTTTGACCTTTTACACTCCCAAACTAACCAATGGGCATTCAACCCCAGGAATATACTACTTCATGAATGACTGAACACATAGTAAATTCCAGAGGACTGTAATTTACTATGCTGTTTAGGTGAAAATGATGATGATGGTAATGAAATGATTAGTATATTAGGTCACAAATCATTAATAAATAAATTATATAGTATTTATTATAATATGAATTTATTCACCCTGTGGCATTTCTATTTATAGATTTAAAAAAAAATCAATTTAATTTTTTATCTACTCTTAAATTTTCATTACGATGGCTTAACGACGTTCGATCCTGATATCTTAAGTCTTAAACTTTTTTTGCCAAGTATATTTTTAGTTTCTACATACATAGCTTAATTAAAATTCAAATCAAAAAATGGGGGTCAATACGTTTTTTTGGCGCTACAGTACATTTAATTTGACCTTTTTGCACTGAAATTTGTGTCTAAATTAAAAATTAAATTTTTGACGTTTTCCCTCCAATATTTTTTTTTCAATTAAAGCATGAATTAAAATAAACTCTAAGTTTGTTAAAAAAAAGACACTTAAAAATTGCGACCAAGAAAAAGTTTCAAATTGCATCGCATAAATCAATTATTTGACCTTTCTGTACTAATAAAAAGTGATTTTCCTGGCATTGAAAAAGCAAGAACATTAATTTAGAGTCTTAAACTTTTTCTTATTTTAAGCAAATAGGTCAAATTTATCTTAAATATTTAGAAAAGAACATCAAAAGTGGGTGTATATGATGTAAATTTTCAGGTATTACTAAACAAGTGTCAATTTTACGTTAAAATTGGATCAATTTTTTCCCGGATTTTCAAAATATATTGACTGCATTTGTCACACTTTGTTGATAGAATTCATAAGAAATAATTTAATAGATATTTCTGAACCAGCATAACACATTTCACTGCAAAAAACAGCTTTGTGTGCTACCAGGATAGAAAAGTAGGAATTAAAAATTAACAGTTCTGTTATAGTTCAAAATTGAACGTCTAAAAAACCTTCCGCCACAAAATATAGTCCCTAGCTTAATTCTACTTGAATGGAATTCAATCGCGGTTTTTTCATTGGGTATAGTTAAATTTGCAAGGTAGAATTCAGATTTAATGCTAGAACTTAAAAACAATGCAGAATTTTATAAATAAAGGACTTGACAAAAATACGCTCAAAATCTCAGGATCGAACGTCCTTAACGTGTAACATTATAAAGGGAAAAAATGACAACTCTCTGATTCCTGAAAATGGCTTAAAACTTTGCGTATTTCTATGTCATTTAAGAAATAAAGTATCATTTTTTAAGTTTTATTGGGATGTAAAACAGTTTTACATCCCAATAAAACTCAAAAAATGATATCCTATTACTTATATTTACATTTGTACTGATTTATTACATATAGTAAAGTTTGAAATCCATAAAGTTTTTTTTTTCAAAACTCAACGGTATAAATTGAATGTGTTGATAACGTCGATCGCTTATGATGTCACTATGAAATTACGTAGATCGCTTATGACTAAACAATCAATTTATGGTCACATGACGAACGTGTTTTACGGAGATGTAAAAACGCCATGTTCAAATAGTGTTATATAAGGGTAAACATTTGCAAATGTAAATATATAAGGGAAAGCATTTGCAAATGTAAATATAATGATTTTTAAAAGACGTCTTAGTTTAGGATAAACATAAGATAGCCTTGAAAAACAACTTACGATAATCTTACGATGATCTTAAAATTTTCCTAAGATATATCTTAGGATAATCATAGTTAGTTTTGGTAAACATGCCTGCAGGTTTTCTGACATCATTGAAAGTTGCTTTTTCAATAAATTTGAGAACTTGTAAAATTACTTAAGTTTTCATTGGTTGTTTGCAAAATTGCTTTGTTAAAAACATTGTCGTTGTACACACAAGAGCTCTATAAATGATATCAAAAAATGTTCGAGATTCTAATTGACAATAACTATGTTGTTTTGAAGAACAGATCCAACTATCTATCAGACTTACTTTGGTTATCAAATACGCCCTGTTATTAGCAGATCTATTTTAGTATTCATATGAAGCAGATGTTGTTCAAAATTTTTAAATGAAAAGGCTGCGGCCTTCATCTCAACATTGAGACATGGAGACTGTTCCTTCGGATGATACCATATAAACCGAGATCCCGTGTCGCAGTAGGTGCTGGCACGAAAAAGACATCCTCTGCTTAATGGTTAAGTACCGAGGATAGGACAAATTTTTCAAGTGGTGGCGTCTCCATGTAAGTAAAAATTAATTCCTGTGCATGTGCTTGCTTTATATTCTTCTATTTCTTTCTTAAACAATATGCAATAATATAATTTGCATGTAACGCATCTTCAAACTACATATTTTTTTCAGGATTTTGCCGAAAGAGTATATATAATATTATTTATCAGGAAGGAAATTCTTTACCTTGAATTAAGCAGTGAAAGCGTTTTGATGTTTAATTGCACTCAATCGTCACTTGATAAAATTTGCATATAACCTAAATACTTGAACTTATTCCACAAACTTTTTTGTTTTTAATGTACAGTGTATTACATAAGCTGCTAGCGACACCGTGGGTTGTATTAAAGTATGCGATGCAGAACAGTGTAGAATCTAACACGGATTACTGACTTAATACTTCACAACCCAGACTTTTCCCAGGAAAGGTATGTCTCTTTCACTCTTTTTCACATATAAACAACTGACTATAACATGTATAACACATATATTATACGTAGTTCTTTTTTCATCAAAAGATACCATAGGCGCTATTAAGTTACAGAATCTTCAAACTTGTGATTTATATAAGACTAATAAATGTAAGGCTGATAATATATGAATGATAAACTTTAAACAATATTTTATTCAAGTGTCAATCTTAATAAAACGATTCTTTAATAAACAAGAGGAAGCAAAGCAAGCAATATTCAGAAAACAATAAGGGCGCCATTTTTTTGTTGTTTACAACTCAAACGCCCATCTATCAAAACAAAAGGTTACAATGGCATCCTAGTACCTTTCCTCGCTGTAGCTTCACACTTCCGATTGTTGTGATTAATATTGGCAATAAAACTTATACTAATAGCATGTAATGTGGAAAAACTTAGGGGAAACAAAGAAGAGAGAAAAACAAAACGATATCCGAGATAATGAAGTAGTTTAATATAGGAGATATAAAACATGAACTGAGGAAAGGGATGCATTTGATATAGAGGGCCATGATTGTGCTGGTCTCGATTTTATTTGTTTCAATGAACTTGAATTTATTAGTTGATTTTTGTATTCATATTCTGTCTTTTTCACTTTAATTATGTTGTTATTGTTGTAAAAATTTGAATTTTTAAATCGACTTTTTAACACTCCTAAGTCAAGTTATTTGGTTTTACATTTGTTTTTTTCGAGCAATTCTTTTATAATTAGAAATTAGTTTCTCAAATTATTCACTTCACAAAAATTGTGTAAAATGAAGAAAACGTATTCTATCAAATTTATTTCAGGGTTTTATGACTACTAAATAATAAGTTATAACCATGCGTTACAGACCAGAAGCTTTAACACAACTACCTTTTTGTGTCTGCTGTCGATTTTTCCACTCCCGAAAGATATCGAATCTTTCATATCAAAGCCTCTCTAAAAATATATAAGGTAAAACTAGTAGCTCGAAAATGCTTTGGTGATACTCTTGTGCAGTCATCGTATAATGAATAAAGATTTTGAGGATTTTATTTGTCATTAACTTGTAAATAAATGTGACTCATGCATCATTACTCTAGAGGAAAATACTGCGTAAATCATTTTACATATGTTCAGCATGCATTTTTTACATATGGCTAGAGTTCGATAAAAATATAACTATTGCTCAAAGTCGATATATTTTGCATCCATTAAAGATAATAATGAACTCTTGTTGGTTGCATAGTTGTAAAGTGTTTCATGCATATTTATTTAAGTTAAGGCCGCTGGCCTCGGGCAATAGAACACACTGAGCTGTTCCCTGCACCGAGGGAAAGATTTTCTGGTCTATTGACTGTTCAGGCATTAAATAATTGTTTTATTACCTAATTTTATTTTCCGTATTAAGTGTTCACAATTGTATATATTCAGTACATAAGGGTCCCGTACCATATTGTTAATTTTTACCTAGATATGGTGCATCTGTAATATTAATTAAAGATTGATTGTATAGACTATTGTTTACATTCCTCTTCACTCTTATGGAGACGCCACCACTTCCCGGTGGAGAGGGACCTTTTTCGTGCCAGCAGAGCACCTACTGCTACACGGGACCTCGGTTGATAGGTCTCACCTGAAGGACCAGTCTCCACATCCCATAGTGTATTAATCAAAAGAAACTCTCATTAAATAAAATATCCGACCATTGAAATCACGCAAATTTTAAAACCAATGTCGAAAGATCGAATAAGATGATTGTTTTACCATGTCTGTGCAGTGTTACAAACAACTAAATTCGAAACCCGGATCGTTTTTTCCGAATTACGTTACCAGTCAATAGAACGCACAGTCTATTGACCGGTCAATAGAACGCGCTGTCTATTGACCGGTCAATAGATCGGTTTGAACAGATAAGGAAAACTGAAAACGCATACAGAATAGATGAAAATATGAAATCTCTAATAAAACAACATAATTCACTTGATTAGGTAATAAAGCGTTTTATAATTATATTACAGCTGTATACATATGACATTTGTTATTCACTAGAAATTGATTTATTTCTATTGACTTCAGATATGTCTAACCGGAGCCTCGACAAATTGCCTCCTCGAGAACCAGGATATCCCTTAATAGGAAACGTTGAATTTAAACCCGAGATTCCAGTGATTTTGTAAGAACCACTAAATTAAAGAAACCAATACATGTTTGTAAAACTCTGATGCCAAAGCATGACAGTTTAAGTAAAAGTTTTCAACTGCAAATCAGACTCCAAGGTCAACGGATAAAAAATGTTCTTACCCAAAGAAAGGACTTGTTCTCAATAATATACATGTATCTGTAAAATATAAAGGCCCAAGCACAAACAATAAAAGTCATAGCAAGGTTAAAGCTCTTTTGAATCCGGTTCTTACTCTAATGTCAAGGTCAAATGTAAGGTATCAAGACGGTTACCTTATCATAAAAATAGACAAGGCCCAGTGGCGGATTTAGAGGGGGGGGTCAGGGGGCCCGGGACCCCCCTTTTGAGTCCAAAAAATACACAATATTTGACAAATCGATGTTTTTCGGTGTGGCTGTGGGCCCCCAACCTGACCTCACACTGGTCGCCCCCCCCCCCCCCCCTTTTCAAAATTTCTGGAACGCTACTCAAGCCCAAGCATAAACACACATGAAACATCAGATTCCTAAGATCCAACTAAATTCAATAAAATTAGCAATGTTAATTTTTTACGGACAAACAGACATGTAGACGGATGGTAATGGGGGAAATGTATACTCCTGAATCTTTTATAAATGATGCATACAATTAAATAGATTTTTAAAAAAACCCGAAATTTTCTTTATTTTCAAATCAATATAAATATTTATGGCGTCAATGGTACTTTTAAAAAATAGTGTTAAAATGAAATATTTCAGAAATTTATGGCAAAAACATGGTGACTTGTTTACATTGAGCTTGTTTGGGCGAACCATAATCGTAGTTTGTGGACAGCAGACGTTACACGAGATTCTGGAGAAACATGGAGAATATAGTTTTGAACACCCTTGTGTATATGGATACACTGAATATTTCGAAAGTTCAGGTATGTGTATTTATAGTATGTTGATTGTATCCACCAAATAAAAGATCAATTGACTGTTAAGTGAAATTCTTTGTTTAAATCAATTTGAGTATTTAATATCTTTGCTATAAACATGTTAATCGAATTCGTAGAATCTAATTTCACACATTTAGATTAAAGTATCCACCATCAAAATATAATTCTAATGCAATAGTTTTGAAAAACACTTTTTGATTGGCTAATGCACTGATGTTTGAAGCAGTAAAACGAGCATTAACGAGCGTGAAAGCTTTTCATTGTGACGTCATAATAGAGCGACGCAAAAACACAATGCTCCGTGACGTATTTCATGTAACAAAATTCATCAAAATAAGACGTAAACAACAAACAAAATCCTTGGATTGCATTAGAATGGGAATAACTAATCTTCTAATTTGGTATTTGCGACCGTTAATGCTGATTTAACGGTCGCAAACATCCGTTTTACCGGCTCCGCTTACGCGTCGCCGGTAAAACTCAGTTTGCGACCGTTAAATCAGCATTAACGGTCGCAAATACCAAATTAGAAGATAGTTATTCCCTAATTTATTTTTTTCTCAATGTACACTTATTATAGGTTTACTTGGTGCCTATGAAAATGTCTGGTATGTTCAGAGGAAATTCATAAAAGACGCACTGATTTCAATAGATTCTGGAGGCTCAAATCTAGAGACCCGTGTAGCCAATGAAGTCCCAGATTTTATTAAGCATGCAGAAAATAGTGGAGGCCAGCCTTTCAATATTGATGAATTGCTAAAGACAAGTCATTACAACATCGTCTCATCTATCATTTTTGGGAAAAGATTCGAACCTGGAGATGCCACATTGACACGGCTTGTGGAATTGGTTTATGAAGCGACACTTAATGTTCCAGACCAAGCACTCTTGTCTTTCTTTGAGTGGATGAAATACCTTCCAGGAGATTGGTTTAAAGTAAGACGTCAGCGATATCTTATCGACCAGATCCTAGCAATTATACAGCAGGAGGTAGATGAACACAAGAAAGTCGAAGAAAAACCGAATTCTACAGACCTGATTTATAGCTTTTTTAAAGAACAAGAAAGGAGAAAACAAAGCAACGAGGATTTGATTGGCTTCAAAGGTATTTTTTTTTCCTTGTTATTTTTCTCTGAAGGAAAAAGTAAAGACCAGTCTCATATTTCCTGTAAAATCAGAAGGGTTATGAACAGAACAAAACCCGAATCATTGAGAATACAAGAGAGGGATCAGGTGCTAAGGCGAAGTGAGCTTCCTCTGCCGATCAGATGTAACCGCTGTAAGGCATCTGATCCGATGAATGGAATCCGTAGTCAAAAGTATTAAAATTAATTGTTTAACAGTTGGTATGATACTAATTCCTTAACATAACAGTCAAAGTATAACCCATAGGATTAAAATTTGAAATATGGTAATTACATTATAACGATCAAAAGAATTGAGAATTTTCTGTATTGGATTCAAAATTAATCATGATCAGAACTAGCTCTTTTGTAACAATCAGAGAGAAAACAAAATACAAATTGCGGGAGAAATTGGAATATAAGGAAATATATATTACATCTTTTCATCTAGCTTTGCATGTACACACATCTGAAGTATTAACGATAATAAAATTCAGAAAACGTTTGTGTTGAATGAAATCTGGAAACTGCATGTGCAAATTCTCTTTCTCTTATGATTATATATATATTCAAATCATCTATACATTTTATGTTTTGAACAGATCGAGACTTGCTTCTGATGGGATATGGACTTCTCTTTGGCAGCATTGGTGGTATTCAGGCTCTTCAGTGGGCTGTGCTTTACTTGATGCACTATCCTAAAGTTGTATCTTGCATGCAGCGAGAAATTGAGGAAAACGTTGGAAACAGCCGCCCTCCTACCATGGCAGATAAACCACGTCTTCCCTACTGTCAGGCGGTAATGTACGAGGTACTCCGAACAGCATCAGTCATCCCTATTGCCCCAACTCATGTCCTTACCTCCGATTTAGTAATAAATGGCTACAACCTTAAGAAAGACTCGTGGATACTGCTTGCCCTCTGCACGATCAACATGGATCCGTCTATATTTAAAGAACCAGAAACATTTAATCCAGATCGTTTCATCAATGAAGATGGTCAAGTATTTGGTTTTGAGAAGGTCAGCGTATCTTTCTCTATAGGTTTGTATTACGCATTTTCCTTTTTTTCATACGTGTAAGTTTTTTTAAATGTAATGATTTGATTCACAAAAGAGGTCTTTTATATTAAACATAAAGCACAGATATGCTTCAGTAAATACGAATTTTTATTGCACGGATCATCAGATGTAAATTATTCTTATCATCGAAATGACTCTCTGTTTTAACCCTCAACAATTAGAATTGAAATCAAATTTATTCTTTAATGGGATATTTCACTGGAGGATTTGCTTTCTAGATGATTATAAACAGAGGTATTTTTTGGAATCTTTAATCTTAAAAAATATTTTAAAGGTTTTTGTATGGCTTTAATGGTTTAATGTCATTGTAACAATTAGAATAGATTTGAATACGATATATTTTTTTCATATTCCATAGAAATCTTTCATTTACTGGGTTCGTTTTCAGGACCAAGAAACTGCGTGGGTCAACGGTTGGCTGAAATGGAAATGTTTCTTTTCGTCACTGCCTTAGTGCAGAAATTTGACATCGAAAACGAGGCCGATACCCCACTTCCATCCCTAGGAGGAACGTATAAAGGGGCACACATCACGATTCCTTATAAAACGTGCTTAAAAAAGAGAGTGCAGTGAGAATTCAGGACAATTGTTTAGTATAACAGCTTTGAGAAAGTTATTTTATATTCATATTAATTGCATACCACCTTTATTGATTATCAGACTCGAGAGTATCACCTATATATAAATGCCTATAAAATTTATCTGAAGTCCTGTGTATGGCAGTCGCTAAATTCACAAAAATGAGCTAAACATAATTTCACATACAGTTGATAACTAGGTTTATCGACATTAAACTATAGTTTACAAACCGTGAACTATAGTTAACAATTCGTTAACTATAGTTTTCATATGTAAATCAATATTTAATGGTTGTTAACTATAGTTAACGAATGCCAATCTGAGTTTATCTGTCTGTAATAAAACGTTAACACTAGATTTTGATAAACAAAGTTGCACGTCTATAAACTATAATTTAAAGTTGTGAACTATAGTTAAGAGTTGTTAATCATAGTTTCACAAATCGTGAATCTATACTTCTCAGATCTTTAACTATAGTTAACAGTTGTAAAATATGGAGTTGTAAACCATAGTCTACAAATTGTGAAACTGTATTATCTGAGAATCTCCATGATTTGCAATCGCAAATGATTATTTTCAGTGTTAAGTATAGTTTACGGTTCTGAAACATAGATTATAGGGTTAACTATGGTTTACAGATGTAAAATATAGATTAACGTTGTTAACTTTATCCACTGGGAAACTATGTTAAGCTCATTTTTATGAATTTGACTTGCTATATCTGTGTATAGTTTATTCTTAATATTCTTTATTTATTGCTGGAATTTCAATGAGTAAAACTTCAACTGATAACTCACTGTAATGCACAGACGACATGAGTCTATATTTATTATAATCACACTGTAGATACCAGCATTCTTTCAAAACACTCCTAACGAAAAATACAAAATAAAATAGGACACATATAATTTTAAACCCTATTAAAATTTGCGCAAAAATCTTTGAAAGTTTGAATTTGGAAGTACGATAGATACTTCTACGATAGAAACCTCCAATGGCAAACACGATGAAGTGATCAATAAAAGCGTTATAGCGTTTTTAACTGTAGAATGTCACATGAGTAAAGTGATTATCATATAAATCGTTGACACTCACGGACCTCTTAATTCAATGGCTAAATTGGCCGTAATTTGGAAACCTTTACAAGGAATTAGATATGAGCCGCAAGTTGTCCAACATTGTCCTTTGGATTTGTTAAGGTTTAAGTTAAAATACACATTCTGTGCAAATGTGATCAATGGACAAGCTGTGGCTCGATGCAAACAATGTCGTTGAAAACTGGTATGCATATGAATAACAGTGGAAATATGACAAATCTGTTAGATCCCCTCTCAAAAGCCAGGGTCGCTCGGCATTATTTGCTGAAACACTACTAGTAATTTACCAAGACCTGCTCTTAAGGGTAGACCTATGTCGCTCTAGGTCAATACAGCGTTATTTGACATTACAATAGAGACATTTCTATATTGTGCCATTTGACTTTTGCAACTGGGATGTAGACCAAAAATTAATTATAGCCAATAACGAACACAATTTACAAAAATAACTGTTAAAGTTTGTGTTTATATTTATAGGGTTTGATTAGAATTAGAATTCTCTTCCGTTAAGTGATAGCTCATAGCGATTTCAGTTGTAAAAAAAAAACCACGATAACATGATGATATAAGTGCAAAAAGAAAAGATAAAATTCAGCAAATAAAATAGTTTAAATCAAGAAAATTCTTGTTTACTAGTAATTTAAGCATAGCATTAATTGCATATCCTCGATAAACTAAACTAAAATTTTGAAACATGTACTTGTTCCTATACAGTTGACCTTCAGATATCTGGGTGCTTTAGTATCCGGACGATTTTTCATCGGAATAGAATTTTTTAATGTTATGTTGTCTTGTTTAAGTGGTGATTCAGGTATCCAGACGCTTCACATATCCGGACAAATTGACTGGGAACCAAAGCGTCCGGATAAATGAGGCTCCACTGTATTTTCTTATTGATTATTAGATTTAATTATGCTAAAAGTATTGGCTGTTGACGGAGAACAGAGGAGGAGTACATGTACAGAACGATCGGAATCAAGAAGAAAAGATTATATCAGTGCAATTTATTACTAGTCATATCAGAATACTTGTTTTTCGCAAAATATGTTGGTCAGTGCTTACGTTCCTTTGTCCTAGTGCGGAAAGGTGAATATTTGTATCAAAAGATTATGAAAATTTAAGAAAAATTCATATTTCTCGTTTATTTTATCACAAACGTTTTTGTTTCTTTATTAAAATTATAGATAATTCATTTCTTCAAAACTTATGACTTACAACATTTTCACACAAAGGCCTTTTAAGATATTGCCTATTATGCATGATGGAATTGTTAAAAAACGACAGAAAATGGAGTGGTTCTTACATTCCGTTCAAAATTTTAATGAAAGATGAATTGCAATCAATTTGCCTTCAATTTTAACGATAACAATCAAATATTTTAAATGCATGTTAATGTTGAATGCGATTTGACATTTTTGGTTCTTTTTAGTGCATTATTCTGCATTATTATTCCGTAGAAAAAAAATGTCTGAAAATAATCATATTGTTTTTGCACGTTCTCTTGTGTAAAAATTAGCAAGAAAGTTATTCTTTGTAATGCTTTAAAATTGAAAATTTCATACACAGAATTTTCGGACATAGGTTCACCTATTGTTTAATACCTGTCAAACATAAAGTCAATGAACTTTGTAGTAGTTACCCCATATCATACTGTTGGTTATGTGTAGATACCCGATGGGCGTGGTCATAATGACACGAGGGAGCGTAGCTCCCGAGTTGTTATTATGACCACGACCATCGGGTCCTACACATAATCAACAGTGTAATATGGGATAATTGACTTGTACCATAGTTTTCAAAAATCATTCATATGTAAGTCAGCTTAGGAATTGGTCGGACTAGTTCGCGATTGAAACATTAAGTGTTTTTATATGATTTTACGCTCCCTCGTGTCCTTCTGACCATGTCCATCGAATATAGGGTAAGTGATTTGTATACAATACTTTTCAAATTTTGCTACAAATTTTGCCCTATACATGTACTCGGCACTCAGGGTCATTGAGCACTGTCGGATCTTCCTGTCAACACCTTCTGCGACACGGGACCTCTGTTTTTACATTATAGGTCTCCACGTCCCACAGTGGAATTCAACTCCTTACTTCGTGACTCTAGGGCAGGTGCTTTAACCACTTGGCCTAGCAAGCGACATAAAAATTAAACATATCTAGGCCCGTTTAAAAAGTTTGATTTATGTAATTGAAAAAAAAAACGAGTTTGGTTTCAATGATACATGTTAATTTAATATGATTTTTTTATCGTAAATTTCAATCGTCAAAATTACATACTAGTAATTTAAATTTATTATGAACATGGTTTAACTTAAAATTTTGTAAACCTGATACAAACTTTGCCGTGCACAGTGGTACGTTGATTGAAATGTCTGATAGGTGTTATTTATATTTCAATTTGATAAAAATTAGATCCGCAATCGAAAAGGTTATTTAAGTACAGTAATGTACACTTGCTTTTACGTCAAGTATGTACCGCGTTTCCTTTGTTGGTTATCAGAAGAACGATATATTGAAATCTACTAAGCTAACATCACCCTGGTCATTACACTATTTAAAAAATGTTTTAAAAAATCAAGCAGTTTCTGAAGCTTTTTTTTCTTCACTTTTAACTAAAGTTAAAGTATTCATGGCCGTTTTCAACTGTTATTTATTACAAAATGCTGTATATAATTGAAAATTTTTACTCCTTTTTTCTGTCCGAAATTTGGTACAATTGTTTCATTTAAAAACCGTGCATAATCGTTTTATAAACAGCTCTTTTGTCCCGACTCGATGGGCGGAGTTAGAGAAAAGTGTGGGTTATGTACAGAAAACCCACACTTTTAACAAAAGAAATCACACCTAACTATGGTACAAGGGATATTATTTTGCGCAAAACAACGGATCCCAACTCTCATAGCTTAAGTTCACTCATCCTTTTTACGAATATCCTTAGAAAATTAAAAGATAAAATATCTTCCAATAATATATTCGACTGTTTACACTCGATTAGAACCTACAATTATTTGTAAGGAGGTCTATCTGGCCTACATGGGTAAAGATATGGAATTGTTTAATATCTGAAATATCATTTAAATTAAATAACTAGATTCATAAATAAAAAAAAAAGTTTTTCATGACGGAATTTCAATCATTGTCTGAAATTATCACAGTATTTTTTATTATTTGGTGAATAAAATCTTAATCGCCTTGATTTATTTAACATTTCATTCTGAAACAGATATAGCGCTTAAGATAAAAAAAAATCAGAAATTTCTTTTCATGCAACAAGAAGAAACCATTAAATCCAAAGAAACTTCATAACAATTCTTTTTAATAGTTTAATTCTAGAAATTTGTTATTCTCTGGTTTTCAAGCAATTTTATAGAAAAAAGATCTGACACCAGTGAACAGGAATTTTGGGTACAGGTATTTTTGTTTGTTCATATTTTGCTTTAAAAATTATACTAAGCAATACATTCAAGTCAACTAAAGAAAATATAAATGAAATATGATTTTATTAATAAATTCACAGTGTATTTATTAGCTAAATTGCTTTTTCCTTGAAAAATCCCATTCTTTCTTTTGACATATGTCCGAGGGGTCGAATCTTTCATAGCTGGACACATACGATTGTGAAAAGTTAATTGGACGTTGTTTTTTTGTTGTTGTTTTTTGCGGATAAGAGCAGAAAACATTACAAAACATTAAAAATACTATGAAAATGGTAATTTCTAATAGTAGCTGCATAATAAAACTACAAATAAGATATCAATGGGACAAAAAGCTGACACTTAACACAATTCAGTGATATAATTACACTAGAAAATACAGTAACTATAAATGTCCATTGGAAAGTATACCTCGTCCATTCAATTAATTGAGCAAAACTTGTTACATTTCTTATACTGCAAAACGTCGCTTAATGTGGGGCAGTGCTTGGAGCATTTGCTGCATAACTGTGTCAAATGGGGGCAAGCTTAAAGTCGCGGGCTTGAATCAAACTGCAGTACAAAGACAAAGGTCCTTTAAAAGAGACCAAACACCGAGATCCCGTTTGACAGTATGTGTCTGTGTGAAATTGTTCAAAACCCTTATGAGCCCAGTACAAGTCTCCACAGGCAAGTGGTGGTGTCGTTATATAAGTGAAAATGTCACATTTCGTTACGTTTAACAAACAAACAAAATGAAAAGAACCTGCTTGTACTTGAACTGACATTGACAGTATACAGTAAACAGGATTTGGTGTTCACATACCAAGTCCGGTAAAGCAGGATTTCGGAGATCAACTCTCACGTGCTATTCCATACATATTTACTTGTTAAACGCAATTGATTACTGTTGTATTACATTATTGTTTACTGTTCAGGTTAACAATCAGAAGGAAAGGTAGGTTTATTGTATAAAATGACCCCTAATTTTATCTTACATTTACTTCTTTTTGGTATACAATCAGTAGCATTAATTAATTGTCCAGAATAATATACTTCAGAATTATACGGATGTTTGTTTTAATATTGAGCATATATGACCAATGAATATGATTTTATGTATAATGTTGTTCATATTCATATAAATTATTAAAAAGTTGAATTTTTTGTTAAATAGACACATCTAAGCAACGATGACGGAGACCTTTTTTCTTGCATTTCTTTATTTCTTGTACGACTGTTTCTATATCTGAGTCATCAGGTATCTGAAATGAATCGAAACCTAAAATAAGACTTCTAAAAATTGCATCTAGATGAATAAAAACCAAAAAAGAATCCAATGACTGCCCCTAAAGAGGTATATTTACATTGAAAATGTGTGACATTTTAAAGATAGAATTGTATTTTTGAAACTTATAGAGAAACTTAGTGTACATATGATATAAAGGACTGAAAATGAAGACAATTTGAACTTACTAATTCACGTATCCTTGTTTCATCCATGAGTAAAAATTTTCTGTAATAATTATATCCCTATAAAAACAATAAAACGAGAGAGGAAACATGAAAAAGTTAGTTTCTAAAACTATTATGTCACTTATGCCTAAATACATGTACATTATTATGTCATTTTTCAAGTAACATACCGCCTTAATTACTGCATCTGAGTATTTCTGTAAATTTAAATGCTCAAAGAATTCAATAATCCGATTGTCTGTGCCACAAAACTCTACTGCCTGGAAACAAGTACACTGGCCCCCATAGTTCGATTTAACATTTATCCTCCAGAACTGCGACTTGGACGTAAATCCAGTAAATTTCTGAGGAACTCCTAAAATGAATAGGCCTTTTAGAAAGGATGAACGTTTTAATTCATGATTGCGTATAAAAAAAAACAACATTTTCAACAATGTTAAAATGAATTTTAATTTTTTTTTTACCAGGATCTTTTGCATTCTGACTGCCTTGTAAAGAACATGTAAAAACGTGGTTAGTTGTCCATGGTCCTCTACAAGTAATAAAATTGGTATAACTTCTGATTTTCGCTTCATGAATAAAAAAATCCACTAAAATTGTATGAAGTGTTCCAATCCACTACTCAATGTATTCAATGAACTTACAGTAGGTTTTCTGCTGTTTGTAATTCAAATGTTTTAACCGTTTGAGGACTTGACCTTTTCAGAGAAAAAAAAAAGTAAAGTTCGAACTGTTTGTGTAACAAGAATGACATGTAACATTTCGAGTATCGAAACACAGAACATTAAACAACATGTACATGGAATTAAAACTTTTTAAAAAGTTGTGTCTTCAACAAAGAAGTTATCAAAATTCTCCCTTTATAATTCCTAGTACTCACCATCCATATATAATAATGCCTGTTAAAGTGTAGATACTATGAAAATCAAACACCGACCATGCCTCTGTTATCGCAGGAATAACCCAAAATGTACAGAGATTACCTACAATCGGGAAGAAATAAAGCAAGGTGTGTAAACAAACAAATGTCCCCGTTTGATACCCTTCACGCACACACACACACACACACCCTCACACACACACACACACACAAACAAATTTTACAGTTGGGTAAAATGCTATTTTACAATGACGTATACGGAGATAACGAACACTCTTCAGGCTCAAAAGTCCATAAAATAATAGAAAATAAGAACAGTATAAACACTATGATAAACGTGATGAATTTAACTTTCAATCTTTAACTTCTCTGACTTATGCAGTAAAATACCTTCATCAACTGCTTATACAGTTTTTACCTCTCGTTGATTCGATACTCAAGAGCATTATCTACGTATGTACAATTTCTAAAAAGAATGAATGAATGAATGAATGAACAACACACGAAGAAGGCAAATAAATATACAGTCATAAGTCACAATTTTACAATGGTTTCGTAACGTTTTCCTTTTCAGCCCCGAAGTATATCGTAATTAAGGAGAATACTTATTTACATACTCCGTAATTATTGTTTAATTTGTCAAGTGCAGTAATTCCCTGGTTTCCGAATTACATTTCAGCTTAGATGATTTAACAAATTTTGAATTTAGCTGTTCGTTTATATATACTTTTTGTAATACTTCCAAGCTTAATATGTCTGTAATGGCATCTCGTTGAATTATTTAATTATAACTCAGGTCTTCACAACTTGTTTAAGCCATGGCAATCAAAGCTATAATATTAACTGAAAAGAAATCTAATTAATATCATCTATTTGATCTAGCCTACGTTAAATAAAATTTGGGGAATGTGTTAGTATTCATTTTTAAACAAAATTATTCATTTTTTTTTTCACGTATTTACCATGTCTTTCGACAATTAGCTTGTGAACCGGGTTATTGTTGAAACACTGATATTCTATCTCAATCACTTTAATTATGTTGTTATCGTTGTAATAATTAAATTATGTTGTTTTATTGTTATGTTGTTATTGTTGTAATAAATAGAATTTTTAAATCGACTTTTTAACACACCAATATCAAATCATTTTACATTTCTTCCAAGCATTTATTTATCAATAAAAATATGTTTCTCGAATATTCCCAATTAAAATCTGTGTATAATTGATTATGTTAAATTTTGTTAAAAGTATTAAAAAAATACCCAAGCATTACAGACCAGAAGACTTAACACAACTACCTTTTTGTATCCCGGAGGATATCGAATCTTTCATATTAATAACTCTCTTTAAAATTAATAAGGTAAATAAATACATGTACTCACAGCTTTAAAATGCTTTCGTGATTCTCATTGTGCAGTCATTATTTAATAAATTAATACTGATTGATTGAATAGGGTCTATTGTTTAACGTTCTTCTCGAGAATTTTACACTCATATGGAGACGCCACCACTTGCTTGTGGAGAGCTGCAAATTCTGTCCTATACTCGGTACTTAGGACTGAAGTCAAAAATTGACTCATACATCATTATTTTAGAGGAAAATACTTAGTGAATCATTTTACATATGTTCAGCATACATTTTTAACATAAGGCCAGAATCTGATTTTAAAAAATGTAACTATTGCTCAAAGGTCATACATTTTACCTCCAATAAAGATACGAATGAACTGTTGTTCGTCGGTTGTAAAGTGTTAGTTAGCTTATGCCCGATAACAATCACAATACGATAAAGCGTTTTGATATTGTATTATATAACATTTGTTATTCATTAGAAATTGATTCATTTCTATTGATTTTCAGATATGTGTAGCCGGTGCCACGACAATTTGCCTCCTCGGGAACCCGGATATCCCCTAATAGGAAACGTTGGTTTTAAAGCCGAGATTCCAGAAATTTTGTAAGAACAACTAAATTTAAGAAACGAAGATTTGTTTATGAAACTCTGATACCCAAGTATGGCAGTATTTGGCAAAGGTCGAAGTTTTCAACTGCAAATCAAATTCCTAGATCAAGGGATAAAAATGTTCTTGCCAAATGAATGGACTTGTTCTCAATGATATACACGTATCTGTATAATATGAAGGCTCAACCACAAACAATTATAGTCATGACCAAGGTTAAAGCTTTTTAGAATCCGGTTCAAACACTAATGTCAAGGTCAAATGTAAGGTACCAAAAAGGTGACCTTCTGATAAAAATAGACAATCCCAAGCATTAACACACATAAAATATGAGAGCTCTAAGATCCAATCAAATTTAATATTATTAGCAATATATGCTAAAGTTTTTACGGACAAACAGACAGGTAGACACTCCAAATCTTCGATACGAGGAGTACACAATTAAATTAATATAAAAAAAATTGAATTTTGTTCTATTTGAAATCAATATCGATGATTAAGGTCTCACTTGTACTTTAAGAAAATAGTGTTGAATCGAAAAATTTCAGAAATTTATGGCAAAAACATGGAGACTTGATTACATTGAAAATATTTGGACGGACCATAATCGTAGCTTGTGGACACCAAACGTTACATGAGATACTGGAGAAACATGGAGAATATTGTTGTGAACACCCTTGTGTACATGGATACACTGACTATTTTGAAAGTTCAGGTATAAATATTATGTTGTTTGTATCCACCAAATGAATAAGTAAAATATGGTCATTGCAAATAAGTCCTTTGTAATATGCATTAGGTAAAAAGCAAATATCTTAAATAAGATATGCTATTGTCTTTAAGCTAATGATTTCTCATTGCATTATAAAATGATGTGTCAACTTATCTAGGTATAATTGGTGCCTTTGGAAATGTCTGGTATGTTCAGAGGAAATTCTTACAAGACACACTGACATCAATAGATTCCGGAGGCTTAAATCTAGAGACCCGTGTAGCCAATGAAGTCCTAGATTTTATTAAGCATGTAGAAAATAGTGGAGGTCAACCTTTCAATATTGATGAATTGCTAAAGAAAAATCATTACAACATCGTCGCATCTATCATATTTGGGAAAAGATTCGAACTGGGAGATGCCACATTGACACGGCTTGTGGAATTCGTTTATGAATCAACACGTAATGTTCCAGACCAAGCAGTCTTGTCTTTCTTTGAGTGGATGAAATACCTTCCAGGAGATTGTTTAAAAGTAAGACGTCAGCGATATCTTATCGACCAGATTCTAGCAATTATACAGCAGGTGGTAGATGAACACAAGAAAGTCGAAGAAAAACCTAATTCTACAGACCTGATTTATAGCTTTTTTAAAGAACAGGAAAGGAGAAAACAAAGCAATGAGAATCTGGTTGGCTTCCAAGGTATTCTTTTCTTCTCTGAATGAAAAAGTAAAGTTGATCAGTCTTCAACTGTAAAATCACATATTTTCGTGGGTCACATTTTCGTGGTTTGGGTAAAAGTTCTTGTTTCGTGGGGATTTGATTTCGTGGATGAAGAATTGTTGAATAATAATGCATGTAACAGTGAAAATTTCGTGGTGGACATGAATGACGAAAACAACGAAAATTAACCCCCACGAAATTTTGTGATTTCACAGTATTTCCTGTAAAATCTGCACGGATTATGAATGGGACAAAACCCGTATCACTGAAAATACGAGAAAAGGATCGGGTGCTAAGTTGAAGTAAGCATCCTCTGCCGATCAGATGTAACCGCTGTAAGGCATCTGTACTGATCCAATACTTAACACGATACCCATAGGATAAAATGTCAAGATATGTCATTATAGCGATAAAAAAATTTGTGAATGGTCTGTATTGAATTCAGAATTGATTATTACCAGATGTATCTATTGCTTAACAATCAGATTGAAAATAAAACACCAATTGCAGGTGAAAATGGAATATAAGGAAATATATTATATTTATTCATTCGTGTTTCAGTGTAATACATTTGAACTATTATTGATAATTTAATTCAGAAAGGTTTTGTGATGAACAAAATTTGAAAACTGGGCATTTTCTTTTTCTTTTATGATTATATATTATATTAAAATGACGTAAATCTATACACTTTATGTTTTGAACAGACCGAGATTTGCTTCTGATGGGATACGGATTTCTCCTCGGTAGCATTGGTGGTATTCTGGCCCTTCAGTGGGAGGTGCTTTACTTGATGCATCATCCCAAAGTTGTCTCTCGCATGCAGCGAGAAATTGAGGAAAACGTCGGAAACAGCCGCCCTCCTACCATGGCAGATAAACCACGTCTTCCCTACTGTCAGGCGGTGATGTACGAGGTACTCCGAGCAGCATCAGTAATCCAAGTTTCCCCGATTCATTGCATTTCCACTGATTTAACGATAAATGACTACCATCTAAAGAAAGACTCGTGGATACTGTTTGCGTTCTGTACGGTCAACATGGATCCGTCTATTTTCAAAGAACCAGAAACATTTAATCCAGATCGCTTCATCAATGAAGATGGCCAAGTATTTGGTTTTGAGAAGGTCAACGTATCTTTCTCTATAGGTTTGTATTACGCATTTTCCATTTTTTCATACGTGTAAGTTTTGGAAATGAAATTGTAATGATTTGATTTAGAACTCGGGTATTTGATATCAAAGAGTAAACATAGCACATATTTGCTTCAATTAATTTGATTTTATATTGCACGGATCATCTGATATAATTTAATCTAATCACCAAAATGACGTTTGGTTTTAACCCCTCGACTATCAGAATTGAAATAAAATATATTCCGTAATGTGACTTTTTCATTCGAGGATTTGATTTGTAAATTATTATAAACGGAAGTTTTTTTTTAATCTGTACATGTAATCTTAAAAAAAAGATATTTAAAAGTTTAATGTATGTCTTTAACGGTTTAAGTTCTTAATGATAATTAGAATACGAAGAAAATTGTATTACTATATATACTCAACAAAAATAGAAACGCATATTCAGATTAAACATGATAATCTAAGTTTTCAGTTTAAACCTTAATTTTAAAAGTGACTTAAGAGTGTGTTGTGATAAAAATCAAATAAGCCCTATGTTCCAAATTGACGTGTTAGGTTGATGTCATTGTCGTCGCCTCTAAATTCTAGAGGCATACGTCTTTAACAATTCATGTCCTTTGTGACCTCTCAGCGCTAGTGGATTTCCAATATACGGACGTCTTTCACAAATACCAGCTCCTCTCAGTCTTTTGAGAACAATTGTGCATTCTATGCTGATTTCAGCAGTTTGTACAGCAGTTCCGAGTCGATTGCGCAGGTGCTGATGGAGGATCTGACGGTCCTTTCTGGGTGTGGTAACCCGCAAACGACGAGTTCTAGGTCTGTCATCTGTGTTTCTAGCTGAAGGAGACGTGAGTTTAACTGCTGCAAAGCCGATTGATGTACACCAAATGCAGTTGCAACTTGCAGTTTCGTAGTTCCGGTTAGAATCATTGTTAGAGCCTTATTGTGTTCATCTTTTTTATGCCTGGCATTGCAGCATCAACATTGCAATCAAAGCAAAAATATGGGTTTAATAGGAATGATTATTGTTTCTTTAAATCCAAAATTTCATTGAAAATAGACCCGCGAATTACAAGAAATCATGCGAAACACTATTTTCATAAACATTATTAATCAAGGGAAATAATTCAACAATTTGGGTTTAAAACCCCATGGTGTACTTTAAATAGGCCACAGGTATATAATGATAAAACGATAGTTGTTCCATATGCTTTTTAGCTCACCTGAATCGAAGGCTCGAGTGAGCTTTTCTAATCAACATTTGTCCGTTGTATGTCGTTGTAGTCGTCGTCGTAAACTTTTCACATTTTCATCTTCTTCTCAAGAACCATTGGGCGAATTTAAACCAAACTTGCCACAAAGTTTCCTTGAGTAAAGGGGATTCAAGTTTGTTCAAATAAGGGGCCAAGCCCTTTTCCAAGGTGAGATAATTATGAATTAATGAAAAATTAATGGCATCTTTTAAAAATCTTCTACTCCAGAACCAATGGGCCAAGAAAGATGAAACTCATGTGGAAGCATCCTCAGGTAGTGTAGATTCAAGTTTGTTCAAATCATGACCCCTGTGGGTAGGGCGGGGCCAAAATGGACGATTAAAGTTTTCCATAGAAATGAATACATCAGAAATTTTCTTTTTAAGAACCATGAAGCCATGATTGGTCATATCTTTATGTACGCATCCTCACGTGGTGTTGATTCAAGTCTGTTCAAGTCATAAACCAGAAGTAGGGGTTGGATAGGGTGGGCCACAATTGGGGATCAAAGTTTTGAAAGTTTAGAACAGAAAAGCCATGTTTAATCATACTGATATGGAGGCATTCTCAGGTAGTACAAAGTCATACTGGTTCAAATGAGGGCTCCCAGGGGTAGGGCTGGGCCACAATGGGGGAAGGGGTGTCAAATGAATAAATATAAAAAAATCATCTGCTCAAAAACATAAAAGGCATTTGTTGTATGGAAGCATCATGAATCATCAAGTAGTTGGTAGTTTAAAATTCCTGACACCCCTCCCCCTTGTAAACTTCTCAATACTGAGGTGATTTCTGCTTTATTTCCTTGCCAATGTGCTCAGGTGAGCAATGTGGCCCATGGGCTTCTTGTTCAAAATTTCTTTGATGAGTAAAAATTATGCGTTTTTTTTTTTGTTGTTGAGTATATTTTTTATATTGCATAAAAATCCTTCATTTAATTGGTTCTTTTTAGGACCAAGAAACTGTGTTGGCGAACAATTGGCTAAAATGGAAATGTTTCTTCTCATCACTGCCCTAGT
The DNA here is from genome assembly GCA_003671525.1 of Saccostrea glomerata. Taxonomy (NCBI): domain Eukaryota; kingdom Metazoa; phylum Mollusca; class Bivalvia; order Ostreida; family Ostreidae; genus Saccostrea; species Saccostrea glomerata. The sequence goes on along the minus strand of PRKT01000108.1, from coordinate 234,586 downwards.
GCAGAAATTTGACATTGAGAACGAGGCCGATACCCCATTACCATCCCTAGAGGGAATGTATGATGGGGCACACCTCGCCATCCCTTATAAAGCGTGCTTAAAAAAGAGAGTGCAGTGAGAATTCAGAACAAGTTTTTATTTCAACTGCATTGAAAATGATATTTTATATTCGTGTTGATTGTATACCACTTTTGTTAAGCGTCATACTCAAATGTATCACCTATATGTACTTGCGTATAAAGTATATCTGAGGTCCTGATTACATTATATCCTCAATGACTGCATGAATAACATCGAACTGTTTCTCAGTTTCTATTGTTTATCAATTGCTATACTCTGAAATATAAAATTTCTAATCCATAACCGTTATTTCAATTTGTAAAACTTTAACTGATACAAATTATAATAATTTTTTTAAAAAAATTCATGATTTGATTACGATAATACATTTAGAAAATACCTGATATATATTATATCAATGACTAATTAAAACATTAGCAAAAGTATGTTATTTAAGACGTAATACAAACACGTGAAATAGAGAGAGAGATCAGGTGGGACGATTACTTCGTTTCAAAGCGACAGGAATGATATTTGACTTTGTTAAAAGACCCAACCGAAAGAAATAGTAAAACATTATACATTTATTGTCGGACCCAAGAACCAAAGTGTCTGCCTTCGGCCTAACGGCCTCAGGCAGACAGTTTGGTTTGAGGGTCAACAAAACGCATTTTGCCCGTGGACTCAGTCAATAAATGTTTTGTTTTACCTTTCATTTTATTTATTATGTAATTTGTACTGTTTTTCTTGACCTCAGGTCCTCACTGTTGAACACCAGTGAAAGAAAATGAGATTAGGCTTCGCTATTCTGTGACGTACGTAAGCGGTCCAAAATCAAAACCACGGCAAGAGTGGCGAACAGTGCTGATGACGTTCCACGAAGCTTGAGGAAACCGAGATAATTTACAGCGAAAATAATGGATGTTCCCAGGACTTTTAATCCATATTGTGTATATTAAGGAATATAGCAATGTTTATGCACTATAACTGCAAAAAGTTTCAAATTATCGAATCGCAAATTCAAACATAACATAATCATTGTGTAAATGAAGAATTTATAGGCATATCCTTAGAAAATTAAAAGATAAAATCTCTATCGATTTTATTTTAATCTGTTTACAATCGATTCGAAACTTAGTTTTTATGATGGCTCATATGGCCTACATTGGTAAAGATATGGCATAATTGATAAGTCAGACGATGGGTCAGATATGAAAAAGAAGACGTTGACACCTTGTCAGAATGATTAAATGTATCAGATCCATGTTAAAGTCGGGTATTAAATGATTGAGGAAACGATCTATCCTTCTTTGTCCAATATTCCAGAGGTGAAAAAAGAATTAGATAGATTACATGATCAGTACGGAAGGGGGGGGGCTAATCCTGCTTATACTCTTATACTCAAACATTCCTTTCTAAGGTAGAAATTTTAATATTCCACAGAGCCAAAATGATTTGAACTACCCTATATGTATTGGATTCCGAAACTTCATAAAAATCCTAACAAACAAAGATACATTGCGAGTTCCAGTAAATGTTCAACCAAGACTCTTTATATTCTCCTCACTAAGATATTGACAGTAGTGAAGGAAAAACTTCAAAAGTACTGTGCAACAATATATTCAAGAAGTGGTGTGAATCAGATGTGGATACTCAAAAATTCCAAAGAACTTTTTTTAACAATTTGAAATCACAAGATTTTACCTAAATCAGCCGCTTAAAAACTTACGACTTTTCAACTTAATACACGACCATTCCCCACGATAAATTAAGTCCAGGCATTTTGATGTCATTGACAACTGCTTTTTCAATAAAAATGGATCTCGGAAATTTACTTATCTGGTCATTGGTTATTTGCAAAATTATTTAGAGTTACTTGATTTCTGATTGACAATTTCTTTGTGGTTTTTGGAGACCAGGCATTCCAACAATCTATTGGAATTCCCATGGGTAACAATTGTGCTCCGTTATAAGCAGACCTATTTTGATTTTCATATGAAGCAGGACTTGTGCAAAATGCGTGAAAAGAAGAAAACACATTCTGTGGCCTTCAACTCGACATTTAGATATATCGACGACGCATTGCCAATTAACAATGGTAATTTCCATTCCTACGGCGATACGATATATCCCGGTTAACTTAAAGCTGAACACGACTCGTAAATAGGCATACGCCATTTTCGATAGCATTATCTACGATACACCAATACTAGGGTATACTCGTCGCAGTCATTACACCTTACTGCTTTAATGTCACGGGTATCGGCGTGGAATGGCGACCCGTGTTCGTTCTGGTTATCTTGCATTACCTGACGTGTGTTTATATTTAATGCAATTACGTTTATCTGTGTTGTTTGAATACTGCACTGACTAATACAACTATAATTGTAAACTTATTTGGTATCTTACTTTCCTACATTAGACGAAGTATTACGTTATTAATCTCGCTACCAAGTCCTGTATAGCATACATCCGTCTACACCGGTGTCGACTGATTACACTGAACAGTCTCCAATTCAGGCCCTATTTATAGGGGTCTGCAGGGTAGCGGGACTCGGGAACAAAAATGGCGGATAAATTATTTCTACGAATCGTGTTCAGCTTTAAAACAAAAGATACCACAAATTCTGACACATCTGTTTCATACCTGGATATTTTACTAGAAAAAGACGTTAATGGTAATTTAACAACAAGCTCTATGATAAACGTGATGCCTTTAACTTTTCTATCATCAACTTCCCATACTTATTAAGCAATATACCTTCATTACCTGCATACGAAGTATATATATCTCAGTTGATTCGATACGCAAGAGCATGCCCTACGTAAGAACAATTTCTAACAGGCAAGTTGATAAAAGAATAATAGCAGTGTCGTTTAAAGTAAAAATTTGTCGTTGAGTTAAATGCTGACTGACGTTTTTCATACTTATATTGTTAGTCCATTAATTGTTATAACGCACTTTGAAAAATTACGCACTTTGAAAAAAAATTCAAAGTGGGGTAAATTTGGGACCAATTTAACGCACTTTGCAAAAATAAAATTTCTTTTCAAAGTGCGTTAATATCGACCATATTAACGCACTTTGAAAAAAATGTGTATGGCTTGGTCAATATTCTTGCAAATCGTAAGCATAATAAATAATTGAATCTTTTTAATAACTCTTCGGTGATGAGGTTACTTCAGTATGTGAAAGTGAGCGATTTTTATTTTTCTTTGCTTTGAAAATTCTTTCTCTCTTAATTAAGGGGGTCGAGAGGGGTTTATTGTGTGAAAACTATATTTTTATGCCATATATCACTTACAATAACCCCAGTGTACATGCCAAGTTCGAGGATAATCTACTGTCCAGGTATTTTTAAGGCACCGTCTAAAATACAGGTACATTTTTAATATAGGATTATGTAGGAAAAAGCCAATTTTTTGCACTTTATCAAGCAAATGATACAAATACTGCAATAGAGTTTTTGTTCAAAGTATAATATTTGATGACAAATACTATATTGTACATTATATTTTGTAAGAAACACAAAATTCACCGTCTTGTTACTAGAGGGAGCGTATCAAAATGCCAAAAATTAACGAATTTTATTATAAATATCGAGTGCTACAAAATCTGATGGGTGCAAAAGATTTATATGAAAACATAATACAAATAATGGAAATAATCTCAAATTTCAATGTTTTAAATTTCAATAGCGTATGTTTATCAATTTTTCTTTAATAACATTTCATTACCGCTTTCCTTACACACTGAAACAAGGTCAACCTACCTATCAATTGCAAAATCGGTTGAAATCAATTATATGAAATTTTAATTATATTGTTGAACTCGGAATTCCTCAATTGTGTTTTATCAATTAAGCGAAAAAAGTTGCATCAAAACAGTAAATACGCTTCATTTTACTAAGATGCGCGAAATATTGCGCAATGAAAACCACAGTCGGCCCCCTTAAATGATTTACTTTATTTTCTTTTCCAGTTTGCATGCATTTTATGTAAACTAAATTTATTGAAAGTTTCAACGTCATACCAGTTATGCAAATACATATATTTGTGTGTAATATATAAATCAATACCGGGAAGGGGGGGGGGGGCATAGGCACACAAATATTCTGCAAAGATAAACATATATTTGTGTGTAATATAGGCTTCGATACAGGGAAGC
>PRKT01000108.1:175003-230244 GCA_003671525.1 Saccostrea glomerata | reverse complement strand
GGGGGGGGGGGGGGGGGCAAAAAGCTGACACAATTTTTGTGCTATCCTTAAACAAAACATAATTATAAAAGCACCATGGGACGAACAGCCACATTCATTCAATCAAACGAAACTTGTTACTTATCTAATGCTGCAAAAAGTAGCCTAGGTGGGACAATGCTTGAAACATTTGCTCTATAACAACTTTGAGAGGGGGCAAGCATTACGTCGCGAGTTCGAATCAAACTATAGTACAAAGAGAAAGGTCCTTTGTACCACAAACCGAGATCCCGTTCCGGAGTGCCTTCGTGAAAATGATCTCTCATTGCTCAAAACTCCTAAACGTCCAAAACAAGTTTTAATTTGCAATCCTCCACAGGCAAGTGCTGGTGTCGTAATATAAGGAGAGCATTCCATATTTCGGAACTTTCAACAAACACACAAAATGACAAGAACCTGGTCGTACAGTCATGTTCTGTCTTCTGTAAACAGGATTTTGTGTTCATTTAGTGAGTCCGGTAAAGCCGGATTTCGGCGGTCAGTCTTTACATGCTATTCCATACATATTTACTTGTTAAGCTTCATTGATTACTGTTGTATTGCATTATTGTTCATAGTTCAGTATAACAATAAGAAGAAACGGTAGGTTTAGTGTATAAAATGTCTCCTATATTTATCTTACTTTTGACAGTCTTTTTGTATTCAATCAATACCATAATTAATTGTCCAGAATTATATACTTCAAAACAGTGAAATCACAAATTTTCGTGGGGGTTTAATTTTCGTCGTTTTTGAGGTCTGAAAAGACCCACGAATTTATGTCAGCGAAAATTTGACCCAAAGAAAATATGTGCGTTGTATTTTTGAGCATGATATATAACCAGATGAATGTTATTTTATGTAAATCGTTAAAAATTTCCATATGAATTGTTAACTTTGTCTGTAAAAACACAAACCCAATACAAACACTCCCACACCCGTATTCGTCCATGCACACTCACATACCGTTATTGTGGCTCACAAGCATACACACACAAACAAATTTTACAGTCGGGTACATTTCTATTTGACAATAAAAAATATGGAGATAACAAACAGTATTCATGATCAAAGTCCATAGAACAATAAACAAGAGGCCCATGGGCCACATCGCTCACCTGAGCACTAAGGGTAGGAAAATGTAGAACATGGCTTTTTATTGTAATATTTAAATCCAATTTAAGTAGTCCCATGACCAATCATTGATTTGCTATTTTTTAGAAAATGATTTTTAAAGAATTTTCCTATATATATGTTTAAAAACTTTGGTCGGCCATTTTGGCCCCGCCCCACCCCTGGGAGTTATGATTTGAACAAATTTGAATCAACACTGCATGAGCATGCTTCCATATAAATATGATGAATTATGGCTTTGTCATTTTTGAGAAGAAGATGTTTAAAGAATTTTCCTATATATTTTTTTGTAAAATTTTGGTCGGCCATTTCGGCCCCGCCCTACCCCAAGGGGTCATGATTTGAACAAACTTCAAACTACACTACCTGAGCATGCTTCCATATAAATAATGATGAATTATGGCTTTGTCATTCTTGAGAAGAAGATGTTTAAAGAAATTTCCTATATATTTTTTTGTAAAACTTTGGTCGGCCATTTTGGCCCCGCCCTACCCCCGGGGTCATGATTTGAACAAACTTGAATCTACACTACCTGAACATGCTTCCATATAAATATGATGAATTATGGCTTTGTCATTCTTGGGAAGAAGATTTTTAAAGAATTTTCCTATATATTTCTATGTAAAACTTTGGTCAGCCATTTTGGCCCCGCCCTACCCCCGGGGGTCATGATTTGAGAAAACTTGAATCTTTATTACCTGATGATTTTTCCCCATAAGTTTCATCTTTCCTGGCATAGTTGTTCTTGAGAAAAAGATTTTTAAAATATGCCACCAAATTTTCATAAGTTCCCAATTATCTCCCCTTGAATGAGGGCGTGGCCCTTCATTTGAACAAAATTGAATTTCCTTCACCCAAGGATATTTTGTAGCAAGTTTGGTTGAAATTGGCCCAGCGGTTCTTGAGAAAAAGTCGAAAATGTGAAAAGTTTACAGACAGACAGACGGACAGACAGACGGACACCGGACAAAATGTGATCAGAAAAGCTCACTTGAGCTTTCAGCTCAGGTGAGCTTAAAATAGGAGCAGAGCAAACACAAACCTCCAAACCATCAGAAGTAGGATCAGGTGCCAGTTGGTAGTGTGCATCCCTTGCCGACCGGTCACACCCATTGTCTGCTCCTTCTCTTATTTTGGAAATAACGGAAAAATCAGTCACCAATACATGATATAATGTAATAAACTAACAATTAGAATAAAAACGTTAGTCGGCATTCGACTCAATGACAAATATAATTGTATTTGCCGAACCTAAGTAATGTAGACTATAAATGCTTATAATCTCGTTTCATCAACTTGTTTGTTAATAATTTACCTCGTTTAGGAATTGTACAAATGTAGAGCGTACTCTTGCTTGTCGAATCAACTCACCACTACTACTGTTATTGTGCTTTAAATTCCAGACAGTAGGTTTACTCATTCGAAGGTTAAAGAGTAGACCCGGTTTTATAAAATAATATGTACAGAAAAAAGAGTATTACTATAGTCTGTTTTTTTAAAATTTGCAAAATGTGTTTCCAGACCTTTCTGAAAGATTTTAATGATTTTAAACAGAAATGTTGGGGGTAGGCTGTTTATTACAGTCTACTTTATCTTTGCTTTTGTGATTAATCGTGGTGAAAATTGGAGCTCAATAGTGACAATTTCTCCAAATCGCCCGAAACGATTGAATCTTCTACATCCACAAACTTTTTTTTACCTTATATGGCTATTTGCCAAGTACATTTTTAGTTTCTACATAAATAGTGTGATAAAAATTCAAATGGGGTCAATATGCGTCTTTTGAAGCTACAGTGCATTTAATATGACTTTTTTGCACTTAAATTTGTGTCTTATTAAAAATTACATTTTCGACCTTTTCCGTCCAATATTTTTTATCAAATTAAAGCATGAAACAAAATGAATTTTAAGTCTGTTTAAAAAAAAAGACACTTTAATACTGTGACTGAGGAAAAGCTTCAAACTGCTTCGCATGATCAATTATTTGACCTTTTTGCACTAATAAATAAGCAAGAAAATTATTTTAAAGTCTTAAACTTTTTCTGATTTTAAGCAGATAGGTCAAAGTTATCTTAAATATTTAAAAAGAACATCAAAAGTTGGGGTATATGATGTAAATTTTCAGATAAAACTAAAAAAGTGTCAATTTTACGTTAGAATTGGCTCAATTTTTCCCCGGATTTTCAGAATATATTTTCTATATTTGTCACAATTTGTTGATAGAATTCATAAGAAATAATTAAATAGATATTTCAGAACCAGCAAAACACATTTCACTGCAAAAAATAGCTTTATGTGCAACCAGCATGGAAAAATAGGAATCCAAAATTAACAGTACTGTTATAGTTCAAAAGGGAAATCTAATCATTTCGTCTAAAAAACCTTCCGCCACAAAATATAGTCCCAAGCTTAATTCTACTTGAATGATATTTAATCGCGGTTTTTTCATTCAATATAGTTTGATTTGCATTGTAGAATTCAGATTTAATGTTAGAATATAAAAATGATGCAATATTTTATGAATAAAGGACAGGTCCAAAATCCGCTCAAAATATCAGGATCGAACGTCCTTAATGCACGTAATGGATCTTACAAGAACAATTGACCAATCGATCATTATATGGATAGCAATGTATAAGCAAACTACATATTTATATTACTTCGAACGCGTGATTTAATTTGTTCAGAACAATCTTTGCTCAATATGATTTCCTTAAGATAACCGTTCGTAAATGTAGCTCTTTTCAGTACATAAGATTGTAATAAGTTACTGTAATTTTGAAAAAAACATATACCAAACATCGATGCTTTTATATTTATAGACATGTGTTGCAGAGGCCAGCCCAATTTGCCACCGAGGGAACCAGGGTATCCCCTTATAGGAAATCTTAATTTTAAAATGGAGACGCCTGTCATTCTGTAAGATTAATATTAAGTAGATAAAGAAAATTGCAACTTCTTTTTACTATTTTTTTTTTTAAAATTTTTCTTACTTTTCAAAATAAGAAATAATTATGAAAACATTTTTTTCCATTTAAAGTATTTGAATACTCACTATTTCATTGGTGAAAAGTAGAGAAACTTTATTCATATTCTTTACTACAACTTTAGAAAAGCATTCATCCAAAATATATATTTCTTTTGTGTGTATAAATAAGAAATATTGAAACATTTTCTGAAAACATATGACAAAACAGGGGGATGGAAATAAAATTGTTTATACAAAGATTTCTTTCCCAGAAATCTATGGCAAAAACATGGTGACTTGTTCACGTTAAAAATGTTTGGCCAACCCTTGATCGTAGTGTGTGGTTCTCAAACTTTGCACGAAGTTCTGGTGGAGAATGATGAACATACCTTTGAACATCCAGATCATTATGTCAACAAAGAATTTTTCGAAAGATCAGGTCTGTAGATTTACAAATATGATAGAAATGAGAACTAACATAAACAACATACATGTCTGTGTCAATAATTTAATATTGGTTGAATCATGTAATTGGATTAAAAAAAAATTGGTCTAAATTGTTTTACCTGGGTTGCCAACGTCAGGATGACTGACGTCAAAAGAAAAATAAATCCACTTGACGCAATGTTTAATATATGAATTATTTGAATGTATTTTAAAAGGAGAAATTGTCTTGTTTTCTATACTAAATGGTTGAAAATTAAATTATTATAATGAGTGAATAAATGCTATTCAATTCATTCCTTAAATACAATTGGTTTAACATGTATATGTAACTATTGGTTAGAAAAAGAATCCTTAAATAATGTGAAAAATAATCTTTCTTTTTGTAAAGAAAAGGGTAAAATTAAGCCAAAAGGTAATTATAACAAAATTTTGTATGGTAATAACAATGACTTCAAAGCGGTAAATGTTCTTTTCAGGCATACTTGGGGCGTTCGGAGAAATTTGGCGTCTGCAAAGAAAATTCGCCATCACTACGTTGAAAAGCATAGATTCGGGAAGCTCAAATCTAGAATCTCGTGTACTCACTGAAGTCGAAGAATTTATAGCACAGGCAGAAAAATTTGGAGGCCAGCCTTTCAAGATTAATGATTTGGTAAAAACATACCATTACAACATCGTCTCATCTCTCATATTTGGGAAGAGATTTGAACATGGAGATGCCACACTGAAACGCCTTATAGAGTTGATAAGCGAGGCAGTATCTAACACTGCTCACCAAGCACCTACCTCTGTTCTTCCATGCCTGAGATTTCTTCCGGGGGATAAGTTTAAAGTTAAAGGTCACCGGCATGTCGTGGACGAGATTCTAGACATTATGCAGAAGGCAGTGGATGAACACAAGAAAATTCCAGAGAAACCGAATTCTACCGACATTATTTACAGTTTTTTTAAGGAACAAGAACGGAGAAAGCAAAACAAAGAAGATCTAGTTGGCTTCACTGGTATATCATGTCAATAGTTTTATTGATTCTACATTTTCTTATAAACATCAAGTACATACACACGTACATGTATTTCCATTGAAAAATTCGGCACATAAAGACATACATTGTAAAATTCTACCTGCAAACTGAAAGATGACATAATTGAAATTTCTACATATCAACTTTAGATTCTAATTAAACTAGTATTATAGTAAAGAGTAAAAAGCGATGGTTAAGAGTTTGAATAGGAGGAAGGGAGGTCTGAAAAGAAAAAGATTATAGTAAAAGAACTCGTCAACAATCTCGATTGAAGTCATTACTTCACATTATTCAAGAAATAAAGTTTTTGTGAATGTTGCAGGAAAACCTCCGAGGTCGAGAAAAGTTGTTTGAACGAAAAAAGCCGAGGCGTTAGCCGAGGCTTTTATAATTCAAACAAATTTCAAAACCGAGAAAACGAGACAATGGGGGATGCTCACTCCTTAATTGAACTTGATCTAATATCTGATTTTTTCATTGATTAGTATTTGTCCTGCTCATATTTTGTATAGTTTTTTTGATCTTTGTGTTTTTTAACTTAGATATCATTTAAGTTATTTTAAAGGAATTGTAAAACATATTTGATTATTTTTCTCATTATGCCTTTTTTTGCTTATATCTAAATGATCTATTGAAATTCTTAATATATGTTTGACACAAGGAATGTTTCTTACAGACCGTGATTTACTTATAATGGGATACGGTCTTTTGTTTGGTGGAATCGGCGCTCCTCATACACTCCAATGGTCAGTTTTATATCTGATGCACTATCCTGAAGTCGTCTCTCGCATGCAGAAAGAAATTGAAGAAAATATAGAAAACGATCGTCTCCCTAATATGGAAGATAAGCCACGTCTCCCTTTCTGTCAGGCTGTTGCGTGGGAGGTTCTCAGAATAGCGTCGGTGGTATATGTCGCCCCGTCACATGCATCGTCATCTGATTTTACGATAAATGGCTACACTATACCCAAAGGTGCGTTTTTGCTACCAGCCTTATGTAGTGTCAACATGGATCCAACTATCTTCAAAGAACCAGAGACCTTTAACCCTAGTCGCTTCATTAACGAAGATGGTCAATTGTTTGGTTATGAGAAGGTCAAAACTTCCTTCTCATTAGGTTTGTACAATGCACTGTGTTAGAAAAAATAAATATGTAGTCTTTCTGTAAGAAAATAGTCTATAGACTAAACTTTAAGCTACATTTCATAGTATTTAATTTGTTTCAATCACAGCACATTATAAGAAGGGTGATTCCTCCTATTCCATTGGATCCATAAGTTGAACTTGCTGAAAGTACACAACGTTTGAGATAAAAATTTATTCTTTTAAATATTCTCACGTAAAACAAAATCATTTTACTTTTTTATGCATTCTCAATGAGTTCATGTTTCACAGTTTGATTAGAGACAAATCTTTAGTAGAAAAGCAATTATTTTCTTTTAATTTCAATTCATTTTTTCCAGGACCTAGGAATTGTTTAGGTCAATGGCTAGCGGAAATGGAAATCTTTGTTTTCATTACTACCATAGTGCAGAAATTTGACATCAAAAACGAGGCCGATACCCCACTTCCATCCCTAGAGGGAATATATAAAGGGATACACGTCACCGGCCCTTATAATGCGTGTCTGAAGAAAAGAGAGCAGAAAGAATTCGGAACTAAATGAAATCGAACGATTTCTCAATTTCTTTTGATAATCGATTGCTAGGCTCTGAAATTTCATTAAAATTTATACAGAAAACCTAGTCTTATGAATTTGAATGTTTATTCATGCGTAAAAAGTTTACCAAATGATTAAAACTATAGCTGATCAAATTGAACTGTAAATCACCATAATTGTGTTTACTGAGTTGTTAAATTATTGAAATAAAAAATAAACTTTCAAAATATATGCAAGAGGAAATATAATGATTTAAACGTGTCCAGAAACTCATTTCACTTCCAAATTGAACTGTAAATCACCATAATTGTGTTTATTGAGTTGTTAAATTATTGAAATAAAAAAATAAACTTTCAAAATATATGCAAGAGGAAATATAATGATTTAAACGTGTTCAGAAACTCATTTCATTTAGAAATTATTGAAACTACAAATTTTGGGAAATTCAGTGTGAAATACTATAGCAACATTTATCATAATATAACACTGAAATATTAACTTCAAATATGTGCCCAGGCCCCTCCAATAACACCCCCCCCGTCCAAAAAAAGTATTGGCTTCTTTTCATGATACTTTAAAGAAAGTTCGGGTATATTGATGAAAGCCTAGACAATGCGTCAATACGCTCTTCAATCTTTCTTCTTCCTTATTTTCTTCTAGTATTTTACACATTAGACTAATCTTCTTTTGGAAATGGTTGGCGGTGTCCTGAAGATGGGCAATAAGGTTTCGGAATTTTTATTCTCACCCTGGGGGTCAAATGGTGGTTGAAAAATTATCTGTTTTATGCAAAAAGCTTCTGGTTCTCTATACTCCCTATACTGGTGATGGTTAGTAGTGTCCAGTAGATGTGCAATAAGGTTTGGTAATTATTGTTTTCAACCTGGGGATCGAATATGGGTCGAAAATGACGTTTATTATGCAAAAAGCCCCTGGTTTCCTGAATTATTCTTACATTTTACGCAGTAACCTAACAATCCTTTTTGGTAATAGCTGGAAGTATTTTGTAAATTTGCAATAAGGTCTCTTAATTTTCATTCCCATCCTAAAGGTCAAATGGGGATAGAAAAATAACTTTTTTTTTTTGCGAAAAGTTAGTGGTTCATTGAACTCCTCTTACATTTTACACAGTATTCGTATCATCTTTTGGGAAATAGTTCTGTAGATGAACAATAAGTTTTCAGAATTGTCGTCCTTTGAGTCAAATGGGGAGTAAAAAATGGCGCTCTTTAATACAAAAACAAACTGGTTTCCAGAACAACGTATTTATTTTATGCAGTAGCCAAATCATATTTTGTAAGACGATTGGTGATGTCCCGAGGATGCGGAATACGGTTTACAAGAATTGCAATCTCAAGTGGGACGGCTTATAGTGATAGGAAATACAATGGCCCAACCATTACCCATGCGGTCATGATTTTTACAAACTTGAATCTACACTACTTGAAAATGTTTTCGTATTCATATAACAAGCTAAAGTCCTGATGTTCTTGGGAGAAGAATTTTGAAGATATTTTCTTCTTTTTATTCCTATTTCAATTAAAATGGAACAAGTTAATTTAATTAACTGATCTTTGGTCCTTTTTAACATTATTTTTCTTATTATACACACAACTACTCTGAAATGGATATAAAAAAAGACGCCAGAGTTCCTATTTGACAAAATTTGTGTGGTGTCTCAGTTGATTCGATATGCGAGAGCATGATCAACTTATGAACAGATCTCTTAAACAATGTAATTTTTTGACAATTGCTGAAACAAGATTATTAGCAGTCTCGATTCGTAACCATTTCGTAAATTCTATGGTCAATACAATGAATTCGTCAGCAAATACAATTTATCAATAAGTCAAATGATGACTGACGTTTTTCAAGTTATTGTTTAACCATTTTATGATGATTAAACAATTAATTTGGTTTACTTGATTGATGTAGGATTTTTGTGTTATTTCTTGTGTTATTTCCCGATCATGACAAGGAGCACACGCCTTGTGTGACCGGACGGCAGGGGATGCTCTCCCTCTCTCTCTCCTCTATGGCACCTGATCCCACCTCTGATGTTTTGAAAGTCCAATTCTGTATTGTTTTATAGATTTTTTGCTTGAATACCGTTTGTTATCTCCAATCTAAATTAAAGTCCAGGCTTTTCGATATCATTGACAGCTACTTTTTCAGTAAAAATGAAACTCGAAAATTCACTTTCCTTGTCATTGGTCATTTGCAAAATTATTTTTTTAAAGCATTCTGATTGTACACACAAGTACTCTGAAGTCGACATCAGAAAGATGTTTGAGTTTCTGATTGACAATATCTATGTGGTTTTTGGAGACCAGGTCTTCCAACAATACATTGGAATTCCCATGGGTATCAATTGCTCCCCTTTATCAGCAGACCTATTTTTGTATTCTAAAAAGCAAAATTTGTGCAAAAAGTTTTGCGTGAAAAGTAGAAAATACTTGTTGTGGCCTTCATCTCGACATTTAGATATATAGACGACGTAGTGTCAATTAACAATGATAATTTCCATTCTTATGTCGACACGATGTATCCTGGTGAGGTCGAGATAAAAGACACCACATAGTCTGACACATCTGTTTCATACTTGGATATTATACTTGAAAAAGACGTTAATGGTAATCTAACAACTAACCTCCATGATAAACATGATGACTTAAACTTTCCTATCGTCAACTTCCCTTACTGATGCAGCAATATTCTTTCATAACCTGTATACGGAGTTTTCATATCTCAGTTGATTAGATTAGCAAGAGAATGCTCTACGTATGAACAATTTCTACAACGAGGTAAAATATTGACAAACGAGTTGATGAAACAAGTATTTCAGCAGGCTCGTTTAAAGTCATTATTCGTAAGTTCTATGGTCGATAAAATGATCTTGTCAGCAAACAGAATTTATCATTGAGTCAAATGCTGACTGACGTTTTTCATACTCATTGTTAGTCCATTATTTATACACTGAACCTAGGATTTTTTCCGTTATTTCCCGATCATTACAAGGAGCACACGGCAGGTATGACCGGTCGGCAGGAGATGCTCACTCCTCCATGGTACCTGATCCAATCCTCTGATGTTTTGGAGTCATTTGTACGAAACATTTATAGTTTTAATGTAATGTTTATGTTTTGTCGGGTGACTATAGCTCAACAGACTTCACAAAGCTACACTGCCTACGCACGATAAGAAAATTAACATTTTGTTTGAAATATCTTTTGAGATGTAATTTTATTTCCGCCTTTCTTAGGAGGTACATGAACCCTGGCAATACTTCATAAAAGAATATAAGACATAGATGACGAGTGTATATCGAAGTTTCAGTAGGACAGAAGATCGAATTACCATCGCTCTTGCTGCGATTGTATCACATTTTGTCTAATGTAAAATTCTAATAAATCAGTACAAAAAATAAAACGGACAAAACAATTGATTGTTTATATAAAAAAAATTTTAAACTCTATGCGGGGATCAAACGTACGCAGATAACGATCTGTATTAAAGATCAAGATTGTTCCATCCACTTGTTTGACAATAATTTACCTCGTTTTAGAAATTGTTCAGAAGTAGAGCATTCACTTGTGTTTCGAATCAATTGAGACATATAAACTCCGTATGCAGGTGATGAAGGTATATTGCTGCCTAAGTAAGGGAACAATAAACTTTTAAGCATTAGTGCACTGCAGGTACCAATATGACTGAGCTATCATCGCTACACACACACGTGTAATTTAAAACAATTAGGCATCGCATTTACACCATTGATTTTTTTGAAACGTTGATTTCAAACCCTTTTATAAAAAAAACAGGTAAATTATGGGAAGGGGGGCTGAGAATTTTTTTTGTGGCTTTTCGAGGTTTTTTTTCCAAATACCGATAAAAGAATGCACAATTTGATGAATTCTTAAAGTTGACTTCTAATAATTGTTTTCAAGTCATCAAAACTGCATTCCACTAGAATAATATTATTTCTTGTTCAGATGATAAATTAAAAACCTTCCAATTATGGGTCAAAAGTTTATGTCCTCCCTTTTTCAATTAAATTGCATTATTTATTAAAATCTGATTCAGACTAGAAAGGAATAAAGAAAATTTAATGTCTTCAAAATATTGGCTCATGGGTTACATGGTCAACTGAGCATGGTATGCTTTGTTCAACAAGAACATGTTCTGTGTAAATTTGAGAACAACTTCGGCTCCTCCCTTAATAACCTAATATGAAGGATTGTGCATTAAGAATCAAACATCCTAGTTTATCAGACGCATTTCAAATTTAATCAATAATATTTGAACCCTTTAAGTACCGCGGTATGCTGTACAGAGTATTGCTGTATAGAGTACTTAAGCCTCAATCATATCATCGAGATCAAGAGTCTCACGGGGTTGTCATTCATGCTAATCTTCATGAGTAGAATCATCGTAGTACCAAAGACGCACATCGACCAACTTTCAATCCCAAAAACGCATCCAAACAACACCAAACCAGGAGCAGAGCAAACCGGGCCAACATGCAATGGAGGATCCGGAACGAGCACCATAAATTGACGAGCCACGTTTGCCCCCTGCCATGAATGGTAAAACGGAAAAAACTCTCGACAACCGAGTTTGAAAACTTTTATTCAATGTCATTTTCACAATTGTCATGTTTCGATTTCTAAAAGTTATCATAAGTCTTGAAGGCCTTCCAGCATATTTTCAATATCTCTGAATGAACTTTCAACTTCTTTTGATAGTTTATTTTTAGGCTCTGAAATATAAAAAAAAATATGACCACTAATTGAAATTTTCTAAGACATACACGCATAGTTTAACATCCATTATTTAATATATAACACTTACTAGCATTCCTTATTGTCTTAGAATGTCAATTTTTCTAATGTACAATGTAGTTTATTTTTCTAACGTAGTTAGTCAAGTCAAGTAAATTTAATTTATAGTCGACACATATATACAGTACAACAGATATAACATGAGCTTTGCTACCAACTTTAACATATTTACACAAAGATAAAATAAGAAAAAATATACATTTTTTAGTCAAACAAAAGATAATTTAAATTATCAATTTAAAATGACACTTTAAGGGTAAAGAAAAAATCTCAGATACTAGAACCTATTACAAAAAATAAACTAAAAAAAATGAAGCAGCATAAGTTGTTTTGAACACGGATGATTATCATAGGCAAAAGAAATATAAAGCTCAAAACCTAATAAGCACTGATTATGCAGATGAAATAAAAAAAATAATTGAGAGAAATAAATAATGTATGACTGTCACAAGTACCGACATCCATAAAGCGCAGTACAGTACAAAATATTTAAAAAACATTTACAGGCACTGACAGAAATGAGAGCTGAACAACAAGGAAAGCAAAATTATAGAAAGCAATCAAAAAAAAGTATAAAGAAAAGAACATGATTACTCAAAAAAAGCATTTAAAACTTACTTATTTGTATGGTGTGTGGAAAAGGTAGAACAACTTCAGGGTGTTCTACGCCTCGGACACAAATATCATACGTTCCCACTAAAATATACATGTATGTAAGAAACAAATTAAATTTGACCTTTACTTAGACTTAAAACTCATATTTTGGGTAACTAAACAAGAGCTTAAATCGTACCTGAGTTAAATGATATGTTTTTGAACACACCAGTAGAATATGTGAGTGACGTAGTTCCGTTACAACAAAGTTGCACCTTTGTTTTGCCATGACATATTGGTTTGGCACCTGGAGACACAATATTTCAGTTCAATAAAAGATATGTTTTTTTATTTAAAAAAAAAATCTCAGTTGAAGGAAAAAATATGATGTTTTAACTCCTTTATGCAGTCACTTCTTTGTAAATTGTAAGTATTTATAAAACGTTTCTAGTTGTGTATATATATTTTTTATGAATAGAACATAATGATCAAATTACAAATTTTATCGCAAAATGTTAATAAATTTGTTTTGTTGCTAATTTTTAACAGTTTACTACTATAAATGAGAGATGAACGAAACTGTATAACATGAATATACCTTTTAACTGGTTTTTTATTTTCGAATAGAATCGAATAATCATGTCTCACGCTTTTGGAAAAATAGATTTTTTGGTAAAATCGAACGTGTTTGTAACATCAGTGATTATTTTATCTTGACACTTTTTAAATTGAAATATATATTCCTTCCAAAAACTTCAGAAAATAACGGAAAGGAAAAAAATATACCTTAATTTCAGTAAAACTTGCTTTGTTATTACAAACACGATAAAAGCTAATTTATCGAGTTTAAATTGTCATTAGATAATACATGTATTGATATTGTTGAAAAATTACAAACGTCCATACCAAATTCATCTAAGAAGGTAGAATATCTTCGATTATCTTTTCAGAGCAAAGTGTGAAACAACTTTTGTTAATTCACCAAAAAAACTATATAGTACGTAACAGGGCATACGTAATTTAAACAAACAAGACAATCGGGTTATCAACTACATGTACCAGAAAAAAATACTTGAAGTACAACAAAAATCATATCGAAATGTGTTTGTGCTCTCACCTTGAAAATATAATTCCACAGACTCTGTGCAGGCAACATCTCCTCTGACGACAATATCTGAGAGATTCTCACCGACGTCAGCACTAACAGCAGGTGCGCACTCCCATTTTAAAGATTTTAATATAAACTCTGTAAATAAAATATTTTCCTTGATATAAAAACAAGTTATTATGCATTTAATTATATAACTTAACAAACCGTCCAAATATCTTTATTTATGATGACGGAGACCTTTTTTCTTGCATTTCTTTATTTCTTGTACGACTGTTTCTATATCTGAGTCATCAGGTATCTGAAATGAATCGAAACCTAAAATAAGACTTCTAAAAATTGCATCTAGATGAATAAAAACCAAAAAAGAATCCAATGACTGCACCTAAAGAGGTATATTTACATTGAAAATGTGTGACATTTTAAAGATAGAATTGTATTTTTGAAACTTATAGAGAAACTTAGTGTACATATGATATAAAGGACTGAAAATGAAGACAATTTGAACTTACTAATTCACGTATCCTTGTTTCATCCATGAGTAAAAATTTTCTGTAATAATTATATCCCTATAAAAACAATAAAACGAGAGAGGAAACATGAAAAAGTTAGTTTCTAAAACTATTATGTCACTTATGCCTAAATACATGTACATTATTATGTCATTTTTCAAGTAACATACCGCCTTAATTACTGCATCTGAGTATTTCTGTAAATTTAAATGCTCAAAGAATTCAATAATCCGATTGTCTGTGCCACAAAACTCTACTGCCTGGAAACAAGTACACTGGCCCCCATAGTTCGATTTAACATTTATCCTCCAGAACTGCGACTTGGACGTAAATCCAGTAAATTTCTGAGGAACTCCTAAAATGAATAGGCCTTTTAGAAAGGATGAACGTTTTAATTCATGATTGCGTATAAAAAAAAAACAACATTTTCAACAATGTTAAAATGAATTTTAATTTTTTTTTTACCAGGATCTTTTGCATTCTGACTGCCTTGTAAAGAACATGTAAAAACGTGGTTAGTTGTCCATGGTCCTCTACAAGTGATAAAATTGGTATAACTTCTGATTTTCGCTTCATGAATAAAAAAATCCACGAAAATTGTATGAAGTGTTCCAATCCACTACTCAATGTATTCAATGAACTTACAGTAGGTTTTCTGCTGTTTGTAATTCAAATGTTTTAACCGTTTGAGGACTTGACCTTTTCAGAGAAAAAAAAAGTAAAGTTTGAACTGTTTGTGTAGCAAGAATGACATGTAACATTTCGAGTATCGTAACACAGAACATTAATCTACATGGAATTGAATGTTTTATTTAAAAGTTGTGTCTTCAACAAAGAAGTTATCAAAATTCTCCCTTTATAATTCCTAGTACTCACCATCCATATATAATAATGCCTGTTAAAGTGTAGATACTATGAAAATCAAACACCGACCATGCCTCTGTTATCGCAGGAATAACCCAAAATGTACAGAGATTACCTACAATCGGGAAGAAATAAAGGATAAATAAACTTTTCTAATAGGCATTTTAAAGGTACTTGGACACAGATTTGAAGTTAATATTTTCTCATTTTTTCTGTATAATATCACGAATTATATATTTTAACAGCATTTCACACAAAAATTAATTAAAAATCTTATTTCATTTAAAAGTTATTAAAACTTTAAATTTTTTGGCGGGTTTGATTGACACATCCTTGCACTTTCACAAATTTTAACTTTATTCTTTATCCGTAGGAAAAGTGGCAATGTTGATGTGTTTTTTTGAGAAATATTAAAACTTTTATCAAGAAAAATAATTTTATTCAGAGTAGAAATGTTAGAAAGCAAAACACCTTCACAAGTATCGTCATTCCGAACTAAGAGATGCGTACAGAGTTTAGTAAATTGAGCACACTCGTGTTATGTACACAGTTTTTGTAAGCAGGGCTCGAGTTCTGTTATTGTTTATATTTAGAATTCACCGGGTGTCACAGTCTGCTTACCACAACTGCACGGACTGACAATATATTGTGTGTTTGTTTTGCTTTCGAACATGTCTACTCTGAATTTTCTAGATTATAGTATTACTATTTTTCATTTATACAAAACGAGATTGCCACTTTTCCTAAGGATTAAGAATAAAATTTAATTTGTGAGAGCGAAGGATATGTCAATCAAACCCGCCGAAAAATTTGAAATTTGAATATCTTTTAAACGAAATAAGATTTTTAATTAATTTTTGTGTGAAATGCTATTAAAATATATAAGTCGTAATATTATAGAGAAAATAATAACTTCAAATCTGTGTCCAAGCACCTTTCAACCTTATAAGAAAAATAAAAAATATAAATTACTTCAACTCATATACAAGTAACTTGCCATCTAGTAGATTGGTGTTTGGGTTGTTTGCTGTGCATTCATTACAGAAATCAGGGCTGTTCCTGGTCCAGGAAGGATCTGTCTCTATTGGGGGATAATCTACAAAATATTAAGGAGGGATAGTCTACAAAATATTAAGGAGGGATAATCTACAAAATATTAAGGTGGGATAATCTACAAAATATTAAAGGTGGGATAGACTACAAAATAAAATATTAAGGTGGGATAATCTACAAAATATTAAGGTGGGATAATCTACAAAAAATTAAAAAGGGATAGACTACAAACAAAAGAACGTGGGATAGTTAATAAATATTAAAGTGGGATAATCTACAAAATATTAATGTGGGATAGTCTACAAAATATTAAGGAGGGAGAATCTACAAAATATTAAGGTGGGAAAGTCTTCAAAAAATGAATTTGGGATAGTTTAAAAATATGAAAGTGTGATAATCTACAAAATATTAAGGCGGATTATCTGCAAAAAAGAGTTTAAGTCTACAAAAAAAGGGGTATTCTTAAGCTTCAAAACACTTACAAGGGATCATTTGCAAAAACTGAACGGAGGATAGCCTATAAAGAGTGAATACGGAATATTTAAGGAATGATTTTAAGTTTTGTGTGAGTTATTTGTGTGTGAATCACACAGACTTGCCACGTAAGCATATTTCATGAGGCGCGTTAGCGCTTCATAAAAATATGCAAAACAAAGAATGAACGAGGGGAAGTCTGCATAAATGAACGAGGGAAACTGAACTGGGGATATTCTTTAAAGAAAGAATAGTGAATACTAGTAGTCCATAAACAAAGAATGAACCAGGGGTAGTCTGCATAAATGAACGAGGGAACGTCTGCAAAAGTGAACAAGAGATAGTTTACAAAAAAGAACGAGGGATAGTATATCAAAAATGAACAATGGATAGTCTTCAAAACAGAAACAATGGATAGTCTCCAAGGTCTAACAGAGGAATGGAATTGTGTATAAATCAATTGCTAAGTACAGCATTCCAACTGCAAATGGTAGCTTCTCAGTATGCCTGAGAAAATCTCAAATAGTCATTATATAGTAAACAAACTACAAACATGACAAAACAGAGGGAAAATTATTTTCTCCAAAAGTTCTATGCTGGATACAAATGCTATCTGCTCAATGCAAAAAACAAAATATTTCTCTACTCCTATATTTTATTTGTTTCATTGTTATATATTCTCATTTAAAAGTCTTATGCATTTACTTTCAACTTTGGCATATAAAATGTCTATATTTACCTTTTAAATCTATGTGGACTTTCCCGGAGGAAACTTTCATAAACTTTGGCATTTTCGTAGGACCTTTTGTCTTGTACTCTAGAATTCAACATAAGATAAAGATGCATCAGTATCCAAAACACTATCTCAGTACTATTAATTAGCTTGACATCATTTATAGCCTCTTCTTACTGTTTCCATATGACATCAGATGATGGCTCATCTGGGATTAGACTACAGAAATACAACCCTGGAAACTTACTAAAAATAAGATTTTTAAAAATGAAAAAAAAATCTACACTAGTAATCGAATCGCACTTCTTGATTGTAATTGGACAAACCGTTAAACATTTTGGTGAATTCCTCTGACTTTGTAGGCGGGAGCTGTGAGGATATAGAGTAAGGAGTCTACAAGGTAAAAAAAAAAAAACCTTCACAAAAGAGACGATTTTAATAAATCAAAGGAATCAATTCAAATTACATGTTTTAGAAGTTTTAATACACCTCTTGTTTTGCATTTTCTTTTTCTGGATCCGCTCCATACTTTAACAGCTCCTCAACTACATTCACCCTTAAAATAAAATTACATCTTAAAAGAACTCAGTTGATTTTTACACGAAGTCTACGGTGTCTAGTATAGTAGAAAGTTTTGAAGCACTGATCACCAAAACCGAAAAAAATTACTCATTAAAATGTAGTCTCTATGTATACAACAATAAAGTCAAATCGAACAAATTTGTTGGGAGAAAAAGCGATCTGAATGAAATATATAAAGATAAGGAACAGTATTAAAGTCATTAAACAATACAAATAGGAGAAGAGCAAACACGGACCTCCTCCTAAACGTCAGAGGTAGGATTAGGTGCCATAGAGGAGTGAGCATCCCCTGCCGACAGGCCACATCCGCCGTGTGCTCCTTGTCATTATCGGAAAATCCTTCTTCAATTCAGTGTATGAATAATGGACTAACAATTAGTATGATAAACGTCAGTCAGCATTTGACTCAAAGACAAATTGTATATGCTGACAAGGTCATTATATCGACCATAGGACTTGCAAAATGAGACTGCAGATATTCTTGTTTCATCAACTTGTTTTTCAATAATTTACCTAGTTTAAGAACTTGTTCATACGTGTCGCATCAATTGAGAGATATAAACTCTGTTTGCTGGTGATGAAGGATACTGCTGCATAAGTAAGGGAAGCTGACGATAGAATAGTTCCAGTTATCATGTTTATCATAGAGTTTGGTTGTTAGATTAGCATTAACATCTTTTTCGAGAAAAATATCTAAATATGAAACAGATGTGTCAGATTCGGTGGTTTCTTTTATCTCAAGCTCACCAGGATATATCGCATCGACATAAAAATGGAAATAA
This sequence comes from Saccostrea glomerata, assembly GCA_003671525.1. Taxonomy (NCBI): domain Eukaryota; kingdom Metazoa; phylum Mollusca; class Bivalvia; order Ostreida; family Ostreidae; genus Saccostrea; species Saccostrea glomerata. The sequence goes on along the minus strand of PRKT01000108.1, from coordinate 211,452 downwards.
CCATTGTTAATTGAAGAAACGTTGTTGATATATCTAAATGTCGAGAAAAAGGGTCCAGCAGCAGTGTTTTCGTCTTTTCACAAGATTTTGGACAAATACTGCTACATATGAACACAAAGTCTGCTAATAACGGGGCGCAATTGGTACCCATGGGAATTCCAATAAATTTTTCGAAGACCTAGGCTCCAAAAACCGCATATAGATAGATATTGTCAATCAAAAACTATGGCATCTTTTTTATGTAAACTTCAGAGTACTTATGTGTACAATCATAGTGTTTTTTAACAAAATTATTTTGCAAATGACCAATGACAAGGTAAGTACATTTACGAGTTCCATTTCTATTGAAAAAAAACAGCTGTCAATGATATCAAAAAGTCTGGACTTTAATTTATCGTGGGGAATATGTGTGTATAAAGTTGAAAAGTCGTAAGTTTTTAAGTTGTTGCTTTTGGCAAAATCTTGTGATTTCAAATTTTCCAATAAATATCCACATTTGATTTACTCCACTTCTAGAATTTAATGTACGTATATTGTTGTACAGTACTCTTATAGTTTCTCCTTCACTACTTTTAATATCTTAGGGAGGAGTAAAGAAAGAGTCTTGGCTGAACATTTACTGGAATCCGCTATACATCTTTGTTTGTAAGGATTCTTATGAAGTTTTTTTTAAAGTTTCGGATATATATGATAACACAAATTTATTTTGCTTGTTTGGAATATTAATGACGTTAAGGACGTTTAACTTTCAAAATTTGATTCATCATATTGCACTATACAGAGTATACATAGGCAGCAAACCTTAAGAACCTCGTGGCTTCATGGAGAGCACACGTTTTGCGATCCGGGTTGATGCAGTTGGGGTTTACCCCGAAATCTAGAAGTAGCTGTACGATATCCGTGTGACCTCTGATGGCTGCCTCAACAATGGCGGAGGTGTTTCCAGTCAAACTTGAGCCGCTATCCATCAGACAAGATACGAGGTCTATAGTATATTAAAACATCTATATTTGAATTTTTAGTTTTGTAGAATATAAATTGAATGACATGGCATAAGATGGGAAATGACGTCGGACCTTTTCTATTGTACATTGCAGCAACATCCAATGGTAGTTCTCCCTTTTTGTTCACTAACGTGGTATCAGCATCTGCCTTGAATTAAAAAAAAATAAATATTACAAAAATGAATATTACAAAAGCTCTAATAATGTATTCAAATTAAAAGATTTTAAGCAAATTGAAGCTTTTCTTTCTTTGTTTTATTCTAAATCATGTCATAGAAACATTTTTAACTCATACCGATATCAATGTTTGACCTCAAACTAAATTTGTAAAGTTAAAGTACAATATATTTAATCAATCTAATTAAAACTAGATCTTTCATCCGCTACCCGATTTTTTATATGTCTCGAGTCGAGGAAGCTTCGTATGCACGTACCCGTAATAAGGTGTGCACGAGCTGCACGCTGTCGTCTGCTCGACTCTGACAGACCACGTGCAGAGGCGTGTTTCCATCACTGTTCTGTATGTTAACCTACAGTAAAATACAAATTTTAGATACTCAATTGATGATCGTTTTTCGTAAAGTCATATCTTACAAACAATCTAGAAATTGAATGAAGAACTATCAACAAAGCTAGTCTTTAGGCTGTCTATATAATGATCAACCCGACATGTTTCCGTTGAAATCTGAATTGTACTAAAGCTATACCTTTGCACAGTTTCGTAGCAATATATACACAATATCTTGTCTCCCCATGAACGCAGCCAAATGTAATGGTGTGTTTCTGTTGAAAAACAAAGCTTCATTTTAACATCAGCAAAACAATGAAGCATGCTTTTATGTCTAATGAACCAATATAAGATTTAATATATGTAATTCTGACATCTATACTTATACCCTTTTTGATCGGCAAGATTGGCGCTCGCTGAGTAAAATAATAATGTTTCCATGATTTCTTTATTGCCTAGAAATAGAAAATGAACATTTTACATATTGATTATACGGTCAAATGTTGAAGCATGTATGCTTTTAAGAATGACGAAGTTAAAAAGGATAGAAACAAGAGGTCTTTGGACCACAGCATTCCCCAAAGTACCCTATTCCCTGTTGAAATCTCCGTTCGAAATATGGATGTGACGAATTTTTTTTTATGTGATTCTGAAACAAGTCTACTGTGGCTATTGAACATCACATAGGGTAAAAACAGACTATAGGAACTCTTTTATTCAAGGAGGTAAAAATTTAGTAACGGGAGCCATATTTCGAACGGAGATTTCAGTGAGTATTTTATGTTTGGATTACATACCTAAACGGTAAGCTATGTAGAAATCATAGTGACAGAGAGTCAAATAAACAACTAAATGACTTAATTGAAGCGAACGGCAGTGTGGTCTAGGTGAATAATTCTTGCTATAGTCGACCGAAGTTGGGACTTAATCTACAGAGTCTGACATGAATTATCAATGGCTGTCTAGGGATTCAGCGACGGAGTCAGTCCAAATATCTAGCCTAGCAAAATCTCAACAGGGATTAAAAGTACCCAAGCCTGGCTGTTATTTTTCTAGATATTTTCCTTTTTTTTTTTAATTTAAAAAAGACCGCACAATTGTGGTCTCACCCATTCTCCAAAGGGGGTCATTACATAACTTCAATTCACAAATCAATATTACTAACATGAATTTTATGTTCTGAAGAGTGATTTTCATTTCTTTCCAAGTGTACACGCTCTTATAATGAAACTTTTGGTCTCCCTTTCAGTATTACCTAATTGCAAAGACCATTATTTTGACATGGAGACGTGAATCCGCATAAATAAGGAAATTTTTGCATCTGAATTTAGGTTAGTGTTTAAAGCTATCTAAAAAATTATACCCCACGCATCCCCATTGTAAATGTTGAGCCCACCCTGCCTGTGCTGACCACTATTTCAACATAGTAAAACGAATATACACTGGGATGATTGCACATTAATTAGTATCATAGCAGTGCTTTATCTATATCCATTCCTTCTTAATTTCCTCCGAAAATCGGAGAAGTTTTCCCCCTATATCCCTCAATGACTGTAGAATTTGTCTGTTTGTTGTATGCAAGCTAGATCCCCTTTTATCATGATTTTAACAAACTTGTCTACAGACAACGGATGATTATAAATGTTCACTAGAACCGGATTAGAACTAGTCAGTACAATGCTTAGTAATACATACATAAGACATTAATTTTTTAAACATTTAACTCTTAAAAGATTATAATGAAAAATATATATACAGAAAATATAATATATAAAATGATATAAATTATTCAACACTACCATTGAGGACAGCGATTATGAGGGGCGTGTATCCGGTGCCATTTTCTTTACAGTTGATATCCACGTGCACCACTTGCATCCGGATGCGCCCTCCTAGAGCGCCGGAAGTGGGCACATCTACCTTTTTGATCTGGAATTCCTTCTCCGGAAGTAATAGTTTCTTAAAGTTAAGAAAAAAAAACATTTTAAAGTACGTTTGAAGGGAAAAAAAGTAAATAAATTATCTTAAGAGATAATTAAGAAGAATTATTTGCAAAAAATCTATGAAGATTTAAATCCAGGATATTTCTTTAGCCACATGAATACAGTTCTACAATATGCAATTATTATTACACTGTTCATTTTAACCATAGTTATGCATTAACTGCACATGCATATGCTTAATTTTTGATCAATTCAATTTTAAGAGAAATTATTCACTTTTTCCCTAGTGCGTCATACACGTAAAATCTAAAGTATATTCCATGCTCTTAGCTACAAACTACAATTAGTGATATTAGTATACAAAGAGGCAGAGTCCTCATTTGACAATTAAAGTACATGTATCATTGACGCTCACAATTTTAACTTTGGTACTTCAGTTTAATGATAAACATATGTAAGTGCTGATAAAAGAGTGTACAGTTATGCTGACATTATTTTACACAGTTTAAATCTCTATGTTTATCATACACGGAGAACCACTTTTGAGAATAACTTAATCCCATGTAATATTTTGTAAGATCAAAATTCAGTATACCACCAAGTGTTTGGTAAACATTGTTTAGAGGATATACATAGTTTTTAAAAAGAAAACTGGCCTCAAATACGATATCCTACATGTGTAAAAAATAATGAATAAATACATAAACAGTGGTTTAAAGACATGTAAGGAATTTCACGTAGAGAACGTAGAATTAATTTACATTGTCGTACCTGAAAATCATCAAAGCGTAAAAGATGAAAGAAAATGTAAACGCTGTGTAATATACAAACTCAAAAGGTGCATGGTCAGCAGAGACAATTTAATAAACAGTGTAAATAACAATAAATGAACACAAAGGAATTAGTTAATTCAGATCTCGTGTTTTAACAACAGAGCTAGCAATCAAGTCACTTCCGGGTCCCCATGACTTACCTGTAATTTTTTCTCGTCATTATTGTGAACTGTCTTTAGAAGTTCTTCTTCCTTCCCCATCCTCCTCACCGGAAAGGAGATGCCGACTTTTTGTTTACGTCCTGTATATTTCCTCCTTCCCGAAAAATGAAGAATCCAGGAAGTAAGGTGTAATTTTCAGGAGCGTGTCACAATAACGCGGTCGATTCTATTTCGAGGCCAGGAGATGTCAACTTTTGTTTACCTGAACGTCGTGACTCGATTGATAAATAACGACACGAGAAAACGTACATAAAATCATGGATACTGGTTTTCGTAATGCTATTCAAAAAATGTACAAGTACTGAACGTTTAGTTGATAAACACCGGATTTAGATAATTGCGTTCACTTAACCTTGTAAAGCCTTTTAAAGTTTTGTTTATTCTTCCTTTTTAGGAGCGGATCCCATTTGACGCATCTGAAATGTAAAGCACTCCCCGTGTGCAATCTTAAACATTCTGCCTCTTATATGCTCTGTATGGAATGCTACATGTTAATTGTTATATCTACATGTAATATGCCAAAGCAAAACAAACAAATTATGAGGTGCCATTGCCTATGAAAGTCGAACGCTTAATTTGGGCTTTTAACTTCCCATTGCATTCAAGATTAAAACTGAAGTGCTTTTGAGTAGAGGCAATTGTCGAAATTGGACAAGGACAACAGAGCAATTCGTGTCTGTAAAGCAGAGATAATTGGAATTCCATATTTAGACGGAAAACTCCCGATGATACTCTATTTATGGTTAATTTACAAATGTATAATTGCCTGTGTATCATTTTCCTTATTCTACAATTAAACATAAATCGTCAAGTGTACAATCACCTCAATACATGCCATGTATCTGTTAGCCTATATAGGTGCCGTTGACAAATAACTTTCACGTCCAAAGAACTTATCACAAAATCTTGTAAGCGGACTGGTTCATTGATTCTAGCGTTAAAGTAAAACAATTGAAATACATTCACGCGAACCTGTGAAGTTTTGATTGACCACGAACGTTTATATATAATTACCCACATTATATTTACTATGTAAGTTACTTATTTTAAAACTTTCAATGTGAATCTCACGGTATTTGTAATGAAATATGAAAAATCTTTGGTCGATACATTAATTGACTTTGTCAGCAAATACAATCAATAATTAGGTCAAATGCTGACCGCCTTATTATATACTTAATATGCTAATCTATGATTTACAGACTCAGTTGTCTACTAATTTTCACGTTTTTTCCTCAATCATGACAAGGAATACAATGCAGATGATGTCCACTCATCAATGGTACCAAGCTTCGGGCCATAAAACTTAGACGTGCTGCTCACTTATGATCTTAGTCTCAATTTTACAAATTAAAAAGGAAAATATATTGTGGAAAAGTGAGAGATCAAAATGAGCACGTCTAAGTTTTACGGCCAATTTTACAAATTAAAAAGGAAAATATATCGTGGAAAAGTGAGAGATCAAAATGAGCACGTCTAAGTTTTTTGGCCACGGATCCTGATCCTACATGTACATCTACTAGTACCTGTGATGTCTTAGAGGTCCGCGTTTGCTCTGTTTTGTTATAATTGTTTGAATGGACATTTGAGCTTGAATAATGTTCGTTTTCTTCATATTTCATTCCACCATAATTTTTCTGATTCTCTTGTCAATATCAATACGACTCCGATCTAAATTATGGAGACTTACAAGAGTACATTGTTTAGAATTAAAAAAAAGTTTATTTCATACCATTGAAATTATTTTCAAATTCAGCGAATCAAAAATCCCGTGAAAGATGTATCACCACCAATGGTAGCCTGACCATGTATACCATAAACCCTCAACCATATGGTATCACCTGCAGAAAGAACAGCAGTAGCCATAGAACTAGACACAACCCAGTGATCTCCTCCATGCCCACTGCAGAAAGTTCTTCCTAGCTGAGCGGAGTCCTTAACAATCTCGACAGATAAATAAGATTGGTTGTCGCAGTTAATAGAATAGAAGAAGACATAAAGCCCTGGTATCCTGGCTGCAAATACACCGTTTGTATGGAAATTTCCTCCGATGTTTTGTCTTATATCACTGAGAGCAATCGTCTGACCAACGGTCATTTTCTCGTCACTTCCACCGTGAAAGGCGGTAAATGCTACATGATCTGAAAGGTATAATTTTTACAAAATTTAGCAGGTTTTGTTTCGGAACCAACTGCGCCCCGTTTTTAGCATACCTTCTTGATTGCTCTACGTATTAACGATTTCTAAGACGAGGTAAAGTATTGACAAAAACGTTACTTAAACAAGAATATCTGCAGTTCCATTTGAAATCATTTTTCGTTAGTAATTTGGTCGACACAATTACCTTTTCAGCAAATACAGTCTATTATTATAGTGCATTTCAAATATATATTGATTTACGTTTTTTATACTAATTGTTAGGCCGTCGTCTACATCCTGATCGAATTGTCGATGTATATTCCATTATTTCCCATCGTCAAGACAAGAAGCACACGACGGGTGTAACCGTTCAGCAGTGGGTACTTACTCCTTCATGGAATTTGATCCCACCTCTGATGTTCTAGAGGTTTGTGTTTGCTCTTCCCTTGATTTGTATTGTTTGAATTGCATGACTACTGAGCTTAAATACTGTTTGTTATCTCCATATATATTGTATTGGGCCCTTCCCAGAGAATATCACTGAAAGAAAAACCTAGTGAATTTAACTAGTGTGTTTCGTAAAGCGTTAGTCGTGATTAGTAAACTTTCAGTTTACAGGTTCAGATAGTGAGTTGTGGAGCGGGGGTCGTATAGATACTTAGATACCTAGTGAAAGTTACTCATCAATTCTAAACTTACTAATCTTATCTAGTAAATATACCAATATCTGGTAAAACTACTATTAAGGTAGTGATTGTATGGACAGTGAATCTACTAGTTTTCTTCGTGACATTAACTAGTTATTTTTTACAGTGTACTTTGTATTGGTAGCTGAATTATTGTGAGAGTGGGGCATATCAAACTTCTACATAATCTTTAAAATGTCACCGAATTAACTGATGTTACCAGCTGAGGACTTTCGAGTCGGCTTAATTGTTCAGTTCTAGGTAGTTTTGCTTTATTGTCCCCTCTTCAAATATATAAAAATGCTTGTTTCATGGTAAACTTTCAATTAAAACTGACTGATTGAATCATGTAGAGTCGTACCTTCTGGAAGACTCCCAGTTAATAGTCGACTTGCTCTGTTTCTCAAATGTTCTGAAAAGTTAAGAGGAAAAAACACGAAGTAACACAGATTCTTAAAAAGTTTATTACCAATTAATTATCGAAAGATCGACTCAAAGCAGAGAATAAGACCAATCGAACATTCATCAGAAAAAATTTCGTGCCAATTTTGAAGCTACTTGGTGTAGATGAGATTTAAAATCATATTTGTTTTGCACTTACTTCCATCCAGTGAATTAAAAACTGACAACATAAAAGATATCAAAGCTCATATATTATTCAAATGCTCCAAGAAATTGTAAGAAAACATACCGTGTACATGTAGTTCCTCATGCTGGGCAATTGCAAGCGTGGATAATGTTAGGGAGCTTCGAAATGGGTCATCTTCCTGTTCTTTAGAGTCTTTGATGGTTACTTCATGTTCGCTCAACTCGACTCTAAAATGTTTATTAAGTTGTTAAACATTGATGAAATTTTCTATATCGTCATGAGATCAATTTTTGTGGTTTGAGGAGGGTTATATTTTGGAAATTTATTTCTTGGATGAAGGTCACTTTAAAATTCTCTTCAGACCATGAAAACAACGAAAATTAATTTAGTAATAAATGATATACTGTATATAAATATCGTACTGTAAATGTATACCGGTATCTCAGTTTCCCGATAATGACAGAGAGCACACAGAGGGTGTGTCCAGTTGGCATAGGATGCTAACCCCCCGGCACCTGATCCCACCTGATGTTTTGGAGGTAAGTGTTTGCTCTGCTCCTGTTTTGTTTGCTTAATGGACGTTTTAGCTTGAGCACTGTTCCTTATCACCATATATTTCATTTCCTAATATTAACCCTTAATCATTAGAATTAATTTTTTATATATGATATCCTTTCATTTTACCTCGAGATGTTGTTCGAATGTGACACGTGTTGTTGCTTTTGTTCTTGTAATGCATTTTTCAGCAACTGAAGCTCATGACCTTGTTCTACATACGCATTTTCAAGGAAATCGTTTTTCTTCTGAAGTTCTTGAACACTTGCTTGCAATGATCGCAGTAAGGTAGACTGCTCAGCAACCACGGCTCTTAGTGCTTCAATTTCAGAGTAAATTTCAGATGAATGAACAGAATTTATAATCCCAATTGCAAAGAAAATATAAAGCAGGCACCAAATCACCCTGAACATATCTTGAGGTAACTACTTTCTAAACTCAGATTTGTTACACAGACTTCTTTAGTTAACGGAACGTTGAACTGTCGTCCTGTTAGTACAATCAGGGTTTATTCTTATCACGATCTACGAGCTTAGAGTCAAAGTTAATCAATGTACAAGACAAAGGATTAAATAGTATATCATGATAAAGAAAAGAAAACGTTTACTTAATCACTATATCTCTGAAAATGTATTTTCATCTTTTTTAATTTATAAAGATACAAACTAGAGGTACTGTAAGCAATGAGGTTACTAAATGATACCCCAGCCTTTAATATAATTATAATGGCAGTGTCCATGTTTTGCTATGGGAAACCAAAAATTTTGATATAAAAAGTAAAATAGGAGGTACGCAATATGTAATAAAGATTCTGTGAAAGACTCATCAAGTTTCATTCAGTGGTATGAGAGGAGTTGCAGATAAGAGATGGGTACCCCAAAAGGTAACAAACGGATGAACGAACGTGCAGACGGACGAACATCTTGATTATTGTATGCCCTCCCGCTTTTCAATCGGGGGTATAATGATGTAAAACATATAATTATGAAGTCAGATATATTATAAATGAGGTAAGGTGTGGTAAAAGGTAAAAGTGGATAATGTAATATTTATAAATCATAAGAGCAACTTTCCCGTAAAAAATATCAAATTGTCCTTGCCAACTTCCGTTGAGAATTACTTTCTTTTCGACCTTTTTCTGGTAATTGTTGCCATGAAAATTGATAGAACGACATTTTATGTCTTTCACATGTTCGTCGTTCTTTACTCATACGTTTTAAAAGCATTTGACAATTTTTGACATGTATTAATTATAACTTGAAATATTCAGATATGAGACATGTAATTAAAACACAAGTGTTATTTATTGCAATCAATCTGAAACTTACATGTATATCCTTTTTTCAGAGAAACAAATAAACTGACAACACCTTGCATATTTAAATTCGTCCAATTATTTGATGAAGGTACAAATCATGCGTTTGACTTAGGTCAACACTACGTACTAATGAAGTGGGATCTTTAGGTAATTATTTCTTTCTAGTATATTCCACTCGAGTACGGTAGTTTATCAAATCCACTACATGGTAAAATAATAAATTTTACATGCACCTACGTACAAAGGGAAATTAATCTGAGTTAGTTGCTTGCCTGCAAACGATGTTATTGATCGCACCATGCTCACTGTCTATCAACTTACATAGAAAAGGAAAGTAGAATTATTCGGATATTCTCTGGATTTATGCTGAAGAAATTCATAAACAGTTACCCTGGTATTCTATCCCTGTCACTGCTTGCCTTGACGTGAAAATTTTAAAAGACAGGGAACCATTATTCAATATTTTGGCGTGACTTTGATTTAGATACAATCATTAACGAATCAAACGGTAAACGTTTTACAAAAAATCTTCAAAGAGGTATGTACTCTCTTGTTTACAATTGAGTTTCTTTTTTATGTATTAATGCTATATATTGATTAAATATGCCTATATCTAAGTGTAAACCACAAATACGTTTTGCATTAGCGTCTATAATATTGATTATTATCCCCCTGAAAAAACAGAATTTTTTTCATTTAAAATTCAATTTGGGATATAGTTTTTAAACGAATGATGCTACTTGACAGGATATATTTTATGTGGTGTGATTGGTTAGACGCTATTTCGATTATGTATTTTAAAATAACTGTTAGATGATTTATTTAATTGTAGATGTCATATTCCCATGGATTAGTGGTAAAACTTTGTGACTTTTGTCCTGAACCCTTGAGTCTGTTCTGTACACTCTGTAACAAAGGACTCTGTGATTCATGTTTATCCGGGCACTTAGAGTCTGACAACATAGGTGGCCATTTTGTTTGTCGGTACAGAGAGAGATTTTCTGAGGAATGCAAGGGACACTTGTGCAGAATACACACAAGAGACCCTTGTGAATGGATGTGTACGCCTTGTTTTCAGCCTGTCTGTGATGTATGTTTAAATATCCATACAGGGCATAATGCGATAAAAATACAAACATTGATAAAGCAGAATATCAAACAACTTAAAGATGAACTGTCTGTATTAAGTACAAACTTCAAACCATGCTACGAGAAGATGATAAAAGACATATATTCATGTATTGGTGTATTGACAGGGAAAATCGATACTGTGAGTCATGTTTTGGCGCTCTTTTCAAATAATCAAACCTCACAACGATCTGCCTTTAACTTTGAATGGAGAGAATGTTCCCGGCAGCTATTTAGGAGAGTAGATACTGCATTGAAAAAGTTCAATGTAACTCTACATCAGGACATTTTATTTCTTGCTCTAAAGATTGAAAGAAGGACAAAAATTTTAAATGATTATTTAAAAGAAATAACAAGAAGTCTTCTGGACTATAATTTTCTACAAAAGTTATATGTTCGTGTAAACTTCAATCCAATTATAGCAAGATTAAATCCCCAAAAGTGCTTTATCGAAGTATGTAAAACAATTGAAACATGTAAAGCGAAATATCCAGATAGAAAACAAGAAAGTAGGAAATTAGAATTAAACTATATCTGTTATAAAGATCCATCATATTTATCAGAGCGTCCACACATTTATCAAAAACCAGTGAAAAAATCTACAATTATCAGAAAGAGTGAAAAAGAGATTTCTATTACAAACGTTTACAATGATTCTTCTCATTTTCTCGTTGATACTGCAGAAGGTCCAGTGCACTTGGTAACAGTACTTGTTTTTACTCACAATGGAACATCCCGAATGCACGGTCTGACAGTACAGAACCTCCACGGCAAAGTTATATGTGAAAGAGTTACTGATCTTATAGCTCAGACAAGTCCTCTACACTGTGCTCTGACACCTACACCTAACCAGAAATACCTCCTGGCCGTCTATGATGTGCTTATGGAATTTGAACTTACAGAAACATCTGTTAAAACATTGCGTTCAGAACCAGACTGGAAATACTTAGATATAAGCTGTACATACACAGGCTTCTTGCTGTCCGTCCAGGAGAGCAAAAAAACAAAGAGGTCGTCAAAGAGAATACAGAATTTCAAGATGCGATTACAGCGGAAGGGTACTACAGGTGATTAAATTCGATAAGAGGTTTGTTATCGATCCGTTCAAAATTCAGGAGGATTTACGTGGTGATATTTGGCTCATAGATAAAAGTGCAGGTAGTCTGCTTATTCTAGATCCGGCGGGAAAATCAGAAGGCACATATCTAGCCAGAGACATAGGGAAACCACGTCTTCTTCTGTGTGACAGATTTGGAAACACTGTTGTTTACAGTACAGGACCGCCAGCTATTCATTTTATTGGTGAAAATTTGACGGAGACGCAACCAATCAAATTGAGAAAAACAGTAATGAGAAGTATATGTTGTGACAATGAAGGGAGACTAATCTGCGTGAGTGACTCTGGCGAGGAGGAGTTTGAAATTCAAACTTTTACTTATATACAATAATGTCATGTTCAATAAGGCGTTACATATCTATTTAGCTCATAATTTTAAGGGCATAAGAAACGTACATTGCCCTTTTTTATGATTTTTAAGATTCAAGATCATAGTACCATCAGATGTTGTAGACAAAAAATCAGCACTCATTACCAGGGTTTTCAAAAAGATAACGATCGATGAAATTATTGAATAATGAAAGAAAAATAAACAAAAATTACTTAACCTTTTTATGGTTTGTTTATCCAAACCGTGGAACAGGATATATAGATAAAATTGTAGTATGCATGCAGTTCCGTAAAATTTTGGAACTGTACAACTCCAGGGAGAAAGAAAATAAAGTCTAAACTATATGTACATTGCGTATGTTCTAAGTTCAGTACAGATTGTTAGATAAATATTATCCTTTGTGAAAAATGTACATTTTGTATTAATGAAAGATCATTCATTACTCATATACTGATTTTATAATCACTAAACCATGTCCGTTCATTTTACCGGAATAATTTTAACCAAATTTTAGATTTTTTTTCTCACAAAAAGGCCTTAGACTGTTTTTTTCAATTTCAATTCATCAAAAGAATAGAGCCGAAATATGTTCTTTAATTTTCATATTCAATACGAAAATACAAAACAAACAGTTTCAAATTTAATATTCAACAAACATGTTAACATCAATAAATACAGCATGATTCAGAACAACAATAATAAGATATAAAGGACAATAATAGACAACAACAATATAAAAAAAGTTATATGTATTATCGTTTTAAATAAGATTTGTGTGAATGAAAAAGGATCACAGAAATTGAAATAGAATGTCAACGTACAGAATCTGAGAAATTTCGTATAACGTCAGATTTTAATAACAACAAATACAAAATCTGGAAAGCTTTTGGCCAACGTATAGCTTTTAAAAAAATCTAGTTGTTACGTGTTTTATTGAAAATCATTACGTCATCTCAAAATGGTAGATAAAACATTGAATATGAAATTACAATTCAAATTCTAATATCATTGTAAATATCACAGTAAGCGGTTGGGTAGACGAAACTCGTAAGTATCGATAACTTAATTATCCAGGGTTTCAATCTGAAATTGTCCTTTTTTTGAAAAATATGACAAAAATTCAACCAAATGAATATTTGATCGATGCAAAACAAGCTTATTATGATATTCACAAAATCATCTTGCTGCAAAAGAAAAATATTATTTTCTTATTATGTCTGCAAAAAATATATTAACCGTATTTTTTTAAAGTGGATACTAGTTTATATTAATGATTAATATCTATAGATCTCTTTTTATTGGTGCGATTTCGAGGGGGAAAATCGGACATTTCCAGTATATTAAATCGAACGACAACATTATGAAAATGAAAAAAAAAATGTAAATGACCTTCAAGCACATTTCATTTTGTTTGATGACACACATTTTGACATGCTCTTTGGATAAGAATTCATTTGAAGAGGATGAAGGACAAACATCATGGAAACATTTTGAAATTGTAAATAAATTGTTGTAAAGCTGTATATTGAAGATTTTGAATCTTTTATACTATAAATTCAAGTACTTGCGTATTACAAAGTTTACTTTCACCGTAAGTATTATTAATACTAAATAAATGACCATGTTATTCACTACATGTAAATAATGTGTCCATGGAAATGGATTTCTTTTTGTGATTCCTGAGCATGCGTATTCGTCGCCTCGTTTTGGGTGACTGTTCTTTGACCGGAACAGGTTCTGAAGCCTCGATCTCCAGACATGGATCTTTTCTCACCAGGTAGCATTTTGATTTGGCGTCACTTAATTTTGATATCCACATATCCTGGTAAACAATATGATAATTGAATAATTATAATTCACAGAGATTAAATTACTGGTATGTAATATGAATCATTTTATTGCAAAAGAAAGGGATTTAGACAACTTCAGCTATTTTTAAAGTTAAATTTTGTTGTAACACAGTTAATATGGCTAACTTTCATTCATTTCTTGTATTCTCTCTAGTAAACTTGAAGCGCTAACTTGTTTGAACACATCACAACATCCAGTTGACAAAGTATACTTGTTTTATCAGTTCTGTGGTACTTAGAGATTACAAATACAACTATTTGTATTGGTTTTTACTTAGATACATGTACAAAATTATCAGTCAAACCATACAAAATATTATAATTCTAAGCATTGAATATATTAAACAATATGATTTTTTTTATAATTATTACCTTTGTAAACTCCGAAGGACACTGGAGCGTGTATAATCCTATGACTTGCTGTAATGTACCCACTTGTACCAAAACTAACGCATTCTTTATACTACTTCCTAAAGTAAAGCTGATTAATGTTACGACTGAGGCTTATCTCAAATAAAAGCAAAATTGAAAAACAAAAAAAATTGTGAGATGAGAAAAATAAATGTTAAGTAATCTTTTCCGAAGCATGGTATAAATTTCTAGAAACATAATATAAGAATTGGAGTGTACCTGAGTTGTCATATGTGTCCACGTCGTGAATCTTAAGACATTTTAGTTCAATTGGCTGTCTGTATACAACGTAGACAGCTTTATTGTCTGTTTGACCGAGATCAGATGGTTTCTAAAATGAGAAGAACAATTAAAATTCTTTTATCAGCTTGACGAATCAGTAATTATGAATTTGGATGCTTTGATAAATATAATATACATCTGTGATATATATTTTCTTACGATCATAGAAACATTCACAATTTTTCAAATTATTCAATGGTATATTTTTTTTCTAATCAAACAATCATCAGAAATGCATTTTGTATGAAAAATATCAAAATGATTGGAAAACATTTTTTTCTTACTTGAACTCACCTTTCTTCCTCGTTTGGTTTTTGTTATTAACAGCAGGTCATCAAATAAAAAGAGATAAACATCAACATTTTTCGTTGTTTCTGAAATAAATTTCAGTCTATTAGGTTTGCAAATGAAAATAATATACTAATGAAACAGACAGGGACATCAAGATGGTTCGAATTAATCTGTGATATAAAAAATTACAATAGGCAAGGACGTCTCGACAGCCTTTTAAAATTGAGCAATACCTTTCGATACACACTATGAACTGCCTTGACTTATGCATATTGTCAGGCAAAAAACCCAATAAATATATAATTTCATAATGTCTTTTTTTTTATCATTTTAACTTTATCTATGGATAAGTAACTGCATATATTTTTTTTTTGGCCAGATTTGTGGTTCTGGGTATGTCATTTATCAATGAAAATGAATAATATACACATTGCTTAGCGCTCAAAGATATATTTACGGACAGGTATAAATCATCTGACCAAATTTAATTTTCACGTTAAAGAAGATTTTCTGATCACTTTGATTCAATGAAGGCAACTAGTAACTGATTGGTCAATCAGTTACTTTAATGAAGTGAAATGTTAATTGGTCACAAAATCTGTAGATGATAAGGAGGAAAAGTAAAACTTTTATATCTGAAAAGAGTTTATCAACATGCAACCTAACTTATATTTAATAAATAAACAACATGATAATCGGATCGAATAAAGGTTTCATTTATAAAAAGATATGTTTCTTTCGAAAATGGTTTAGTTATTTAACGTAAATTAATGTTATTAAACGTAGAAATAAATATATTTTTAATCAGTACTTACGAATAAGAGTAAGTGGTCCCTCGTGGAGTAGGAGCCGGTGTGGACAGGAGAGAAGTAAGGAACAGGGTTGTGATGAAAACGATGTGCGTAAACACTACAACGATAAATTGTGATGAAAACTAAGATTGTAAACTTTATTACTATAGATTTTAATGAAAAAAGGAACTGAAGATATGAGCCTGAACACTACAACAACATATTATGATTAAAACGATGAGTGTATATACAACAACGATGTATTGTGAATAGAGCTATTATGAATAGAAAAACATGATTTTATTGTTCTTTTATTCAGTTTAAGTAAACAAAGAGAATAGAATGCAATAAGATTTGCACTGATAAATAATTGAGCTATTGTGACAAATGAATGGTAAAACTAATTTCGTCAATATACATAAATAGTTTTAAAACGAAAGATCTAATCAGATTTTCGATTTTTTAACTGAAGATCTTTTAATAAGTTTGCTAGTAGGGTAATCAAGAGTATAAAACATCGCTATAAATATTGATTCATCATTATGTGTTGGGAACTAACCTCTGGAATGTATGTACGGGGATCGAGATCAGTCACAATGGGCCACACGATCTGTTGTCGGAGTTCCTGTAGACGCTGTGTGTTCCGCTCTCTCCTCATTTTTTCATCTAAGCACTCTACAACGTACAGATACATAAACCGGGTCTGAATCGATTTTAAGTATAATATATAGGACTGTACTCTTAACATCTTGATTCTTTTGAGAAAGGGATTTTATTCTTCTTAAATGCGTTGTGTGATGTTTCAGATTAATTCTGTTCAACCTTACTTACGCAGTGATATCTCTACTTTGCCGATAGTCAACGCCAAAATACTTTTATCATAATCCGATGACGTGTACTTCCTGATGTTAGCAAGGAGCAGAGGGAGCTTTGTGCAGTGCTGCATCGGAGCCACCAAGAAATCATTTAACTGTAGTCTCCGACACCGAGGATCCTGGGAACACCACTGAAAAAAATGACATTCGGACAAGGAGCATATCGTTGTTATAACCATTTGACAGGGTGTGCTTACTTTGTTATAGCATCTGATCCAATCTTTGATGTTTTAAGGTGTCTGTAATTGCATTGTTCCTGATTTGTAATGTTTAAACAAACTTTTGTGCATGTTAGCTTCATTACCTCCATTTTTTATGTATGTTCATGCAGTAAACCTGATTAAATTGAAATCAGACCAGCTGCAGACTGATCCGCCCCATTTAATAAAAAATAATGAATTATTAATGATAATAGTTTATTCAGACTGTAATTTTATTCTATTCACTTCCTCTTCTAGATATGTGTTATAAATTCATATATGCCAAAATTCTCTCACGAAATCAATATTTTTTTTTTTTAAGTTATCATGAACTATACCTACATTAATCTCATGATTATTTAAAAAGGAAAATGTTTTACCAATTAAACCAAAGGAACCTTAAACTTAAGCTAAACATCGTGAACTTAATCTAAAATTTTTGAATCACCATCGTTCATAGGGGACCAAAGTTAGCACGGAAACAGTGTCAATGTATCAGCTTATTGATTTGTTGCCCTCAAATGAACAATCCAATACCGAATTAAATTTTTATTATCCAAATTCTTCGGAGAATCCACAACGTAACAGAGTATTTGATTTAAAAAATGAAGTAAAAATAAACTTTTATATATACCAAAGGATATTTTTTTATCATTCGCTGCATAAAGAATAAATTTTATATGTAATTTTGTTAAAACTTTTGATCGAGGTTTTGATGTTTGTTAATAATTATAATGTTCATTAAAATCGTGTTAATGTTACAATTTAAAAAAAAACCTCAACTGAAGAAGAATCGGAGAATCTTTATATCAGCTTACCCTTTCAAACTCCCCAAAGTTCTCGTTCTTCCTGAGTTTCTCTACATACTCTAAACACTTGGAATAGGAGATGCAGTAAGTATGGTAGACATTACCATCATCAGATAGTTTGGAGAACTGAAAAATCATCCCAAAAAATAACACTCAATTTTAAATAATCTCGTATTTATAATTTGTATTAAAAATGCTAAGTATTTTGTGTATTTCTCAGTAAATCTTTTATCTGCATGCATGTTAATATTAAATTTCTATATAAAACTAAAGAATATTTACTTGAAAAAACATTAATCTTAATAACCATTTTGTAATTTATTTCAAAAGAGACTAGAAAAGAATTGACCTTTTAAAAATGTAATCTTAGTATATGTATATTTATAAATTATTAGCATAAACAATAAGCACAATCCATCTAATATGAATTTATTCTGAACAATTTTGTTCTTTGAATATAGCAGAAAGTAACAAACAACACAGATTCCGTCAAAATTATTCAATGGTATTCATAATATCTACCTTGTCTAATGCTTCAACCAGTGACGAGGCTGGCCAGATCTCCTCAGATTTCATGCTTCTTAATAATACCGTGATGAGTTCTTTACAAAATGTATAGCTTACCTACAATAATAATACCGTGATGAGTTCCTTACAATATCACCTACAATAATGATATAAAAAATCAACTACAAAATGTATAGCTCACCTACAATTACAATACCAAAAAAACAAATACAAAATGTATAGCTTACCCACAATATTGATACCAAAAACCAAATACAAAATGTATAGCTTACCTACAATATTGATACCAAAATCCTAATACAAAATGTATAGCTTACCTACAATATTGATACCAAAATCCTAATACAAAATGTATAGCGTACTTGCGATAATGATACCAAAATGCAAAAACTAGTAATTATACCTTACAAAATGTATTATATAGCTTACCTACAATAATGATACCAGAAACTAGTAAATATGACATTTAATGAATGAACAATTGGCCAATCTCTGAAATTATTTTCAGAGTGTATTATTTCAGATCATTTATTCTAGAAGAATTAGGGTGTCACTGGTATACGGGATATGCATACTCTTTCTGCGCACCTTTGTTACTTTTGCAGTTCCCAGCCGGAGCCGTGGTATATGTTCGTGTGTTTACTAGTATTTTTAAATTGGTCGGTGTTCGTTATCATCATCTATACACTGAATTCAGTGTAGACGGATACTTTTGGTTATTTCCCGATCATGACAGGGAACACACTGGAGGGTTTGATCGGTCCGCAGGGGATCCCCCCTCCTCCATGGCAACTGATCCCATCTTAGATGTCTTAGGGGTCCGTGTTTTTTTTCTATGTGGGATAACCCCTTATTTTGTTAATTTTATTTTTAATCACTCCCTTTACAAATGATTTTAATAAAATTAGCTAACAGTTAAACAAATCGGGATGAAACATATTTAGTTGATTATGTTCCCTTTTATTTTGAGTTATATTGATCACGATATTTTTACGTAAAGAAATGAATTCGATCCGTCTGATAATAAGATTAAAGAAAAACAATAATTATATAAGGAAATTAAAACTAATGCTCACGTAACACAATTCGTCTAGATTGCTGAAAATCTCGTTAGGTTCTGCAAACATCAAATGATCGTCAACTTGAAGCTTCTTTAATGGTTCCATGAAACACTGAAATGAGATTAAAAACAAATACCAAAAAAATGAATATAAAATCTTTTAAAGATCTTTCAAAACGCAATTGAATGTTTTCTATTTATAAAAACTAAAAAAAAAACGTTAATGAAACATATTGAGATAACAAATAAAGTAACTCTATAATTTAAGAGAAAGGAAGTAGGTTTGTCAACTGGGCTATTATACATTATGTTTCAATGACTCAAGTACTTAGCGAGTGAAAGTTAGTTTTACTCGTACATTTTATGTTTTAAGCGTCATTCCTTTCATTGTCATAAATCAAACTTTGAGTTAAAGAATTACTGTATGTGGAAAATAATATTTCAAAAGTCAATTGATAAATTTATTTTCTTGAAGATGATTAGGAAAGATACTTGAACTGAATACAGATGATGCCAATTAAAGATGTGTATATATATTTCCCCTTTTTATCATTCTGAGTACGTTTTACTATGAAAAATAAATATAATTCGAAGACACATAGCTCAGTGACTGCTCATTAAAATCGGATAAAAGTGTCAATGAGAAGAAACGAAAAGAACATTTCTTTCCTTTTTTTCATCGAATTTTCTTCCTCAACGAAATTGAAGCTAATAATAAGTAAAACGAAGGCGCGGTCTTATTCTCAAACCATAACTTTTGCTATCATCTAAGTGTGTAATGAGCAAGTATTTAAATATTTTTTTTAATGTCAGATGCTTGAATACCAAAAATTTGGAATTAATTTTTTTATTACATGTTTACCATTACGTACGTGTTTAAGGACCATGAGATGATCTATAAGAAACACACATTCGCTGGTGAAGAGTTCCCAGATAGCCTCACGTCTTTTTCTTTCAATGTCGGGGAGTTTCAGGGGTTTTTCATCGTTTTCTGTCCTTGCAATCAGATCAGACCAATGGAAGGACTTTGGAGAGAAAAAAAATCATCAATAACGAGCATAGGAAAAGATGGCAAGTCACAAGTTTATAAGATATTGTGAGTATTTGATAATATTATAACCAAAAGGAATCTGTATTTATATTTTTTCTTTTATTTTTCATTTACACATTTGATATAGAGTTAAAACACATTAACAAAAGGAATGATTATAATGCGGGATTTTCATCTGTACTTTCGAAGGAACTGACTTCTTTGACAACTGATTTCATATTTTCCCATAAATAATCAACTGACCTTGTAGCCTGACAGATCATTGTCTGCGAATTTTGAAGGTGTAAGTGAAGCAAGAGCCTCGCTCAGCTTTGTGATTTCATCTTTACTTCTGGCGCGGATCTAAAAAATTGAATTATAATTCAAATGTAATAATGCATCTATCTTCTAACAAATATTGTTAGATACAGTGTATCTGAACTTACGTAAGAGTTAGATCGTAGCTTTACTCTTTCGATTATCAAATGCCTTCAAAAGATATTTTCAATACTTATATGATTTTCCAAATGAATGTGTATTTACAACTAGTAACATGAGTACTACCCACCAGTTTGTTGAATGAAAACGGAAAGGTCTGTCTACCTCTTCTATACTCTGCAATGATAAAATACAATTTCAAGTGAAGGGACATGTAATTTTATGTAAAATAGAGAAAATAATGACTGGAGATCTCTTTCGGAAATCCAGAAAAAAAAACTCAATGTGATAAGACAAACAGTACGGAATAATCGAACAAGAGGCCAAGGGGCCACAGCGCTCACCTGAGTACATCGACGTGGAAAAAACACATATCAGATCAGAACTGAAAGTTTACTGAGGTTGGGAGGGGGGGGGCTTGAATTTTAACCCCCCCCCCCCCCCCCCCAGGGGATCATGATTTGAACGAACTAGAATCTACACTACCATTATGATTCCATATAAATATTACTAATCATGGCTTTGAAGTAATTGAAAAAAAGATTTTAAAAGGTTTCCCTATATATTCCTATGTAAAACTTTTTTCGGCCATTTAGGCCCCACCCTATCCCCGGGGTCATGATTTGAACAAACTTGAATTCCTCCACATAAGTTTCATCTTTCCTGGCCCAGCTGTCCTTCAGAAGGAGATTTTTAAAGATTTTCCCTATATACTCCTACATGTATGTAAAACTTTGATCGGCCATTTTGGCCCCACCTTACCCCCGGGGGTCATGATTTGAACAAACTTGAATCTACACTACCTGAGGATGATTCCACATCAGTTTCATTTTTCCTGGCCAATTGGTTTTTGAGAAGAAGATTTTTAAAAAAATTTCCTATATATTCCTATGTAAAACTTTGATTGGCCATTTTAGTCCCACCCTACCACCGGGGGTCATGATTTGAACAAATTTGAATCTACACTACCTGAGGATGATTCCACATGAGTTTCATCTTTCCTGGCCCAGTGGTTCTTGAGAAAAGGATTTTTAAAGATTTTTACTATATACTCCTATGTAAAACTTTGATCGGCCATTTTGGCCCCACCCTACCCCCGGGGGCATGATTTGAACAAACTTGAATTTACACTTCCTGAGGATGATTCCACATCAGTTTCATCTTTCCTGGCCCAGTTGTTCTTCAGAAGAAGATTTTTAAAGATTTTTCCTACATGTATATATTCGTATGTAAAACTTTGGTCGGCCATTTTGGCCCCACCCTATCCCCGGGGGTCATGATTTGAACAAACTTGAATCTACACTACCTGAGGATGATTCCCCATGAGTTTCATCTTTCATGGCCCAGTGGTTCTTGAGAAGAAGTTTTTTTTAAAATGCCATTAATTTATCACTAATTCAATGCCATTAATTTATCACTAATTCTGCCCCGTGGGGATCCGGGTTAGAATAGGTCCTCAGTACCCCCTTGCTTGTCGTAAAAGGCGACTAAATGGGGCGGTCCTTCGGATGAGACCGTATAAACCGAGGCCCCGTGTCACAGCAGGTGTGGCACGATAAAGATCCCTCCCTGCTCAAAGGCCCTGAGTGCCGAGCATAGGCGTAAATTTGCAGCCCTTCACCGGCAATGGTGACGTCTCCATATCAGTGAAATATTCTGGAGAGGGACGTTAAACAGTATACAGTCAATCAATCAATATCACTAATTCATAATTATCTCCCCTTTGAAGAGGGCATGGCCCTTCATTTGAACAAATTTGAATCCCCTTTACCCAAGGATACTTTTTGGCAAGTTTGGTTGAAATTGGCCCAGTGGTTCTTGAGAAGAAGATGAAAATGTGAAAAGTTTACAATAACGAGAACGACGACAACAACGACGACGACGACAGATGACGGACAAATTTTGATCAGAATAGCTCACTTGAGCCTTCGGCTCAGGTGAGCTAAAAACAATACGTGGCAGCAGGGTCAAGGAGATATAAGCACACCTTGTCGACCATTCACACCCGTCGTGAGGCCCAGTCAATGTATTAAGCGGGTAGATAGAGTGTTTCATGGTCTAATTTATTATAAAACCATTGACTTATCAATCAGATGTGTGTACCATGTTAGGAAAAAACTATTCATATAATGTAGTTGCCTATGTGTGCATTGCTTATGGTCGTTTCTTTAGCATATCAGTATAAGGAGTTGATCCATGCGTCACGAGATGGAGGTGCTCTGGATGAGAATGTATCCATCAAAGTCCCATGCTGCAGTGGGTCCTGGCACGAAAACCATTTCTCATAACTCAAAAGCCCCAAGTACCTAGTACAGGAATAAATATGCCACTCTCCATTGAAAAGTCATGAAGGGACATAAAACATGCAATCATAACAAGCAAAGTAATAATACTGACCGTAGAATACACTAAAGATGAGTCCAGTCAGGGTTATTGAAATCCTTTTATCATTTTTTATTAGCTTGCGTCTATTTAAAAAATGCATCCCAGATATGCTTTTGCGAATATATTCAATTGGACGACATAAACACTATATGCATGTAAAACTGGAAAACTACGACGTAGACGAGGAACATCTTTTTCATCTTTGGCCATTTTAACTTAGAAGTTATTTTATTTGTTTGTTTTGACAAATATATCTCTCAGAATATACATTGTACGCTTACTTGCCAATGAAGGTCTTTGATCAGTGACGAATCTTTTTCGTGACAGAACCTATTGCAGCCCCGGATCTGTATTTTTACGGTCACATTCAAAGACACAGTCTCCACATGGAACATAAGCATATTCAAACCCGCAACGATAGGATCAATTCCTTAAACTGCATCTCTAGTGCAATCTCTCTTATCATTGCGTCAAGGGGGTGTATTGCAACGCACTTTGAAACAGTTACTCACTTTGAAAAAAAATTCAAAGTACGTTAAAATTAGGACAAATTCAAAGCACTTCGAAATTAATTTTCAAAATGCGTCAAATTTGGGACAAAACCAATGCACTTTGAAAATAAATTTCAAAGTGCGTCAATTTTGAGAGAAAATAAACGCACTTTTAATTTGCTTTATTTTCAAAGTGCATTAAAAGTCTACATCAACCATGTTTACCATGGGGGTACTAAACGCACTTTGAAAAAAAAAATGTACCGGTATAAAATAGAATTTTCGGACTTATATTCTATTATAAGACAGCATTATTATTCTGATATGTCTTTCGAAAAACCGATGAATTGATCTACCTTCATCAGGAGAGAAGACAGGTTCATGAAGAAAAACCTAGGACCATTGCTTTATCTTTCTACCCAAATACATGATATCATAGTTATTATCTCATAAAACCTAGGTTAACGTAAAATCAATGAGAAACAAGAGGCCCAGGGGCCACAGCGCTCAACTGAGCACATCAGCTAGGAAAAAACACATCAGATCAGAACTGAAAGTTAACTAAAGTTGGGGGGAGGGCTTGAATTTTTACCCCCAAGGGGATCATAATTTGAACGAACTAGAATCTACATTACCTGAGGATGATTCCACATGAGTTTCATCTTTCCTGGCCCAGTGGTTCTTGAGAAGAAGATTTTTAAAGATTTTTCCTATATATTCCTATGCAAAACTTTGACCGGCCATTTTGGCCCCGCCCTACCCCCGGGGGTCATTACTTGAACAAATTTATATCTACATTACCTGAGGATGATTCCACATGAGTTTCATTTTTCCTGGCCCAGTGGTTCTTGAGAAGAAGATTTTTAAAGATTTTTCCTATATATTCCTATGTAAAACTTTGATCGGCCATTTTGGCCCCGCCTTACCCCTGGGGGTCATGACTTGAACAAACTTGAATCTACACTACCTGAGGATGATTCCACATGAGTTTCATCTTTCCTGTTTCAGTGGTTCTTGAGAAGAAGATTTTTTAAAAATGCCAATAATTTTTCTCTAATTCATGATTATCTCCCCTTGGAAAAGGGCGTGGCCCTTTATTTGAACAAACTTGAATCCCCTTCACCCAAGGATACTTTGTGCAAAGTTTGGTTGTAATTGGCCCAGTGGTTCTTGAGGAGAAGATGAAAATGTGAAAAGTTTACGACAACGACAACGACGACAACGACAACGACAACAGACAACGGACAAATTTTGATCAGAAAAGCTCACTTGAGCCTTCGGCTCAGGTGAGCTAAAAATGAAATAAGCTTTTCTACTAATAATAACAATAATTATAACACACTCTCTTGATCTATATAGTATTATTGAAGAGATCATCAGGGGCAATATCACTGATCTAAGCAACAATAGGTATTTTACTAAACTTCAGCGATAAACTTCAGTAATAAAGATTATGTGAAAGTTGCATCAAATTTCATTCAGTGGTAGGAGAGGAGTTGCGGATAGAGATGGGTACCCCAAAGCGTAACAGACGGACGGACGGACGGACAGACGTACAGACGGAAGGAATTAACGATTACTATATACCCTCCCGCTTTTCAAGCGGGGGGTATAATTAAAATACATGTACATTTGTATAAAATGCATAAATATTTTATGTCTTAATACATCTTGCATGGGAAAAAAATATTTTTAATACTTTTAAAATCTTATCCAAAAAAAAAAAATTATGTTGTTTTGAAAAATCATTTTCAATGTGCACAGACACTTGGCCTTAGTATTGTTGTATTTCTCCTACCCCTATTAAGGGCCATATGTAAAACGTCTATATCTCGGATCCTGCAGGGACGTCATTACTGAACATTTATCTAGGTAGGTTCAAATAATAATAATTTATAATACCTTAGATTTGCAAGAATACTGACCAGGTCATTTTGTTTCAAAGTGCGTTAATATGGTCGATAGTAGAAAAGAAATATTATTTTTTTTCAAAGTGCGTTTACTTGGTCCCACATTTAACGAAGTCTGTTTTTTTTCAAAGTACAATATTTTTCAAAGTGCATTTCATCATGGGAGAACTTATATGAAGAATCTGAATGATTTGTAATGAAGCTTAAGGCTTTTAAGATGAGGAAATTAAAAAAAAAAGTAACATTTTTTCTATCATAATTATAGTCAATTGACATATTTCTGTATTTATAAAAATGAAAATATTTATCCCTTGTTTTATTAGACCTTACGTTAAATTATCATTAAAGGAAGATTTAGAAAATAGTTATCTTAGTAATATAAAAAAGCAGTATATGATTGATTTATTGAACATTCTTTGGAAGAAAAGTTCACTAGCTGCCTGGGAAAGGCTACATATTCAGACAGTTGCTCAGTTTCCAGGTTTTTGTGCAGTGGGGATTCGTTTTTCACATTATGATTTATACTAAAGAATACTTGTATTCCGTTTACTGACATATTTATACGGTTCATGGCGGATGCGATCACTTGCTGAGGGATGTTCTATTCTTTTAGGCATCCTTATAATTATGCAGTCTTTTGTCTTTTGAAAGATGTCTGCGATGATCAACCATTCATAGTTGATACAATTCTTTTTATAAGTTGCCTTCAAAGTACCTACAACTTACGTCAATGTTTCGATGAACAATGAACAAAAACAGAATAATGGATTTTATTTTAGAATCTTTAGAATTATAAGCTAATCTTGTATATATATAGTTGCTGTGACTCACCAGTTCCGTTGGGATCTAGGTTAGGATCATGTTTGTAGAAATCAGCTATAGTGTTCCTTTTGACGAGTTTCTTTCTCCTGTCCCTCAGAGCTCGGTCTGCTTGGTATGTGGTCGTCTCTAGGTCCACGGAATCCCGCCGCTTTAGGCCGATCATTCCTCTAAAAGAGAACTGATTTAATGGACAGTCTGTCAGCCAGGAGCATCGTCTTGTCATGGCGACACAGAAATCGTAAAAGGTCAGTAGAAATCGGATTCCATTGCAATCCAAAACAAGAACAAAAACTCGAGTTCTGATTTTGAGCAATGTATCATTCCTGAAACTCACTATTACAGTACAATAATTACTGTTCACTTACATTGATTGGTATGATAGATTTCATATGTGTTTGTTTCAGAATTAGGATATTCCAACAATAAATGAAATGGATAAATAGAGGGAAATATTATTTATCCAATGAAAAACTATATTAGAAATGTTTTTTCTATATCTTCGATAAATTGGCTGAATAATGTGATAATTGAAGTGATTATTGCATCATCAGTCGGCTTCCTGCCATTTACAATTATTCTGTCAAAGGTTTCTTGTTTTTAGTTTGGAAATCATATTTTGCGTCATTCATCTAAATTGATAGATAAAGATAGATCAGCCTACCTTGTATAAACTCAGAAAAAACGAAAGAATGAAAATAGAATAAAATTCTATTTGTTAGACACACCATGACTATCTGCAGATTCCAAGGGTGGTTAAGGATAAAGCAAAACAAAATCCACAAGTAGCACTTTTTTATTTAAGCAAGAGATCATACAAGTTTTATATTAAATTCATCAAAACAAATTCAATATACCATGGCAAAAAAATCCAAAAGTAGCACATTTTCTTTTCTTTTAGCAAGATAACTTATAAGTTTCATATTAAAATTATCGAATCAAACTCAATATACCATGAACACATTTTTCAAAAATTCTTTTGAATTAAATAAATTTTTTAATCAATTTTACGTTGATGACGTCATAATGCTTAATTCATCATTTCCTGTAAATTCCAGCCGGTGTAAAGACGAATAATGACCCCCATCGAATAATGACCGGGGGTCATTTTTCGACAGCGAAAAATGACCCCCGGTCATTATTCGAAGTCGAAAAATGACCCTTTTGACCGTAGAAAAATTGTCACCACCCCAAAAATTTGCAGAACCCACGTGAAGAAAAATGACCCTTGTAGAAAAATGACTCCCTGTGGATTAAAGCTGAAATTTTTAGGGGGCAAAAAACATTAGATAAAGAAGCATATTGGCTAAAATGCTCACCTGAGCTAATTGGGAATAAATAGATGATATGTTGATCTCATAACATTATACAGTTATAGCTATATTTTAAGGTCAATGCGATGATTTAGAATCTAAAGGGGTAAAAGATTTATCGAGCCTAAAGGGTTAGGTAAACATTGTTTTTCGATGCATGGTGGAGATCATCGTGCTGACAGAAAAAAAAGCAGTATTATATATTATTATATCCTCCGCTTGAAAAGCGGGAGGGTATATAGTGATCGGGATGTCCGTCCGTCCGTCTGTTACGCCTAGGGGTATCCATCTCTTATCCGCAACTCCTCTTATTCATAAAAAGATGTGTTTGTGAAACAGCTATGCCCCTGTATGGCAACATAGCGAAGATTAAACTTTTCTTAATTCAAAATAGGAAAGCCCTAGCACCACTTGTTGAAAAGTCATGGCTAAGGATAAATTTTTGAAAGGAAGGTCAAACTCAAAGATCAAAGGGTCAGAGTTGATGGTACTAGTATCTTAAGAAAGGTTTAATG
Organism: Saccostrea glomerata; assembly: GCA_003671525.1. Classification (NCBI taxonomy): domain Eukaryota; kingdom Metazoa; phylum Mollusca; class Bivalvia; order Ostreida; family Ostreidae; genus Saccostrea; species Saccostrea glomerata. The sequence continues at coordinate 183,142 of PRKT01000108.1, read as the reverse complement.
TAACAAGGATTACATATGTGAAGTATGAAAACCCTAGCCCTTATCTTTTAAAAGTGATGGCCAAGGTTAAAGTTTTTTTCATTAGTACGGAAATCTCCAAGGTCAAGGTCAAAAGGTCTAAGGTTTTAGTATCCAATGAAAGGTCATGCCAGAAAATACATATGTGAAGTATGAGAAAACTAGTATCTACCGTTTCAAAGTTATGGCCAATGTAAAAATTTGGCATTTTTGTGTAAAATGGAACAAACTCCAAGGTAAAGGTCAAAAGGTCAAATTTGGTGGTACTCAAAGTAAGGTCATGTCACAAGGAATACACATATTAAATATGAAAGTCATAGCTCCAATAAATGAAAAGCTAATGTCAAGGGTAAAGTTTATGCGGACAAAATGACCGCCAGATAGACAGAACATACAGACGGACACGATAAAACTATATACCCCCGAATCTTGGATTACGGGGATATAAAAAGAAATGGTCTTCAAATAATTATAACTTTTCATATTATGATACAGTATAAAGAAGACGTTACAAAAATGAAAATGTTTATTCTGATTTTCATATTAAATTCTCTGAAAAATATACTCAGAACTGAGTAAAAGGGTGGAGTAAAACAAAAATTAAGAAATGTAATGAATACTGTGTGCTAAATCAAAAAGTTATGCCTTATAGCAATTTATAGCTTTTGCATTAGAATGTGTATTTTATACTAGCCCTTAGGTTTACAGAGCATATTTTTAGGTGTCATACCCACCCCACCCCCTTATCAACAAAAGCAACAAAAAATCCAAACTATCCTACCTTTATTTTTCTATAAGGAGGGACTAAAAACAAGCTTAGATAATCTACTATTCTACTAATTTTCAACTGTTACTTTGCCACAATTCTTTCAAGTATACCCCCACCATTTAAAGTATGCTTTAATCATGGCGATGTAAAATATTATATTATAGTACTTTTGTGAAGGCTTATTTAATTTAGAGCCTCTTTCAGTATTATTGAAAGGTATAGAGTTTTATTTATATTTTTGCTTTTCATTTATATAAAAACAATTATAATCATAAAGTTCATGTCCAGTGTGCGTTTGATCCATTTACATGTACCATCTTTGATTTTCTATTTTTGCTCTTTTATCAGAGAAATGAAGATTAATTGATTGATTGTTAATTTCTAAAAACTGATTTGTCAATTTTTGGGCAGAGAGAAATGAGGAACTTTATTACCCCTACGTGCAAAGAAGAACAAAGATCAAATCTATTTGAACAAATGCATGAATTACTCGAAGGAAGAACAATTATAATATACAGCATATTTTTTCCTTCCACCTGTAATAAATTTTGTATCACTTTAAAGGGGGTCATTTTTCAATGGGGGTCAATTTTTTATAGGACTAACATATAAAATAATGACCCCTAGGACTCTTTTTCTACAAAAAATATTTTTTTCTACGGATGGGGGGTCATTTTTTGTCGTTGAAATATGACCCCCGATCATTATTCGATAGGGGTCATTATTCGTCTTTACACCGGCTCTCCTTCTTGACGAGGATGAGCCAGGCAACCAGTCTAATCTAATATATTCTGAATTCTCATGAATATTTAGAACGTATTAGAATTTTTCATAATAATGCTAGGAGTAATAAATAGGTTTTTATCCATTTATTTGATTAAGAAATCAGTATTAACCCGGTGGATTTCAGTAAATAAGCAATACAAATCAACTTTTTTTAATAAAGTGAAAAATTAGTTCAATCATAGAATTATAATAAATGAAGAGGATATGTTTGATATAAAGTTAGTTATAATAAAAAGAATTTTCACTTTATATCGGATAATGTATTGCGCATGTGAGAGTAGATTTGTTAGACTTAAAACAAGTACAAAGAGGTTATTCCATGTCAAAGATCCAATTACAAGCTGTTGTAACTAACAAGTTTCACAATTATCACATTGTCCCATGATTAAGATAACTAACAATAAATCGGTCGCTGGTGATAACTTGACAATTCGTTTTTGTTTTTGTGTAGTGCAAAGGATTTCAACATAGTTCATTTATGTTTTCTCTGTTCAATCCAAATGGAAAGAAATTAAGTTTGATATAGTTAAACATTAATAAAAGAGCAATTATAATTTATTCATAAACAACATATTTAGGAAAAAAAATTGTTTTTATCATTTGCAGGTTGATATGAATCTTCAGGGCCGATGCGGATGTACATCACATTGCTTGTATAATTTGGGGTTTCTTTTATCATATGAGCAGATGGTTTTATAAATAAAAACAATGGAATCAATGTCGTACCTTGTGTCTTATATCGAAAAAAAACTTCTTTAACAAAAGTCAACTACTTTCAATTTTTAAATCAATGCCTTTAAAACTACATTTCTGTACTGCACATTTGTTACCATTTTCCTGTTAATCAGTGCTCTTCAGTGTATAGTTACGATGGAGTCGTAGACATTATAGAAATTTGGCAGAATACATTAATCTGTGAAACTTTTGATTGGAACTCCGTGTCTCTTGTTCTGAATAATTGATTCTTATGCATTAGTAGAAGCACATTTTTTGTCTCTTTTCTGAAACCAGGAAGTATTTAAAATGACTGCGAAATGCAATATATATAAAAGCTTATACCATGTTAGGCAAACAAACATATACAATAGAGCGTACTGTATTAGGTATGTTTTTCCCTTCGTTCAAAGACTTAAACAGAAAACATCAGACAAAAAAATCCTTTACGTATTGCTCTCACATACAACATTATCAATAATTAAGGGTAAATTTAAAAGACGATGCCTGAAAACCAACTACACGGCAGGATAGGCATTAGAAATGAGAATATTTTACTCAGTCATCTAATATTAAGTACAAGTTAATCAAGGTTAACTCAAATCAGTGTAAGAAATAAGATACATAAAAATTTTGAGAAATACACATACTATCCATAGACACATAAAAGAGAACAGAAAGTGCTGTGTTAAAAAGATTTCTGTTTACTGTAACATTTTATATCAAATGTTTTATGTAAAATGCCTGAAGAATTTAAAATGAAAGCGCTTACGTTTGACAATAATTGTTGTCGCTTTTCTTTTGTAAAAATATATGTTAATATACAATGTATATATATGTGGAATCTTGAAACCGACTTACTTGAGTAGATCCGGCTCCTCGTCTATGGATGTGGAAGGCGTCAATTCTGTAGAGCGGCAGATCAGATCGCCCACATTCTGAGAGAGAAAAAAATCATCGATCGGGAGACAATAATTAGAATGGATTTAAATTCATCTTTATTACATACATAACACGCAACAACAGTCTTCAGGTCATTTTTTTCCCGAGGAACTTCTGTCTGACTGTGAGTAGAAAAAATCGTTGATATCTGACTTGGACAGAGTTACTAGATCAAAAACCTAATCTTAATTATACACATAAATCTTGAGTATTGCCCGAAAAGCCATAAATCCAGGGGAAGAGTATAATTTGCAATGCATTTTTAATGTGTATGGAAAACAATATAAACTGTTTCTTTGTGTTTAAGTATTATTCGAAGAAATATTGTTTTCTGAATAGCAATGGATTTTATTTATTGAGAAGTATAAAGCTAATAAAAGCTTTTCTGAATCTGGAAATCTCAAAACTTTTGTATAAATCATATTTCTTTCTTTCAGAAAATAAAATAAAAAGCAACTATGAACTACTATTCGGTTTTAGAGCGTACTTATAGCTATTCCTGACCTAAATATGGAATAATGTCAGTACACCATAATAGGTACTGGAGGTCATTGATCATTTGTACGCTCTATAATCAGATAAACTTATTTCTTCTTTGTCCCCTAAGACCGTCAGACATGGCTATTATACACAAATTAACCCGATGGGAAGACCAGTTACGATCTGTTAGATCGCCACCTCAGGAGAAATTTTTATTGAGGAGCTTAGTTCTGAGACCTCACGACTTTTGTATTTTAGGATTCCTTTACATTACTCTATTGTTTTCCTCTCTAGAATTCAGTTGTCGTATCTTTGTTGCTATATGTATTTGAATATTATGTTCTTTGTAATCTTAATATAGTTGTCGAGTTACTAAGTTGTTTAAGTAAACATTAAGAAAATGCATTTGTCTTATAATGTTTTTTAGATATCTACTTGTATTAGTTCCTACATGTGAAGATTACTATTTTTTCGTTCATTAATTGTCATGTGCTAAATCCAAGATCATTTTAATAGATTAAAATAGTTTTACAATACTAAAGGAAAAGTTGGGAGAAAATATCTAAGTTAGTTCGCATGTGGAATTACTAAACACTATTGGAAAATTTTTGTTAGGCTTATATATTACTGGAAACATCTAATTGAACAATAAACCTCAACATTAATCTACTGGGTTTTAGCCCTGTCCAACTGCCTTTCTGTTTATTTGTCTGTTTGTCAGCAAAAACTTCATTCTTGTTCACAACGTTAACGTTTGATTGTTTGAAGCTATTACTTAAATATCTCACTGTATTTTTTTGTGACAAGACCTTAAGTTTCTTTGGGTATCAAAGTATTTGATATATGGACCTTGACCTTGGAGTTTTACAGACTTTTAAAAGAATTAACCAAAATTTTGCCCTGGTCATTTTGAACAGTTAGTACTAGATCTATTATATTTCATGTATATGTTTATCCTGACAAGACCTTTCCATGTATAATAAAAGAAGTGTTTTTTTTTACCTTTACTTTTGAGTTTGACATAATTTAAAAATATATAAACAAACATTGGTTAATACTGTTAGTACATGTACAAGAGCCTATTTATTTCACGGATAAAATATGGAGATAACGAACAGTATTCAAGCTAAAAAGTCCATAAAACAATACAGAATAGATGAAACACTGACATCCGAAACATCAGAGGTGAGATCAGGTGTCATGGAGGAGTAATTAAGCGTCCCCTGCCGTGCCGTGTGTTTGTCATGGTTGGAAAATAACGAAAAAAAATTCGTCAACAAGGTTGCAGGGTTTTTGATATTTCACGGGTTCATTTATTGAGACAAGTTTTGAGGGGATTATTTTGTTTAATGTTTATACCTTGATATTTACCTGTTTGTGAGATTAATCGTTAATGTTTTTACTTTGTTTTTACCTGTTCATGAAAATAAACGTTAATTTTTCCAAAAACATCCATACGGGTGTTTCAATGTTTCTCAAACACATCCTTTTTGGTAATGGTATCTAGAAGATGTTCTACCAAATCTCTGTCTAATTTTAGTTTGATACGTAGATGGAGCTAATGTGTGCTCTAGCAACCATCTTTTGCTATTTAAGGTAATAATACGAAGTGGAATCTAGTCAATGTCCAGTTTCCTGACATAGTAGTATGTAGTAAGTGTTAAACCAGATCTCTGTAAGTACATCATTTTAACATTTAATACTTAAAAGGATATTGTATATGCTATTTCGAACCTTTTCCTTACTTTTGGAATATGAAAGATAACAGAATACAAAAAAATCTCTACTAAACACATTCCTTTACTATTTGCAAAATAAATTATACAATACTTACAGCGTAATACATCTTTGTCAGTGATGTTTAATGTGGATAGATCCGATAGAGCATAGCATGATTTAGATAGAAACTATTTCTTCACAAGTGTATGATGTGGCAAACGTTGCAATATTTGATCTGATATTTTCTATTTGTAGTCGAATATTTTTTGTAATTTTCGATGCGTTATTGTTATTATATCAATTTATATATTTTTTCCAATATTTTATCTATTGTATATTTACAGGTTTTCAATTCTTTTTATTAGTTTTTTTTAAATTTGTGTATTCTACAATTTTTCATTTTTGTGTTTTATTGTATAATTTTCTAAAGTATTTTTTATATAAAAATATATTTCTATTTGTGTTTTGCCGTATTGTAAATAGAATGTATAATGCCAATGTTAACTAATAGCATAAATAGAGGATATCTATATTGTGTGATTTGATATTGGCTTTATCCAACGAGTTAAAATGGTGTATATATTCGCGAGGCTTGCCGAGCGAATAAACACCATTTCAACGAGTTGGATAAGCCTGGCTTGTACAAACTCGTAAAATCATCATTACAGTGTGATAAATATTCCATATAAAAAGAATCTTCTATACACATAATAAAGAATAAGCAATCAAATCTTTATGTATTTTATTTGCTTCAGTATATGCATACATTTAATAATTCTACAAATTCAGTCAGGGGGATTCGACTTTTTCCCTAAGCGGGGGACATTAATTCTCTGAATTACCTTGTTTTTTACATGTATTGGGTATTTTCCTATATGATCAGTCGCCCGAATGGCTCAGTTGTCAGAGAGATTGCTCTAGAGTCGCGAAGTAAAGAGTTGATCCTGATGTCACGGGTTAAAATCCCACTGTGGGGTGTGGAGACTAGTCCTTCGGATGAGATTGTATAAACCGAGTTCCCTTGCTGGCACGCAAAAAGACTCCTCACTGCTCAATGATCTTGAATGCCGAACATAAGACAAAAAATTGCAGCTCTCCACTGGCAAGTGGTGGCGTCTCAATATGAGTGAATAATTCTCGAGAAGGACGTTAAACAAGATACAATCAATCAATCAATCAATCAATCAATTGTATATGATCACTCATAAACTTGTTTAGTTCATTTTTGTTTATTTCTAAGGGGGATCTGATACCATAATTTTATATAATAGCAAATATATTCAAATTTCAAGATAAGTATAAAATTTTTGCAATCTTTGCATAATAAAGACTTTGTAACATATACGTTCGTAAGAAAAAAATATGGGCAATCATATCCGCAGATTTCAAACTACATGCGATTGACATGTAACGGTACCTACCAATGTATGTAAATTTAATATTGAACAAAAGCTGCGATGGATATAGGACATTTTTACTGATCCTACGGATCTCCATATAAATTACTTTTGGACATATCTGTGATACTTAAAAATAGAACTTGTTCGATGTGTGCAGACTACTACAACTTCAGTTTATGATGCAATGGAAACAGGGGTTTATTTTGTTTGTGTTGCCTGCACTGCTAACAGTACTATGGTGTTTATGTATATATATTTTTAATAGATCGGCCACTGGTCATTATTTTCACTTTTTGACACCATAAAATAATTACATCTTTCCTTTTTGCTAAATTTTGCATTTGTTGAACGAATTTAACAATAAATGCATATAAATTAATACTAATGAATTTTCTCATTTATAACAAACCCGTTATGGAATGTTATATGCTGTTATCTATACCTCTAGTTTGAAATTTTTTATCCTTGAAATACATCTGACGAAAAGATGTTTTTAAATGATTAACTTACGATTCCAAATTAATTTTTTTAATACCTTTACGTGATTGTTTAAAAAAAAATACTTTGTAAAAATAAAATATGTACTTTGTATAAGATGGCATACTGACCTGAATAAGACATAAAAGATTGTTTAAGAGGATATTAAAATCATCTTAGAAATAAAGATCACTCTGACACATTGAATATTCTGAGACAAAAGAATTTTTCTACAAGACATAAAAGGCTGCTATTTCATTAAGAAAATATGTTGTCTGCCAAAGAGAAAACACAGGGGAAAATCAATATTTTTATTGCGTTTCACATTTTTGTGACATTTTGATATCTGTCGAAACTTAATTACATGGCCTCAATCCGCTTAAGTATTTTTTTAATTTTATTAAAATAAAATTCATTTATCTCTTCCATTCGTCGATTTTTTTTCCACAAGAGATAGACTAAAAGTACCTTTAAAATAATTTAAACACTCTAGAAACCTTTCCTCTTCAAAGATCATTTGTCTGAAAACATATTTAAAAATACATTTCTCAATACAAAAATTGTATGTTCTTGTCTCTCTCTCGAAACTACAATTCTACTACAAATTACACAGAAGATAAGCAGAATATCCAATACATTGTGGCAACACAAATTATAATAATACAATATAGAGAATCTCCTTTTCTTCTCAAAAATTACCCGCTATTTACCATTTAGATGACAAAATGGCTCACATCTGCCTTATCTTTAAAGGAACAATGTCAAATAACAATGAGATTGTAAGAACTTTCAAAGGGTTCGATTAAAACCACGAGAGATACTGTAGATCTGAAA
>PRKT01000108.1:153114-171713 GCA_003671525.1 Saccostrea glomerata | reverse complement strand
ATTCTAAATATAAACAATAACAGAACTCGAGCCCTGTTTACAAAAACTGTGTACATAACACGAGTGTGCTCGATTTGCTAAACTCTGTACGCATCTCTTAGTTCGGAATGACGATACTTGTGAAGGTGTTTTGCTTTCTAACATTTCTACTCTGAATAAAATTATTTTTCTTGATAAAAGTTTTAATATTTCTCATTAATACACATCAAAATTGTCACTTTTCCTTAGGATTAAGAATAAGGTTAAAATTTTTGAAAGTGCAAGGATGTGTCAATCAAATCCGCCAAAAAAATTGAAGTTTTAATAACTTTTAATTGAAATAAGATTTTTAATTAATTTTTGTGTGAAATGCTATCAAAATATATAATTCGTGATATTATGCAGAAAAAATGAGAAAATATTAACTTCAAATCTGTGTCCAAGTACCTTTAAGAGGATATTAAAATTATCTTAGAAATAAAGATCACTCTGACACATTGAATATTCTGAGACAAAAGAATTTTTCTACAAGACATAAAAGGCTGCTATTTCATTAAGAAAATATGTTGTCTGCCAAAGAGAAAACACAGGGGAAAATCAATATTTTTATTGCGTTTCACATTTTTGTGACATTTTGATATCTGTCGAAACTTAATTACATGGCCTCAATCCGCTTAAGTATTTTTATAATTTTATTAAAATAAAATTCATTTATCTCTCCTTTCGTCGATTTTTTTCCACAAGAGATAGACTAAAAGTACATTTTTAAAATAATTTAAACACTCTAGAAACCTTTCCTCTTCAAAGATCATTTGTCTGAAAACATATTTAAAAATACATTTCTCAATACAAAAATTGTATGTTCTTGTCTCTCTCTGGAAACTACAATTCTACTACAAATTACACAGAAGATAAGCAGAATATCCAATACATTGTGGCAACACAAATTATAATAATACAATATAGAGAATCTCCTTTTCTTCTCAAAAATTACCCGCTATTTACCATTTAGATGACAAAATGGCTCACATCTGCCTTATCTTTAAAGGAACAATGTCAAATAACAATGAGATTGTAAGAACTTTCAAAGGGTTCGATTAAAACCACGAGAGATACTGTAGATCTGAAAGAGTTTTTTTTCGGCCAACGTTATTTTAGTTTTTTTCACACAAGCAAATATTTTCCCCAGTCTTAACTTCGTCTAGAAAAAAATACATGAATTAGATAATAATGGGTATTCTGATTTTGGTCCTGAATAAGTAACATTGACGGCAATGGCAAATTGGGCGAAAATAAAAATGAAATGAACCTGTCAGAAAAAAATGTTTTACGACTTACTGTATATACACATATATAGAAATACTATAACATGTTTTTGATAAGACCTTATAAAAAAAACATTAATTCATTTAAATCTGCTTTTAATGAATTAATAATTATAAAGATATTACTGATCTTCCACTCTTTTCATGCCAGGAAAATTCGATAATAAAAAAATTGCTTGGATTTTTAAGACCGTTTCCCTATAACTAAGATTTATTATGAATGTTTCATATCTTATAAATAATTGAAAAATCTGAAAATTATATCCAAGATGGCTAAGACCTTCTATTCACTTGTAACTGATATCTTACCGCTGTATTAAATTGATTGATCTTCGGAGATCAGTAACTGAAAGGATCTCACATTTGTCACGAAAAGCCGAGATCTTCCTATCACTTGAAAAAAATTCTTACATTTGTTCAAAGATGGCTCGTCATCTTTTCCTTCGAAATTTTTTCCTTTGTATCAACGATGGCTATCCTTTTATCCTTTTTGAATTTTTACCTTTGTATCAAAATTTTCTGGTCTTCTCACCCTTCGGCAATTTTTACCATTGTATCCAAAACAAGCCTTACCTTCTTTTCTTTCCAGATTTTTACCTTCGTAACAAAGCTGGCTTGTCTATTCTTCCTCCTGAATTCTTACCTTTGTATCAAAGATGGCTGGTCTTCTCTCCCTTCGGAGCTGCGTAGGGGAAGGGGAGTCGGGGTCACTTTCGGAGGAGATTGATGTCAGGCTGGAAGAACTCAGGCGATGCTCGAGCTAAAATGGTAAATAAAGCGTTTGACAATTATCAGCAATCAGTGATGACATTAACTGTTCGTCAGAGTAGGTCAATATTGTATAAATAAGCAATACTGTTTAAGCTTAAGATGGAAATCTACATTTTAGTGCTCGGATGATTATATAAATGTGAAAGCTCCTTACCAAATGGTAGCTCCGGTAATTATACTTTGATTTTAAGTTCAATCAAAAGAATCAAACAGAATTGAAAGCAGATCTTTTTACAAAACATAGATTTTATCATTATTTTATTTTTTTTGGGGGTAAAAAATCATTTTTCATAAAAAAAGTCATTACAACACGAAACAGATTTTTCCTAATTCTTGAAGCTCTAAGCAGAGGCCAAGACTTTACCTCATATTATCGAAAACAACCTTGTTCAATTCAGATATAGTTTAGGTTACACAATAATCCATACTTGATTCAAAAACTCCTCCAATTTTCTACGATCTGTAGTATCACAGCAATTTATATTTTGAAATTACGATATATATAGAGAGAAGTGATAATATAATTAGACCGTAAAGCGGGATTCCTTAGGGGACAGACAGGAAACCTTGCCAGAGAGCCTGCAATCAACCGCTCGTTAATAGATCGGGAGGAACGTAGTGACAAATTACTTCTGACTGATATCAGAAAAAAACCTCGCGGATATACTTTTTGGATTAAGGATTTTCTGATAAGTGTCATAAGCAGCTGATATATGTCGTTTAATTTCTCCATCACTGTGTGTATTCTTTTGTAATATGTTGATCTTAATAACAGATTATCATGTTTCATATTGACCCCTAGAACGGAATTTAATTTTTAAAAATTTAGAAGGGAAAATAATAAATCGAGATCATAAAACTAATTAAGAGCAATTTTAATAATTAAGAACTCAGATCGATTTTTTTTCTTTCCCAAATGGTAGTTATTAATTAAGTTGTAGGGACTATTTTTTATAAAATCCATTATTCTCACGCATTATACAGTTATATAAAATAATACCACAAAACATCGCTACATGTTTAGTTTCCTGAGACTTTTTCATATGAATAACATTTCAAAGACTTAAGGATTGAGACGACCTTGTAAAGAAAATAAGAATTAAATACATTACGGTCAGTTAATATAAGATGTGAATATAAATCTATAAATCTAATAAAGATAAACCCCCAAAACTTCGATACTTAGAAAAAAGCTTCCGTTGTCTGCTAGAACAGCTTAGTGAGGACTGAAACAAGGATTTATATAAGATGAAATAAGAAATGTCCAGATTCCTTTAAATAATATTTGCTAACCAGGTCCGACCTCGATTTTCTTTATAAAGCTTTTTTCATATATCCTGGAAAAAGCTTACATCTGAAATGATGTCGGACAATTTATTGTGTTTATGTCATTTTCGATTTTTTACTCAAAAGTCTTTGATGCATATACATGTACATGTATGCACTATATCGTCTTTTTGTAATGATATTGTGCAATATAGCTGGTCAAAAATTTATCATATTTTCAGTATTTCACTCTAAAGTCTCTGATGCATGTATTCACTAATGTATTGTCTTCCTCGAAGATGTATGGTCTTTTCGGAATTATATTTTGCAATAACAGTCCATAGATTTTCATAAAAAGTGTAATTTATGGGCGTTAACGTGAAAATAGCACCTTGAGTTAGATGCACCAAGAACATTAAATAAAATCTTTGAATCCTCCTGTTAAACTTTACTACAGAAAAGCTTGAGATAGATTTTCTTCATTTTACAAAACAACCTTTCTGCCCTATTCTAGAAAAATGTGTTTCACCCGAAATTATCACTCGATGCTAATTACAATTAAACGTCCAGTGTAAAGAAGATCAGAAAAAAGATTCTGAGCTTCAGGCTATTTTCTTTTAAATGAATGTTGTTTTCTTTACAGTTGTCCCGTGATTCCTACTTTTCGTTATATCCTTTTGAATTGTGCGTTTGAGTAGCTTCTGGCATGTATTTTCACGAAACGAATTAGAAATATCCGACGAACTCCCTTTGCAATTAATCCTACAATAGCTAAAAGTTTTCTGTCGACTGACTTTTAACTGCTTTGCCAATTCTGCCAGATTTTGACTTTTTAAGCTTCTTTTTGGTAAACTTATTTTTTGTGATTTTCTTTTAATTTCAAAAAATGAAAATTGTAAAACGATTAATTTCTACGATTTTTATCCATTTAATCAGTGCTGTATAAATCTTCACTTTGGTAAGGATATGTTTGTTAGTTCTGTCCTTTTCCTAGGCACTATTGCTTATTTTCTGCAGATGGCAACTTCATTTGTTAACGAAGATTTACCTCTCTTTGTTCATTCAGTAGGTAACAACGTGATTTATACCTTCATTATTTAATTTTAGTTGCATGGATAAAAATTATTTTATATTGTAAGTTGCCTACGTCACAATGAGTAATGTCTAAATATCATTACTGTGCTTGAATTTACTTTCATGAAATGTTCAATTTGAACCCATTTTTTGCAGGGAATATTGACTTATTGGCTACAATAAAATGAACTTACAAGGAATGAAGCTTAATTTAATTATAGTATACAATATTACATAACTCGGGACAGTTAACGCTGTTTTATAAACCAATTTTCGGTTTATAACGCGTAAATTGCCCCACGTTATGTTATATATAACATTTATCGTATAACATACGTGTACTTCATTCCTTTTATATTTAAAAATGTAGGTTTGCAATTCTGGACAAGTGAGAATAATTTGGTACATTGGGGTATTAACATAATTTTTATAGAAAGCTCGGAAACACACTGCAGATGTTATATAGAATACTAGTATTTCTAAATCACATAATAACAACCATTAAACTACAATCAATTTACAGTTTCTGAATGTGTTCCTCTAAGTTGCTAAATAATTTTACAGTTCTGTGTTAAAAAGATGGTTTTATTTCATGATGAATACCAGACATTTGGCAAGGTTAGTTATGATTTTCTGACACAGCAGCAGGAATTCCCTTACGTTATTATCTAAAACATCTGTTTCATATTTGGATATTTATATTGAAAAAAATGTTAATGGTAATCTAACAACCAAACTCTATGATAAACGTGATGATTAACTAAACTTACAATTATAATTTTAGTCTACTTCCCTTACTTATGCAGCAATATACCTCCATCACCTGCATACGGAGTTTATATATCTTAGTTGATTCGATACGCAAGAGTAGCTCTATGTATGAACAATTTTTGAAAAGAGATAAATTATTGACAAACAAGTTGCTTAAACAAGAATACCAGCAGTCTCGTTTAAGTTCTACGGTCGATACAATGACCTTGACAGCAATCATTCACAGTTTATCATTAAGTCAAATGCTGACTGACGTTTTTCATACTAATTTATAAGTCCATTATTTATACACTTAATTGAAAACGGGTTTTTTTCCCGTTATTTCCCGATCATGATAAAGAGCACACGGCGGATGTGACCGGTCGACAGGGTATGCTCACTACTCCGTGGCACCTGATCCCACCTCTCATGTTTGGAGGTCCGTGTTTCCTCTGCTTCTATTTTGTATTTTGTCATGAATGGTTGATCTTAAATACTGTTTGTTATCTCTATATGTTTCATATAGATATACAGGTAGCTAAATTGTTTCTTAATATGTGAAGATACCGAACAGTATTTAAGTTCAAAAATCCAAACAATACAACTCAGAGGCAGAGCAAACGCGGGTCTCTTTAACATCAAAGGTGGGATCAGGTGTCATGGAGCTGTGAGCATCCCCTGCAGACCGGTCATACCGGTCGTGCGCTCCTTATCATGTATCTGTATGTAATTCATGCCTTTTTGTTATTTCCTGATAATGACAAGGAGCACACGGCGGGTGTGACCGGTCAGCAGGGACTGCTCACTCCCCCATGTCCCTTGACCGCAGCTCTGATGTTTCGGAGGTCCGTATTTGCCTTGCTCCTATTTTGTATTGTTTTATGCACTTTTTTTAAAATACTGTTCGTTATCTTCATGTCCTCCTTTACTATTAGTTTGAAAAAAGTCAGTCTGCATTTGACTTTATGATGTATTCATTGACAATTATTAAATCGACCACAGAATTTGAAAAACCAGTGTATCTTTTAATTTCCATATCAATAATTTAGATTATTTTAAAAATATTATTCTATAGTATTCAAGGATATGCATATGCATGTACTAACACATTTTTCATAGGGAAATATACTGGTAGAGACAATGTTCAGTTGTCTTGTATAATAAAAATCTATTGAAACTACTTTAATCTATTTTTTTCTTTTTTGCATTACGTTAATTTTTTCTCTATTGGATAGAAAATTACAATTAGAAAATCATTAGCCACAAGTGGCTTAATCAGGGAATCTGTCAGGAAAATCAGACGTATTTATCAATTGGAAACATGATGAGACTTTCGTTTTACCTCATTACACCAAAACAGATCAATACTTAATTTTCTCTAAGATTTTCCCACTTCTCTGATCAGAAATCTAATTAAGTGCCTATCAGTGCAAGAACCAGCAGCATATTTAAATTTTTTTTTTCGATTCGACTCATTTCTCTTGATTTTAAGGTAAATAGCGAACATATAAAGTCTCTGGCGCATGGTGACACCATTTAGTGCGCAAAATGCTTTTATACAATATTTATGAAAAATGACTTTCAAGCCAGAATACAGCGTTATATCAATAATTTTCTTTTCTTTTATAGGGTCGTTTGTACAAATTTGGATTGTTTTCTATTTATTACATCGAAACATACCGGTATTCCACTGCAAAATGTTAATCATTTAACTTATAAGCAGCAGTATTTTTCTGTTATGTTTATCATTTCTTTTCTAATTGCAATGTAAGGAGACTATAAATTTTATTTCAATTTCTTTTCTTAAAGACCGGTCACGGTAGCCTAGTGGTAGAGCGTTCGCTTCGTGATCGGGAGGCCCGGGTTCGATTCTCGTTCGCGGCGCCGCGTCATACCTAAGACGTAAACAAAGGTAGTGACTGTTCCTTCGCCAAGCGCTCGGCACTAGAAGTGAAAGTCACGGGTCTTTCGGATATGACCTTAAAAACGTAGGTCCCGTGTCACGGTAGGCGCTGGCACGATAAAGAACCCTCACTGCTCAATGGCCCTGAGTGCCGAGTATAGGTCTAAATTTGAAGCCCTTCACCGGCATACGGTGACGTCTCCATATGAGTGAAAAATTCTCAAGAGGGACGTTAAACAATATACAATCAATCAATCAATCTTTTCTTAAATAAAGATTATGCACTTATCTGATTCAACGAGAGATACCGATACGAGATTTTCAAACTGAATCAAACCTGACAGAAAAAACGAAAGTGTCTGAGTAAGAATAATGTTTCAAATTTAGATATTTAATGAGAAAATGACTTGATTAAGACGTGCATTTTGTAATCTAACTACAGAAATCATGATAAACGTGATAAATGCAAAACACATACCGTAAACTTTCTTAGCATGTACAGTAATATGTCCTTAACACCTGTAATAGGGGTGTATGTTTCCCGTTGATTCGATACACAAGAGCATGATTTACATAGAAATAATTTTTAAAACAACACTTTCAAAAAAAAATTATATTACCTATATCAGCAGACCTGTCGTATAAGAGTGGTCATTTCGCATGTTCTGTAGATACATTGACCTTTTCGGGAAATATACTGACACGCAAAAGAAACGCAACACCCTACTTTATGGGGAAATAATTATGTAAATTAAAAAAATTCTGTATCTTGAAATGATGGATATCTTCAATTTGGTAAACATCGGCAATTTAACGGTTGAACGATTTTCATACCATATAACCGGAAGTCAAGTTTGAGTCTGCTTAACAGAAATCAAAAATTGCATGTTCAACAAAATATTTGGCAATATTATGGAGTTTTAAGGGTTTTGACTGTTCATCATAAGTAATGCAGCGATATTTCAAAAAAGAAACTCTCCTTTCCTTTCCCGTAACGGTGCTAAGGCTACTTGAAAATGGCATCAGTACGCATTTCATACATGTGGTAAATTAAAAACATAAACATTTAACATTTTTATCAAATCTCTGATGTTCTGAAAAGTGATTTTAGCCTTACTGTTTTCAATTTTGTAAATCATTGCATAAAAAATCAAACATTTGTAGATTACTGCTTGTTGCGTTTCTTTTGTGTGTCAGTATACAATCTATCACTCTAATTCTGACTGACGTTTTGTCACGATGATGTGTTCACGGATTTTTTTTATTCTGTCCCATCCGGGCCGGAATCACACAGTGGAAGTATCCGGTCAACAGGTATGATTTCTCATCTATGGTACCTGATCCTACTTCTAATGTTTTACAACTGTTAGATAACTGTTTGTAATCTCTCATTATATGCATTTTTTTTTTACAAAGTTATATTTTTATTTAAAAAAACAAACACGTCCTTTAGATACATAATCAAGGTTTCTAAAAAGCAATTTAACCTGGAGGAAAGATGTTTTATCAGTTCCAAAATATATGATTACGTGTTATAAAATGAACGTCTTTCCTCTAATTTTCATCTACTGGCTGTTTTCGTTAAATTGAAAAGAAGATTCGTAAAATCACAGAGGCTGCACTGAAGCTACTTTCAAAAAAAGACAGACGCGATATAACAAGCTTTAGTGTCATTTTGTGTATTAAAAGCCGAAGCTTACAGGAATAGAATACTTGTAGTAATACAGCATCAGCTATTGATGACACACTACAAGAAAGATAAATATATATGATTCGTATGATCCAACAAAAGTTAATAAATCCGTTTTGCAAGTTGCTCTGTTATTGGTTCTCACATTTATATAATTGAATCGGTTTCCAGTAAGCCCCTGGCTTGTCATTTATTTTGTATCAAGGCAAAAAGTTCCTCCACAGAATGAAATGTTTGGTTTGTTGGCGATAAAAAAAGATCGATTGCCAAAAACATTGTAGGCAGGCAAACTTTAAATATTTTTTTTTCTGATTCATTCAAATTCAATAAAATCAAATTTATTGAAAATGTCCTTTGCACATTTTTTTTTTCTAAAATTGCATATATCTCTTACAAATCAATTTTTTGTTTGTTTTTATAAGTTTTCATTAATTAACAGAAAACAAAGGAGAAGTTATTGACCTTTGACTTTCTCGTTCATTTTAATGCAGTTCCTTTGGAAAGCTAAGTTTATGACAGTTAAAGGGAACAACGCATGATACATGATAGGACACTAACTGCTTATGTAAAGCAGTGTAAAATAAAATCAGATTTTTTTCTCCATATAGAGCAATTATAATATTTGATTCAAAAAAGGAAGAAAAATTATAAGATAATGGAAATTCTTACCAGCATAAAAATAAGTACCATGAGTAATCGATTTTTGGAGAATGAAAGTCATCATGCAACTTTCATTTTAAAGTGTTGAGTGTTTGGCGAGGGAACAGTTGCTACTCATTATCGACTTTAGTCAAGTCGCGACCGGGCTTCAAACCCAAGGGTTCCTGACCACAGAGTGAGGGCTTTACCGACTGAGCAACGTATAATCAACGGTGAGGGTGATAATCAAATAAAAGGTTTTGTTAAAATGTGTCTCATGCCTACACTCGTGTATACACTTTGACTATATTCCCTTAAAGTAAATAATACCTCGGTTTGATCATTTTTTTTTGAAATAAATTGTTCGGTTATATACCATACATTGTTTTAAATATGGACGAAATAAACCGTGGCCCATCTCAAAAATCCAGTCAATAGATCCTCTCTAACTATCCTACTGCCATAAAGTTTATATCATTGTCGATTATTTTTTGCTTTCAGAAACTCTTCGTGAAAACCATGAGCTAATGTAAACTATCGACTGAGATACTTCCCAGCAGGCACGCAACGTTGTTTCAACGTTGAAAGGAGGTGGAATATAGGTTGCAACGTTGATCAACTATATTTCAACGTTGAAACAACGTTGAAGTTTCAACGTTGAATCCACAACCTTTTTTCAACGTTGAAACAACGTTGAAGCTGCAACATATTTTCAACGTTGAATGTTCGTCGATATTTCAACGTTGAAACAAAGTTGAAGCTGCATCATATTCTCAACGTTTGATGTTCGTTGACATTTCAACGTTGAAACAACGTTGAAGCTGCAACATATTTTCAACGTTGCATGTTCGTCGATATTTCAACGTTGAAACAACGTTGAGGCTGCAACATATTCTCAACGTTTGATGTTCGTTGATATTTCAACGTTGAAACAACGTTGAAGATTCAACATGTTTTCAACGTTGAGTATTTTCAGATATTGTAGAGTTAAAACAAGGTTTAAAAATACAAAGTTGACTGTTTCTTGATTTCAACGTTGAAACAACGTGGAAGATGCAACATATTTTCAACTTTAGGAAAGTTAACAAAATTTAACTAGCTGGTAATAACTATTGGGCACTTTAGTTTTTAAGGTCAAAATATAAAGGTGTCTAGAAAATATTATATATGTATATAATTATATATAATAATTATATAAATAATACCATTATAATTATGTTTCAAGAAAGGTTATTTTTTAAAATAAATTGTGCATGCAGTTTCTTTTAAACATATATAAAATATGTTAATTGTTAAATATAAGCTTTTGATAACTAATGACATCTTCATCCAACATCTCACTGTAATTCCATGTTACTATAGAATTAATAAAAATAGTTATTTATTCCGAATTAATGTTCTTAGAATTAGACTCATACAGATCCGTGCCGTGTTCTCTTGCTTAGATTGTTATACAGAGCAAATCTAAGAAGTCTTATTTTATTAGATTGTGCTTTTGTTGTGTGTATTAATTCTATAATCTTTCTTTTCACAAAATAAAAAAAAATTAGATAAACACATAACAATTTTCACACTGACAATTAACCCCGGTCAAGTAGCATTACTTAAGATCCACTCCCCAAAACCTTCAAGATATAAGATAAGGAGTGCCTCTCGCTTAGTTGGTCAGTTTCAGTGTCAGGATAACCTTGTTATGCAATTTTCATGCTGGGCAGAGTATAGCTGTTTGCAGCTTATCTAGGTCAAAATTTGAATGCAACTGATGGACAAAGAAGTGCGCCTCTCCTTTCTGTTCATATTTAATGTATTTTCAAACTATATAGACAAGGATTAAGGCTGGAATATCAACTTCTGCTCAGTAAGTATTATTTCCTTTTCATGTATTTCAGAAATTAAGTTTTTAAGTATCTGTACATCATTTAATTCTCGCTTTATAAGTATATTTGAAATCTGCGTGAATGCACATCTTTGTTTCGTGTATTATGTGTTTAATTGATAATCATTTGGTTATGAAATATAAGTATACTAATATATTATACAATTTAATTAGTTGTAGATTGTTGTAAGGTTCAATAAACCAGTGGAGCAGGGAATTGATTGTATAGTCAGCCTTGATTGCATCAGATTCTTCGCCCGAGAAAATTAAACAAAGGAATGCAACATTTTGTAAGTACACTGTGTCTATGTAAGTTTATAACATTTTTCTTTCTTAATAATTATTCATAAGCATACTAATACGAATTTTAAGATGAAGTCAACTATAATTCTTTTAATCATGTTAATTAAATCCAAGTACCGGAATAAATTCTTTTGTCTGATTTTTTTATTTTAAATCATTCATTTATATTTATTTTTATCATTTGAAATAATGTGTTACGTACATTTTATCGAACAAATGGCTTTAACATCTTTATTTCTTTTATTAAAATAGGCTTTTGCTGTAGAGGGTGGATTATCATGTTCATTTCTTTCATTCGTGGGACTTAACTATATGCAAGATTAAAATCAATGGATCCACCACTTTGTGGAACTAAGTAGTGTAGGACAGACGCGAACTTTGAAGAACCTGGATGTAATTACTGTGACCCCCTTTTCACTAGGATTATAAATTTTGTCAAGCAGTGATTTTTGAGTTTCAGTGATTGAATCCGAATTTGTGTTTGTCTTTAAAATACAGACAAAAATAAACTCTCTCACAATCGTAAAACTGGATTATAACATAATTATAAATACATGTATTACGCAACTTGAATAAAAAAAATTAAAATTTGAAATGCAGCCTATTTGTTTATAAAGTAGAATGAAATATGAATACAACGTGATTTCAACCAAATATCAACGTTTGTACAACCGAAAAATTTCAACCAAATCTCAACCTAATTACAACCAATGTTCACTTTTGTTCAAAGTTGATATTTGACGTTGAAACAACGTTGAAGCTTCAACGTTGCATCAACTTTCATTTGCAACCAAAAATCAACCATAAATCAACCAAAACTTCAACCCATTTTCAACGTTTATTCAACGTTGAAAGTTGACGTTGAAACAACGTCATGTCTCAACGTTGCCTCAACTTTCATATGCAACCAAAATTCAACGTTGATTCAACGTTGTAGTGCGACGTTGATTCAACGTTGAATCAACGTTGAAATGCCTGCTGGGTTAATGCAGCATCGAGTCCTTGAGAATGGATTACGGGCACCTGCTGGGGAATTAACTATTGTTATTACAATCACTTCATCTGTGTTCCATTCACTGTATCAGAATTTTAATTATACTGAACATTCGGAGACAAAGAAGATAACTGAAGTGAAGTATGTTCACTCTGTATAAGTACAGTCGTTTGCTTGCTAATCACTTAATGAAAAAAATACAAATGTACAGGAAAATGATCAAAGATAATGAAGATTATAGATTGCGTCTTGTACCCTTGTACCCCAGCGTCTGGACTGAAGTAACTGTAGAAATTGACTTTTCTTGTTAATATCCATGAAAGCATGTCCTCTCAGTGTCTCGGTATGCGAAAATTCAGTATCTGTTTTTATCTATAGAATAGCGGTAAGAAATCTCCCTGTTAAACATACATATTTTATGGAATTAAATGTACTCACATCACGATCACGCGTTTGTCTGTTTTTTAATGTGGGCCGGCTAGGGATTTATTGTGTGAAAACGACAACGGAAACTATTTCCTGTTATATTATATGGAATTCCATTGACTTGGTGTACATTCCATGTTAAGGAAAAATCAATCGTTGAAGGTCAATAGAGTATTTTTAATGACTGTCTCAAATACAGGTACATTTCTTATAGAATTAAAGGGAAAAGTGAAATATATATGAAAGCCCTTACACAAAAATTGAATAAACTCTAAGAAAAAATCAAATAGTGAAAAATTGTTTGTACTACGGAATGAAGGATATGGAGATAACGAACAGTATTCAATATCAAAGTCCAAAAAACAATACAAAGTAGGAGCAGGGCAAACACGGACCTCTTAAACATCAGAGGTGGGACCAGGTGCCATGGAGGAGTGAGCATCCCCTACTGGCTGGTCAGACCCGCCGTGTGCTCCTTGTCATGATCGGGAAATAACGGAAAAATCCGTTGTCAGTTCAATGTATGATGCCTTTCAAACGAAGAACATTCGAAAAAAAGCATTGCTCTAACAAAATGTTACTGAAGACGCTTTGAGCCTATAAGAGACACAGACTCAATTGATTTTTGAGTTTGAATAAAATATATGGAGATAGCAAACAGTATTCAAGCTCAAAAAGCCGTTAAACATTACAAAAAAGGAAAGCAAAGCAAACGCGGACCACCAAAAAATCAGAGGTGGGATAGGGTGCAATGGAGGAGTGAGTATCCCCTGTCGACCGGTCCCACCCGGATGTGCTGCTTGTTATGATAAGGAAATAACGGAAAAATCCGTCGACAATTCATTGGGTATATATTATAATAGCCTAACAATATATGTAAGAATGAAAATTGTCAGTTATCATTTGACTTAATGCGCGAATCACGTGATATAGGCGGTGACGTGACCTCCTCCATAGCGTTCAGTCACAAAAGCTGAAAGATTTTTCTAAATTTTAAAATTTTTTCCATGTGAGTTAATTTTTATAATAAGAACAGTTCATTTGTTAGAAATGGTTAAATCTCGGAAATAGAATGGTGAATGAGAATATCCTTTTCAAAATAAGCATGACGACCATCAAAACCCAAATCTTCTGTCTAGGGAGAGACGTTTATTCAGAAAGAGAATGGATGCCAACTTTTAATCATATCTAATATGTTTAAAATCTAAAGTAAACGATATCTTATGTAATTAATAATTATATCATTGCTAAAGTATTCATCTATTTTTCAAAGTGTAAATTGGAGGTTTTTGATAGCAAATTTCCTAATGAAAAGCACATTTCTTTTCAAACGTGCGTTCACTGGGCAACATAACAAGTATAATTTTTTTCTAACCACCTGCCTTCCTTCACTTAAACAATCAATGCAATCATTGATTGAATTTATAGAAAGTCGTCTATCTTAATAAACTGTGTACAAATTATATATACGCTACTTCAAAGAGTATCTAAGATATATCATAAGCTTTACAGTCGTTTGTTAAACGAGGACGACTGAGACAACCATTTTTCGTAACAAGTGACCTAAAAGGTGATGTCATTTTAACATACTGACGTCACAAACAAGGAGCAAAACTTTATTCAGCATATGCTTTGTATAGAACTTGTGTATGGTTATGTGTGTACCAAATTTTTTTCCAATCAGAATTGTGGTTTTGTAGATATAGAGATATTTCGCGAACTTTTTGATCACCCCTCGTACAGGTATACGTCATTAAATCAATTTAAAGATAAAAGTTTTTTTAAGTTGCTGGACTCCAAGGTCGAGGTTAAAAAAAGGTCAATTTTGGGGGGCAAAGCAATGGTCTAATCACTAAGAATACAAATGTTGAGTATGAAATATTTTTCAAAAATTACATCAAGATTTGATGAATGATTTTGTGAGTAGAATTGCAAGGTGAAGGTAAAAAGATCAATATATCTGCCAAAAGAATACCTCATACAATACACTGATGGTTAAATCATGTCTCTGCATATGCATTTATGCAATTTCTAAACGCTGACCATGCCAACTATATCCAACTCATCTTTACTGATGATAGTAAAACACCGCAGTTTAGATTTATTATAACATTTAGACACTGAAAATATGTTTGCACTATTAATGATAGCAATGAGAATAGCATTTCGAATTAATGTCATTATTTAATTACTTTTATGAAGTCCTTCATAGTTTTTCTGAAACACTATAACACTAAAGATAAAATTTTAGAGCTTTTTTTTTATTTTCCCTTTGCACAGAAAAAATAATATACCATTTATTGCCACAAACAGATAAGAAAGTTTGAAATGCAAATTTTAATTTCCCAAAATATTTCGATTTGGAAGTTTACATGTATGACATATAATATTAAGTAAACTCCTGAAAGTGGACATTAAAGCGACAAAATTGCAGACAGTTTTTTAACTCAAGTGTTCCATTCTTTGAAAACTTTAGTTATATTGTTTTTCTTAATATATGTGTGTTTTAGAGTATAATAGAAATTAAAAGACCTCTCGTTACTGAGACTATTTAGATCCGCCCCACTGATGCTTACCTTTCCGTCATCAGAAGTTAGATCCCCAGAATCCTCATATTCTGAACCTCCAGGTCCTAATGAACCCTCCTTTTTCTTTCTAATTCTTAACAATGAACTCATATCGATGATATATACCCTCTGTTCATTGACGATCTCTAACTTTCATCACCCATGGAACACAACGTTGCCTGTACTGTAGATCCGTTGCCAAATAACTGTCTCAGACCAAGCTAGCTTCCATCCGAATGAATTCACGATGACTTTAATTGAATAAGATCGAGGTGTTTCTTCGACATGCAAGGAAACCGCTTAATCCAATTCCAGCATTCAGAGTGTCAGGGTTCAATATCAATTCTTTCCGCCTTATCCGTCATAAGTCCAACTGATTAGCCGACAGAAAAAAATGGACACCAAACAGTATTTAAATGAAATTGATATTTTCCCTTTTTTATTACTAGTTTTCAGTTTTCCTCATTTTATGCATTTTCCGGCAAATTACAATCAATTGTTTTTTTTCCCCTTTCTTAACAAAATTTTTTAAACGCCATTTGAAGCAAACTTTAAGAACCGTCGGCTAGACCAGCATGAGCTTCTTCATTGCATTATTTATAGTGGTACTAAAGTAAGGGAGAATCGGAGAGAGTACGTGTCGGATACTGCACCTTTCTCTTGTCTAATGACAATTGATTGAATTGCCCCCATTCTATGACGGCGCTGCGGTAATATTTCGCAGTTATAAACAGCTATCATTAAATCTCTGAAAGACATGGTCCTGATCTTCCATTTCACCTAATGGAGTATCGTAACACTTGATTGCTTGTTTACGATGGTGTTGCACACCACCACAGTGCATTTATGTAGATCCTTTTTTTAAAAATAAAAGCCATGCTCTTATTTCAAATATTGATCTAATAGGGGCCATTACATTGTCTTTGTGATGAACGATAAGAACAATGTTTTATTCAATTGACCTATTTCATGTTCTCGATGGAAAGCGTACACTATTTGTTTCTGGTTGACACTTTTTAAATCTTAGATTGCACTTGTTTTTATCAAATTTAACAAATACTCTCATTGACTGGTCCTGTAAAACTGTAGTAGTCTGACTAGTCGATATGGCAACGAGGAACGCTAAATTAAAAGACCAAAATGCTACTCAAATTTTAAATTTAATGTTGTTATTTGTGGGAGTATATCGAAGAAAATATTTGTGATGGTAAGTTTTTGTCGTATATCCTATGTCAGTATCACGATGCCTTTCGTCAAAAGCATAGCAATACAGCTGACATTACATCATGACGTTATAAAATTTCAAGACAATTTTAAGGGAAAAATTGGCTTATGTCTCTCAACGAAAGATAAGTTAATTTAATATGACAGGCTATATATTAAATCTTGTCAATCTATTGATTTCCATTTAACTCATGTCTTTGGAAATTATAGATGTTATGTAACAATTTTATTTGCAAAAAAGGGTTTTTAAATAAAATCTGTTAATTAATGAAGCCCATCTATATATTCAAAACTTACATTATCCCAATGGTCAACTTGTCTGTCAATAATTCGCGTTTTAGAAATTGTTCATACGCAGAGCATGTTCTTGCGTATTGAATCAACTAAGATACGTGTATATATAGATAAGGGGTATATTGCTGCATACGTAAGGGAAGTTGACAATTTAAAAGTTAACATTATCACGCTAATGATGAAGCTTTGACTTTAGGTTACGATTAACGTCTGTTTTATGGTAAAAAAAAAATCCAAATATGAAACAGATATTTCAGGCTTTGAGATTTATTTTATTTCACGCTCAACGGGATGTATCGTATCCAGACAAGAATGGAAAAACTATTGTTAAATGACAATACGTTGGCGATATACATGAATGTGAGGTTGAATGCGTTGACTTCTTTTCACCAAAAGATTTTTAACAAATTCCGTATCAAACTAGTGCTAATTGTAACGAGGACCGTTACAGATGTTCCCCAAACGCTCCCCAACTCCCTTTTGGTGCCATATTCCCTGTAAGCTTCATTTATTAACACAAACTCTATGCATTTGAAATTTTAACAATGTTTACCCAGAAATGTACCATGCTCATTCAAATTTTAGCATTGCATGTGTGTGCATGTGAAGGCATACACGTAATGACCATATCATCTTGTCTACACAATCTATATATTTTAATATACTAAATATTAAAGTATTTAATCCAAAAGTATTAAAAAATTCGCTCATTCAAGTGTATTTTTCATTTTACCCATTTCGCGTGCACGCACGTGCATACATGAGCATGGTGACGATACCTTCTTGTAGAAGTTCATTAAATCTATCTATGTTCTAAATCCCATCCCGTTTGGTTGAAAACCAAGGGAGTTAAAACTGTTTAAAGTTTCAGCCATTCAGATTGCAGCGTACGTACACGCACATGTATGCATGTGCATGGAGACCATACCTTCTTGTAGATGTCCATTATATACATCTATGTTCCAAATCCCATCCTGTTTGGTTGAAAACAAGGAAGTTATAACTGTTTAAAGTTTCAGCCAATCAGATTGCAGCTCACGTACACGCACGTGTATGCATGTGCATGGTGACCATACCTTCTTGTAGAAGTCCATTTAATATATCTATGTTCCAAATCCCATCCTGTTTGGTTGAAAATCAAGGGAGTTATAGCTATTTAAAGTTTCAGCCAATCAGATTGCAGCGCACGTGCATGCACGTGTATGCATGTGCATGGTGACCATACCTTCTTGTAGAAGTCCATTATATATATCTATGTTCCAAATCCCATCCTGTTTGGTTGAAAACCAAGGGAGTTATAGCTATTTAAAGTTTCAGCCAATCAGATTGCAGCGCACGTGCATGCACGTGTTTTCATGATAATTGCTTTATAACATGTTGTAGCATATCCTAATGCAGGGCTATATTCAAACTTTCAAAGGATTTCGTCAAAAAACAAGAAAGATATTGAGACTTTAGTTTCAGCCAATCAGAGCAAAGCGCACGTGCATGCGCGTGAGATCTTGGTATTTTGACCAT
>PRKT01000108.1:101153-149331 GCA_003671525.1 Saccostrea glomerata | reverse complement strand
GATAACAAGCATTTCTTTCGAAAGGGGCAATAACTTCGAAAGCGGACATAGTTCATACGCGTTGGGTCAAATTTGTTCATAACTTTTAATGACCTTTACGATGAACAAAAAGTCTTTTCGATAAATGTCGAAACAAAAAATCAGCGGAAGAAGAATAATAATAATAATAATAATAAACAGAAGAAAATCAATAGGTCTTTCCACAGAAAGGTGGAAAGACCTAATAAGAAACAGAAGAAAATCAATAGGTCTTTCCACAGAAAGGTGGAAAGACCTAATAATAATAAGAAACAGAGTAAAAACAATATGTTCCCCAACTTCGTTTGGGGAACATAATAAACACAAAAAATAAGTGTGCTTACGTGGACAACTTCAGATTACTTGTATGTATTATCAGAATGTTTTGAACAAAATAATTTTCAAATGACCAATGACAAGGTACATGTACATAATTAAACGAGTTTCATTTTTATTGAAAAAACAGTTGTCAATGATATCAAATTCCTGGACATTAATTTATCGTGGGAATAAATGTAAAAAAAGCCTAAAGTTTTTATGTTGTTGATGTTGGTAAAATCGTTTGATTTCAAATTTTCCAAAAATGCCTTAGGTTTTTTTTTTAATAGTATCTGCGCTTTTTGAATATATTGATTCAAAGTACTTTTGCAGCATTTCCTTCACTACTATTAATATATTAGTAAAAAAAAACTTGGTAGAGCATTTACTGGAACCCGCTGTGTATCTTTGTTTGTAAGAATGTTTTTGATGTTTAGGAATCCAATTAATATAGACATAAAATTCAGATTGTTTGTTTTTGGATATATTTAAAATATTTGAAACTGACATCTGGTTTTGAAAAAATTCCTCCTTAGAGAGAAAGCTATGAGAATAAGTTGGATTGTCATTTGTTGAATGAAATCCTAGTTTTTCTACAATACAAAAAATAATAATGAGCCTTATAGAAGGGATCATTGATATCATTGATTATGTAATATATCTATTTTTTTTCACTTCTGAGTTATTGGTCATAGAAGAAAAGTTGGATTTCATTTTGCTCCTTAATCGATTAATGCGTCTGAAAGTCAAAGGCCAAAGTATTCTTCTTTTCGGAGTCAAAAAGAGAAGGGGAAGGGGGGGGGGGATATTCAGTGAAAACGAGATGGTGACAATGCTCACCGCTGTACTTTAAAAATCTGCAATTTATTTTGACTTTTGCCGAGGGCAACATCATGCAACAATAAAAGAGCTTTGCTACAAGTTTGATTCGTATATCTTGTGTATTCCTTTTTCAAGTCATGGCAAATTTTATATTTCTTATTTTCATAAATGTATTTAAATGAAGCAGAGGTTTTGCAAAATGTTGTACGCGAAAAGAAGGAAACACTTGCTGTGGCTTTCAACTCGACATTTATATATATATCGCTCAATGATTATTTTCATCCTTACTTCGACACGGTATGTACAAGTGAGGTGGAGATAAAAAAAATTCCACGGAGTTTGAAACATCTGTTTCATATTTGGATATTTTAATTGAAAAGGACGTTAATGGAAATCTTACAACCAAGCTCTATGACAACTTCCCTTACTTATGTAGCAATATACCTTCATCACATACGGAGTTTATATATCTCAGTTGATTCGATACGCAAGAGCATGTTCTCTATATGTAAAATATATCAAACGGGTTAAATTTTTGACAAAATTGATGAAACAAGAATATAAACAGTCTCATTTAAAGTGATCATTTCGAAAGTTCTATGGTCATTACAATGACCTTGTCAGCAAATTCAATTTATTATTGAGTCAAATGCTGAGTGACGTTTTTCATACTTATTGCTAGTCCATTACTTACATACTGAATCGACGACGGATTTTTCGGTTATTTTTCGATCCTGACAAGGAGCACACGGCGGATGTGACCGGTCGAAAGGGGATGCTCACTCCTCCATGGCACCTGATCTCAACTCAGATGCTTCGGAGGTCCGTGTTGCTCTGCTCCTGTTTTGTATTTTTGATTGGACTTTGAGCTTCAATACTGTTCGTTATCTCATCTATATATTTCATCTTTCCATGCAAAGTAACACTCTTTTTCTGTGGTATTTCATTTTATCTAGTAATTTGAGTCTCCTTCTCTAATAACATTGCATAGAGAATATGTTTTGCGCTGAGACAGGGCTTGGTAGTAACTGCACGCTTTCCATGTTTTTCCATCCAAACCTTTTCGATTCATGTTTTCAAAAATCTGGAAACTGTCAACATGTGGGATATTGATCTCCATAATCATTTATATCGCTTATTTCCCTGTTTTTTTTTTATCCTAGCCTTTTTAATTTGAAATAATCTTTTGCTGAAATCTTAAGTTATTTACAGGCCTCTATGCAGTTTCGTATTTCAGTTGTTTTACTTACGCACTTTCTTTCCTATGAAAGAAAATGTAGTTTCGCATATAGGAAAGATGTACTTGCATAAAATCATAAATCATAAAAAGACATTCAACAAATTATTTTTATACAAAGACGATGTTGCATATAAGAAATTCAACCAACCATAATACGTGCGTTCTTGATTCATATTTAATGCATAGCAAACTGGATACAAATATTTCAAATGTCCCTCTTCACTTATCCTTATTCTCAAATCATTTTTAAGATATACATGTAATTAAAGGATAATTGTGTGTATTTTTTAAAACTTCTCCCGAAATTAACCCATTTTTATTGAATATGTTATTCGATAAACTTGAAAACATATATACAGATAAATAACGCTTTGTAGAAAAGTCCCTAAATATATAAAAATATAAAAGCTTCAAGAAAGTTAACGATAGCTCTCTAATCTGTTGTTAAACATGGTACTCATCGCTAGGTATCGAGATATATCATTTGCATCAGCTGTGCATGATTAAAAGAAATAAGATGTATTCTATACATGGTAGACATATTGGTCTAGGGTCATCTCAACCGTGCACATTATATGCTATCCGGATTCCACATAATCATCTTAGAGTCCCTCAAGAGAAATAAAACTCCCATTAATATTGTGTACCTCAGACGTCGCAATTCCATTTACGTTATCACGACGGATTCCTAATGCCGATTTTTCTTCATTTCTGTTATTGTATGCATGCACGGACACTAAGAGCCCTCGTGTGGAAGATTTTATTCCTGGAAATATTGGTGGGAGGGCAATCAGTCAGACTGGTTCATGAGCCTGTCGGTGGTTTCCTTCTAGAAAATCATTTCTTATGACATTGATCTGTAGAGTGAAAGCTTTCAAAGATGTTAAAAGTAAGGACTTGATTACATGAGAGATTTGATTGGCTGTTTTATTGATGCAGACTTGACTATCAACTTTAGGAAACCTAACTCATATTTGATAAAATATCACTGAATATTTTTTTTTCATTTGAATTCTTTTCAAAATAACTCATTAATGGCAAATCGAAATCAAAGTGTTTTAAGTAAAAAGTAATCGTCAACTTCCATTACTTGTTTAGCAATATCCCTTTATCACTTGCCTGGGGATCTATGTCTCCCAATAGATCATGCTCTATGAACGAATAATTTCTAAACCGATCGATTGAGTTAAGCTTTTTACAAACAAGTAGATGAAACAAGGCTTCATGGTCGATACTATGACCTTATAAGATGGTACAAACTATTATTAAGTTCAATTCCGACTTACTTTTTTCATACCAGTTGTTATACTATATATTTTTCCTCATTGAATTGTCCATGTAATTTACAGCGGCCCAGATCATGACAAGAACCACATGGCAGATGGCAGATATGACCGGTCAGTTGGAGATACTAACTTCTCTCTGACACTCGATCAAATCTAGGTTGTTTTTTAAGCCAATGTTTGTTAAGCTCTAATTTTTTATTGTTTAATGGTCTTCTGAGCTTTATTTCCATATATTTCAATGTATAATTTAATTGTACATGATATTTGTATTGAACGCAACATTATCATCACCATGAGAAGATGGGTAACGTTTAAGACTCAAGAATATATTTCAAAATCAAATTTAAAAACTTCCATTTTTATTCTTTTGAATCCTTGGGTTGGACAATCACGCTTCATTTTCTACATTTCTTATAAAGACGATAACTTTTCCGACTATGTTTATACCAATCTAGTTCCGATAGCCATTTGAATTTATTTCCTTTTTATTTGAATTTCCATAATTAAGAGTAATAAAATTCTTCATGCTTTAAAATAAATATAATTTAAATGTTATGTTTTTGCGTTTTTTTTCATTTCGTGTTGTAAATAATTCAGAATTATGATAGACATACAGTATTACATTCCGAAAAGAAGTTATATGCATTTAACCTGTGCACAGTAAACAGACTATTTATTGTAATATTACAGTGATGGGAACTAAATTTGTTTGTTTTTTTTTAAAACAGCATAAGCTTAAGTAGCATTAGCATCCAGCTAGCATCATGATCAGCAATTTAAAAAACGGCATCACTAGGATCAGCATCAGCAAGCAAGGGATAAAACATCATTGACCTACTTAAAATCAGCATTATCCTATTAGCAGCAGCAAATTCAATTATTTTTTTCTTCTATATAAAAGATATGGAGATAACGAACAGAGGAGCAGAGCAAACACGGACCTCCAAAACATCAGAGTTGGGATCAGGTGCCATGTAGGAGTGAGCATCCCCTGCTGATCGGTCACACCCGCCGTGTGCTCCTTGTCATGATCGGGAAATTACGGAAAAATCCGTCGTCAATTCAGTGTATAAATAATGGACTAGCAATAAGTATGAAAAACCTCATTCAGCATTTGTGTCAATGATAAATTGTATTTGCTGACAAGGTCATTGTATCGACCGAAGTATTAACGAAATGATGACTTTAAACAAGACTGTTGATATTCTTGTTTCAATTCTTTTATATACAAATGAAAACTGTGAAAGAAAACTTTTTTAATCATTCGAATTACTTATACAAAGTGAAATATCAAATATATTGCTTTATATGACAAAGCTGAAATTCAATTATCTACTTCCGGTAGCATTGACCTAATTGTAAACTAGCAACAGGGTATTGATAACTAGCATTAAATCAGCAAGCAAAGGAAGCATTCAAATCAACAAGCAGGAAGCATAAAAACCAGCATCGATACTGTAACAAAATTAGTTCCCTGTACTGTAAAATTATAGCTTTGTAAAATTAACAGCAAATATTATATCTGTAATTTTTAAATAAACAGACATGATCCCATAATCAAAGTATATCTAACAAATTACAGTCAAGAACGTATCAGATAAAATTGGAGTTCAATTATACGAGTAAAGAATTAATGATAAACATATTTACTTAGACAAGGTTGCTAGATCTTACAGGACTGACTTAACACATTCCTATAGTTATGTTTGTGCATCCAAAAATAATTGATATTCTAATTGAATTATTTCAGAAATAATGTTTGAATAAACACAGTCTTGAGTTCATTGTGATATTTATTTGTTCTTCGGGGAAACAACAATAAACGAACTGACGACATTAAGTAGATGTGGCGGGAATCTTCTATAAACAATCGTAATAAATTGTTTCTCGCCAGGAAAAAAAAGGTCGGCGATACAGCTTCGTTCAGTGTTGTTATTAATACTTGTTTATCGTCAGGTATCAAGAATGACTTATGGTGCATGTAAATCATCAGAATCAAAGGTACGGAGGAAAGGCATAGCCTCACAGCACCTGTTTAGCGGCGGGGCGGTATGAATAAATGGCCGAAAGCGGGATTGTTAATACATTGTTAAGTCGCTGATGTACACAAGAGAATAAATTGATAATTAAGTCGTCTGCGGATGCCAGTATGAACAAGGGTCTAAACAATAGTAAAAAGTCGTCTACAAGTATATTACGGTAGCGTCGCCGAGATAACCATGTCTTGTTTTATAGATAACAAATTGAAACTGATCTTATTTCATTGAAAAATAAATATGCAAACTTAAAGACCACGTATAAAACATAAGCCATCAGTTTGTTTTTATGAATTCTGATATTGTTCGTGAGATTATTATTTTTTCTGTTGTTAATTCCATTCTCAATTTAACCAATTTTTTTATGATATATATTTTTTTAAAACAAATGTGTCATTATGGTATTAAAAGTACTAAATACTTAATATAATTCGTAATAACATACACTTAAAATTCACTTCACTCTTATTTTTTAATAAATTAAAGTATCAAAGATATTTTTTTTAATTCTGAAAGCATCTTTATAACGCATACTATGCATGCATTTGTTCTTGAAACATCATGTAGAGTTCTTTTATCGATATAATGACTTTGTCGGCAAATACAATTCATCATTGAGACAAATACTGGCTGAGGGTTTTTTAAACTAATTGTCAGACCATTTTTTTTAATACTCGTAAATTATCCACGGATTTTCCGATCATTACAAGATGCATAAAGGGACGCTCCCCCTCCCCCCGCCCTTTTCCTCCATGTCACGTGATCATTATCGATCGATGTTTTGAAGACCCTTGTTTGTTCTGCTCCTGATTTGTATTGTTTATGTACATTTAAGCTGGAAATCTTTTCGTTATCTCCATATATATTTCATATTTTTTTAAATCTTGAGAAGTTAGTATCTCCAACAAATGATGTTAAAGAGGTCCATGTTTGCTCTGCATGCTCCAAATTCACTTTTGAGCTTGATTGTCGTTTATTATCATTGTTAATTGACATATTCAGCCTGTTTCACTAAACTTTTCAAGAATTATTTTTCATTGTCTAACATTCCGAAATGCATTTTTTAAATTAAGGGGAAATATTATTTGTTTTTAACTTTCATTGATGAAAAATAATGTGTGTGAATTTCAAAACTTTAAAGTAGAAAAGTAAAGTTGCTATTTGCAATTTGAGAATGCATCATAAATTATTATTATTATAAGTAAATTAAAACAAAAAATAAAAAAAAAAGCATAAGGTTTACCCCCGACGAAAACTTTGCCTTCTCTCCCCTACATTTCAACCTCTTACAGGACGACAACCTTTTTGAAGATAAATACATAGTAATATAAGAAACATTCCTTATAAAATATATGAAGAAAACGAACATTATTCAAGATCAAACGTCTATAAAACAATACAAAATAGGAGCAGAGCAAACACAGTTACTTAAAACATCAGAGGTGGATCAGGTGCCATGGAGGGGTGAGCACCCCCTGTAGACCAGTCGAACCAGCCTTGTGCTCCTTGTCATGATCGGTAAATAACGGAAAAATCCGTCGTCAATTCAGTGTATAAATAATAGACTAACAATTAGTATAAAAAAAACGTCAGTCAGCATTTGACTCAATGATAAAATGGTTTAAAAATTTGTTGACACGGTCGTTGTTTCGACTATAGAACTTACGAAATAGTGACTTCATCAACTTGTCTGTTCATAAATAACATCGTGAATTGACGACGGATTTTTCGGTAATTTTTTTATCATGACAAGGAGGACATGGCGGGTGTGACCGATGAGCAGGGAATGCTCACTTCTCCATGGGACCTGATTCACCTCTGATGTTTCGGAGGTCCGTGTTTGCTCTGCTCCTATTTTGTATTGCATTATGGACTTTGATATTGTATACTGTTCGTTATCTCCATTTACTTCTTCCTAGCATAAGTAAAAGAAGTTGATTGATGAACAGTTCAAGTCATCACGTTTATCATCTTTAAAGCCTGCTTGTTAGATTATCATTAACGTTTTTTTTTTCAAGCAAAAATCAAATATCCAAACATGAAACAGATGTGTCAGACTCTTTGGTATCTTTTATTTCAAGCTCACCAGGATATATCGTATCGACAAAAGAATGGAACAATCTTTTGTCTTAGCAATACGTCGACGATATACCTAAATATCAAGTTGAAGGCCACAGTAAGTGTTTTCTTCTATTCAAGCATAAGATTTTGCACAAATAATGGTTCAAAAAATAGCTGTGTTATAACACTGAAACGGTGCGCAATTAGTGCCCATGGGAATTCCAATAGATTGTTAAGAGATCTCGAAAAGCAGTAGATTTTGTCAATCGGAAACTCAAACCTTTGATATGAAGTTCAAAGTACCTGTGTGTATAATCATTTCTTAACAAAATAATTTTGCGAATGACCAATGAGCTAGATTGTTGGACGATCTGGACTCCATTAGTGTTAAATCATCTTTCATACATTTTTACAGTTGTATCAATTTAATAAGCTGCCTTGCACGCTTTATTATTTTATACAAACTGAATGTTCTTATATAGTTCACTTTTAATTTGCTTATTAGCATGTTTACATTTTCTGTCCTATGTAATTTCTTCGGAGCATTCAATGTACATGTATATTACATGTAAATTTTATACTCTGAACACGTTTGTTAACTTCACTGTCATAAATGTGATCAATATTCACTTGAGATCTAGACTAGTTGTTGCAGAATTCATAACAGCAATAAATAAGAACACAACTCGAATACAATGAGATGTGCTATACTTATTTATATTGAATTGATTGCCTCTCTTTATTCAGATACACGATACATATTCACAATGAATTATCCACAGCGGGTTAATTACCACCCTTAACTGAACCCACTTCTTTGTTTCATCCGAGAAATCAAGAAGGATCTAAAGTATCGACAATTAACTGAAGACTTTCAGGGTGTATTGATCACTGTCATTTAAGCTCTCCTGTGCATTTTACAGACAATTGCCGGCTTGGAAAAGTTAATGGTACTCACCCGCTTTTGTGTTGGCATCGAGGCGAATATGGTGTCATCTATTGTGTTCCATCGTAAAATTTTTGTCCACTGTCTCTGTCGCCTTTTATGAAGGGACATCTACACGATATCAAAAAATAAATATTATCAAAATGACATGATAGAGGAATCAACTAAAAGAAATTCTAAATTGAAATATGTTTTCTACACATTACACTACTGTGTCACAGTAAATCAAAAACAATGTTAATAATCACTGAAATAAATGATTAGCGAAGGTCATGTTCACATACATTTATGACATAACTATAATTTACAAAGGTAAGAATTTGCTTACTATCTTTCTCATTTAAAATTAATGTTAACCTTTTTTTAGTATATTATTATATGTCCAATCGAATGATAATTACATTACCTCTGTTTATAAAGGTTTTCTCCGTGTTGGTTGACAATTACGCAAAATAATATCAAATCGTCTATTTCAAAACACCTCAATAAATCCACACATACCTCTAAGCTGTTTTCGGGATAACAATATCTTATAATTGGTAAAAATATTCATTGAAAATAAATCCACTAAATCAAATAACACTTCTACTCCTAGTCCAATTCTGAATAAAGCTGAGTGTATATTCTTATTTCTGACTTCAGATTCCCCATGGGAAAAAGAGGTGGGAAAATTCAGTCATACGGTTTTAATGATGATCTGAGAGAAACCGATCAGACATAGAGAGAATTGGAAAGCAGTAAGTCCTAAATCCTGGGATTAAATTATTTCAATCGGGATCTACAGCCTTTAAATATCTTCTCCACAAAGCCCACTACAACAATATATTGTCCTGTAGGCATCACCTGTAGAGGATTTCCATGGATTGGATGCTATTTAATTGATATTGGAGATGGTGTGGAGAGAAGGATTTGATTGATTGATGATACAATGTGAACGCTACATGTCTTTGTAAAAAGTTTTTTATTTAGTTGTTCTATGAAGATAAGATAGGCTGTTCGTTTACTGCAGACGTCCATGTCTTTTCTATCAGTCTGACAATTTTAATGACCTGTTGTACTTGGCTACAAACCTTGCAGGGGCAACGTCTTAGATTTATGAAATGAATGACTGACTAGATATTATCAGGTCTTACAAAATGGCAATATCTGTCAGCTACGCTTCATAAATTGAATGTTATCGCTAACATGTTGATACTTTTATGGTTTCATTATTATAAGTGCATTGCCTGTACAAACAAAGCTTTGTCTAACTATATGCTCATCATTGTGTATTTTAATTATCAATTTTTATATATCACCAATGTTTGATTTTTTTTTAATAATCACCTTAAACTTGAATGATGATATATTTAAAAAAAATATACTTAGGTGTCTTGAACAAAACATTAACAAATCTTCGTATATTGACAATTGTTTAATGTTAAGAATACATATAAATATTGATGTCACTCATAATCGTCATAATGATAATAATTATTAGAATGTCGATATATGAGAGCCAATATATGTTGATGGAAATGGGAACTCATCTAAATCTTTGCACATTTGTTATTGATTCTTTGGACCCACATGTTTTACAATTTGAATTTGCTTTAAAGAAGTAAAAATGTCAAACATTAGATGTTGCAGCTTGTTATGCAATATAGCATTTTATTTGATTCTAGAATCAATAGGAGTTCCTAGTACATTTGTAAAAATCTAATTAAACGCTATCTATCTAGATTAAATAAATACAACAGAAGTAAAACATGTTAAAGTGCAGTGAGAAGTATATTACTTCCTATTTTAAGAAAAAGAGAATTACAAAAGAATTGGAAAGGCTAGATAATTAAATTTTGGTTCTATTAAACAATCATATTAATTCATCATTTGTCTTATTCTAACAGAGACATGTACTTATGAATTAAAACTTCTCAATCAGGTAATCTATATTAAAATTGCGGGCTTCTTTAAAATCGTATTCAGTTTTAAATATTTTATTGCTTGGAGTAGTGGTCAAAGCATTCGCTTAGAACGAGGGGTAAGAAGTTAATCCTTACGTTGCATGTTCAAATACAATTGCCGAACGTGGAGACTGGTCTGTTGCAACCACTATTGAAATAACGACCACTATTGAAATAATTATATCAATAGTGGTTGAGAGTGCATTTCAATAACAAACATAGGTAATAACCACTATTGAAATACGACCACTATTGAAATAATTATTTCAATAGTGGTTGAGGGTGCATTTCAATAACAAACATAGGTAATAACCACTATTGAAATACGACCCCTATTGAAATAATTATTTCAATAGTGGTTGAGAGCGCATTTCAATAACAAACATAGGTGATAACCTCTATTGAAATACGACCACTATTGAAATAATTATTTCAATAATGGTTGAGAGTGCATTTCAATAACAAATATAGATAGTAGCCACTATTGAAATACGACTACTATTGAAATAATTATTTTAATTTTGGGTGAGATTCATTTCAATAACAAACATAGGTTGCAACCACTATTAAAATAATGTTTACTTTAAAAATAAAGCTTTTAATATGGATTAAATTATTGATTTCAAAAGTGTTTTGAACAATAAATCCAACATATATTGAAATAAATATTTCAAAAGTTGCTGACGCGCTAAAACTTTTCTTTCAAAACTGGTAGTATTTCAATTTCAATAGTGGTTGTATTTCAATAGTGGTTATTACTTAAGTTTGTTATTGAAATGCACTCTCAACCACTATTGATATAATTATTTCAATAGTGGTCGTATTTCAATAGTGGTAACTAATTATGTTTACTTTTGAAATGCACTCCCAACCACTATTGATATGATTATTTCAATAGGGGTCGTATTTCAATAGTGGTTACTGACAATGTTTGCTATTGAAATGAACTCTCAACCACTATTGATATAATTATTTCAATAGTGGTCGTTATTTCAATAGTGGTTGCAACACTGGTCCTTTGGTTGAGATAAAACATTCAAAACCGAAGTTCCTTGGTATAGAACATGAAATTGCAAGCATGGGAAAGATCATTCACTGCTCAATGACCCTGCATGAGTGTTGTGTACAAGACCTTAGTCTTTTAATCGCAAATTAAGGGATCTTAAGAAAATTAAGACGGCTCAATAAACAAATAATAACAATATAACACTCTCCAGTCAATGGGTTTAATTTACTGTAGCGTACATATTCTGGATTCTACATTTCATTTAATTTATCAGGCTGACTAAGAAATTCGTAGACAATTCAAGGAGAATAAAGTCTCCTGATAATTCTTAATTCGTGGAAATCAATGTCATTGGAGTATAGATCACATAATTTTCGCAATGTTGACAATACTGTATCATCAGATATCTCGTTTATAGCTTATATCCAAATCAAGATTATCAGAACCTTCAAAGAGACCTTATACTTGTAAAAAAAAAAAAAAAAAAAGGTGAAAATGTAAACTTTTAATATTTTCAAAATCATTGCAAAGAAAACGAATATTTACCCTTTCATACAACCATTACTCAAACCAAAGAATTCTTTTTATAAAAAATTGTGAATGTTCACTTTTTAGGTTGATCACGAGTCACTCAGGTGACCTATAGCTATCCGTTTTCGTCCGTCGTCGTGGGTCGTGTGTCAACCACTGAAACCACTGAACCAATTTCAACCAAATTTTGTATACAGCATCTGTGGGTGAAAGGGAAAAAAATTGAATTTTATGGTCCCCAACCCCTGGGGCCTGAGGGGTAGGGCCAAAACCACTAAAATTAATGAAATCTTTCAGAATCTTCTTCTTTACTCCTGAACATCAAGCAATCAAACTTTTGGTACGAATGAAATGAGCATTGAGTTCTCTACCCAAATTGTGAAATTTATGAACCTATGGTTAGGGGTTCTAGTGCTAGGGCGGGGCTATATTGATTATAAAGTGAAAATGCATTAATTCTTCAAAAATCTTCTTCTCTAGTCCTGGATATCAAATAAACTACTTAAGTACATAGTAATGATGAGCAAGAGTGCCTCTTCCAAAATTGTGAATTTTTTGGCCCTCAAGGTCAGGGGTACTGGTGTTAGGATGGGGCTATATAGATTATATAGAGAAAATGCATTAATTTTTCAAAACTCTTCTTCTCTGCTCCTGGATATTAAATAAACTCACTAAGTACATAGTTATGAGGATCTAGAGTGCCTCTTCCAAATTGTGAATTTTTATTGCCCCAGGGTCAGGGGTTTTGTGTTAGGATCGGGCTTTATTGATTATATAGTGAAAATGCATTAATTCTTTGAAAATCACTAAAATTGATGCAATCTTTAGAATTTTCTTTATTCCTGAGCATCAAGCAGTTAAACTTTTGGCATGAATGTAATGAGCATTGAATCCTCTACCAAAATTGGGAAAATCATGGCCTCAGGTTCAGGGGTTCTAGTGCTAGGGCGGGGTTATATAGATTTTATAGTAAAAATGTAGAAATTCTTTAAAAATTTTTTTTTCTGCTCCTGGGAATTAAACAAACTAACTAAGTACATAGTTATAATGAGCAAGAATGCTTCTTCCAAAATTGTGAATTTTATGGCCCCAGGGTCAGGGGTTCTGGAGTTACGGCGGGGCTTTATTGACTATATAGTAAAAATACATCAATTCTTTGAAAATCTTCTCTTAGTTTTTCAATAACTCAACTGAGTACATAGTTACGAGGGGTGATCAAAAAATTCGCGAACTAATTGAATAACTTCCAGAAAAGAAATGATATAAGGATTCAGTGTTTAAAATTTTTGATGTTGTCCCCTCCAATTTTAATGGGCATCTGCAATCGTTCTGCCCATGCGCGGATCACGTGATATAGTCGGTCACGTAACATGCTCCTTGGCGTTCTGTCACAGAAACTTATAACATTTTTTGTAACGAAAACTGTCCATTTGTCAGAAATGGCCAATTACCAGCAATAGCATGGGTGGATAATAATATCCTTTTCCTAAATGGTCATGGTGTCCATCAAAACTCCAGTCGTCTGTCTTTGGAGCGTCGTTTATTCAATAAGAATAAAGAATGTGTGCCTTCTTTTTATCATATCTGATATGTTTATTAAAAGTTTAAAGTAAACGATATTTTAGGGATTTAATAATTATATTATTGTAAAGATTTTCAACTATTTAATCAAACTGTAAGTTGGCGATCTTTCATATCAAATTGCTTAACAAAGGATACATCTCTTCCCCAGC
Source organism: Saccostrea glomerata (assembly GCA_003671525.1). Taxonomy (NCBI): domain Eukaryota; kingdom Metazoa; phylum Mollusca; class Bivalvia; order Ostreida; family Ostreidae; genus Saccostrea; species Saccostrea glomerata. Next base: position 135,391 of record PRKT01000108.1, on the reverse strand, counting down.
TCTGTTTAATTGGGCGATAAAAAAAAACCATTTTTGACATCTCCCTTCCTTCACTTTAATTATTAATCCAATGAATGACTAGACCTCTGGCAAGTCTTTTACCGTCATAAACCGTGTAAAAAATATTATTAGCTTTTGCAAAGGAATTTCCAAGATATACGTTTAACTTTAGAGACGTTCGTTTCTCGAATTCGACTGAGTCAACACGGTGTCAGGTCATTTCTCTCTAAAACTTTTTCTCTCCCAGGTTATTTCTCTCTCCTACTATTTCACGGTAGGTCATTTCACGGTAGGTCATTTCTCTCTCCTACCTGGGTCATTTCACCCCATTTTTAATCTGGCCATATATAATTATTTATGACCAATAAAAATCGAAAAAGAGAAATTGTGTCGGAATTTTATTTACAGGGGAAAGATCACCTGGGCGGAAATGACCTAGGCGGAGCAGGTACTGGGGAGAAATGACCCGGATTCTTTTTTGTCACACCTACATATTGACGTCATTGTCACATTGTGACGTCACAAACATCGGACAAAAACGTATCATTACATATGTTATTTATAGAACACGTGACTGTATGACTCTATGTGTGCCAAATTTAATTCTGATCTGAAATTGGTTTTGTGCATATAGAGATAGTTCGCAAACTTTTTGAACATCCCTCGAATGTTAAGCTAGAATGTCTCTTCGAATTGTGAATTTTAAAGCCCTAGAGTCAGGGGTTCTGGTGTTATGGTGGGTTTCCATTGAATATATAGGGGAAAATAATACATTAATTCTTTGAAAATCTTCTTCTCTGCTCCTGGGTATTAAGCAGATGAGGAGCTACTTAATATACAGCTAGGATGAGCAAGGTCTCTTTTTCCAGAATTTCAAGACCACTGGGTCAGGGGTACCATAGAGGGGTGGGGGCTATACTTATATACTGAAAATGAATTAATTGTTCGAAATCAGCTCCTTGGTCTTAATTAAACATGTTTTATATGAGTGGACCTAGGGTCATGGATTCATGTGTGGTAGGGGCAGTACTGATTATTGCTGATTTGTGTCTCTTTGCATGTGTGTCAGTTTTTTTTTTCCTGTTATGTTCTTTTTATCTTTCTGTCGATGTGCTGTTTGCATGTTTGTAATGCTGTGACTTATGTATGTATACTTGTTGCTTTCTCTATGCATCTGTGCTGTATTGTTTATGTGTCTGTACATGTGTGTTTTTATATGTATCTTTAACTGATGATGTCCTTTAAATTAGACTGTGTGCTATAATGTTGCAAGTAATTCTATGTTTATATAGTGCTGCATGCTTTCATTGTTTTACTGTTATGTATATGTTAAACATGTCAGTCAAAAGCTCATTAGAGCTTGTGTTATTTTTTAACTACCATACTGACTTTAAATAAAGCTTATCTTATCTTATCTCTTTTAAAATTGTGAATGCCAGGGCATCTAGTTTAAAACATGAACCAAAATTCAATCTTTGGAAAGTTGTATCATGATGCTCAGGTGACCTATGTCCCATTGGCCTCTTGTTTAAAGTAGTAGTCCAATTTGAGTAAGCTAAATATCCGTTTCTTTTGTGTTATAGAGGCTTGAATATTGTAGATTTCTGAAGATATTTTGCTATACTATTTTTTGTCTTTAGATCACCTGAAGTAAGGCTCAAATGAGCTTTTCAGATCAAAATTTGATATTTGACCCATGGGAGTAGTTTAGGGACATCTGAGGTTTGCATTGGAATAGATGTATAAAAAAAAAATTAAACATCCTCCTCTCAAGAACAGCGACGCCATATTTGTTGATATTTAAACGGAAGCTTCCTCAGGTGAGGTAGAGTAAATTTTGTTTAAAAAAGGGAGGGGAGTATGACGGGGACACTATTGAAGATCAATCATTAACATAGAAATATATATTGGAAAACTCTTCTAAAATATTTTTTCTCTAGAACAGCAAAACCATGATTGCTCATATTTATATGGGAGCATCTTTAGGTTGTTTAGATTAAAATTTGTTCACATCATGATCCACGTGTAGGTTGGGGCACAATGGAGATCAAAGTAATACATGGTAGTTTTTCGGAATTCATTTTTCAAAAATCTTTTTTACCTCTTTTTTCTAGCCAATGTGCTCAGGTGAACAAAATTATTATTTTGGTTTGAATGATTTCGGGAATATCGTCATCAATTTAAACTTCTGATAATTGATTCTTAATTTTCTATACTGGCGGAGTTGCTTTTTAATTATTATGGCCCTGAATCTAAACATCAACTTTTCTTAGCTGTCACCGATTTGCACAGCTAGAAAAATAGCCCCCTACTTAACACACCAGAAAACAAGGAAGGATAAGCATGTATTTAAAATATTTAAAATCTAACTAAAATTTGTATAAAGGCTTTTATAGCAGTGTTTATCAAAGCTTTATTTTAAATTTCTGATATCACAGTCGTTAAAGATAAATTCATACAACAATGTCTCGTCCTCTCTGTTTATCTTGTTAGTTACCGAGAGGAAGAAACATCACCACAGAACGAAACAATGAACTTAATGAAATAAATCAACTATCATTACTCAGCTAAAAAGGACGTCTTCCCGAAAGAGTTCTAGTGCATCATATCAATTCCGTAGACAATTATTCAAAAGATTTCTAAGACAATTAAGTCCCAAATCAGCTTCAATTTGTTTAGAAAGTTCCGCTATCAAAATGAATGGTTCCTCTGCGACAACAATTGAACAAGATTAATCGACCCGGACCCCCGTTAATTTCTGTCAGAAGAAAACCATCATGTGATGCAGTTCTGTGTTTGCTTCATTCTCTAGGACAATAAACAACTACAAGGGTTGTTGAGGTAATGTAAACTGTGTATATCTTGGAATCATTGGCTTCAGAATCAGCAAAGTAAACGTTGAACTCTGTATCATTAACTTTAAATTTTGTTTAAGTTCTAAATTTATGTTTCATGGTTTTTGTTTAATGAAACTTCCTTCATTGTGTCTCCTCAAAATCAGAAGGATGCTAAAATCGTTTTATTTAAAAAAAAAACTATAAAAACTGTAACTCATTGTGTAGATTAAAACCAAATTCCGGTGTAGATTCAAGTCCTTTTTGAAGAATTAAAAATACAAAGATAACGAACAGTATTAAAGTTCGAAAATCCATAATAAAAAATAGGAGTAGAGCGAACACGGATCTCTTAAACATCAGAGTTGGGATCCGATGCAATAGAGGAGTAATCATCCTCTGCAGACCGGTCACACCCGCCGTAGGCTCCTTGTCATGATTGGGATTTAACAGGAAAAATCCGTCGTCAATTCAGTGTAAAAAAAAAAATAATGGACTAACAATTACATGTAGTATAAATAATGGCAGTCAGCATTTGACTCCATGTAAAAAAGCAATTACTGACAGGGTTATTTTATCGACCATAAAACGTAAAAATAATGACTTCAAATGAGACTGCTGATATTCTTGTTTCATCATATTTTTGTCAATAATTAACCTCGTTTTACAAATGTTTATTCGTAGATCATGTTCTTGCGTGCCAAATCAAATGAGACATATAAACTCCGTATGCAGGTGATGAAGGTATATATTGTAAGGGAAGTTGACGATTGAAAAGTTAGTCATCCAGTTTATCATAAAGCTTTGCTGTTAGATTACCATTAACGTCTTTTTCAAGTAAAATATCCAAATATGAAACAGATGTGTCAAACCCTGTGGCATCTTCTATCTCAAGCTCACCAGATATTATTGCCTTAGAAACTCAATTACATCAGATCTTATTGTTAACAAAAGCCTTGTCTGAACGTCTCACAAGTTGTAAATAGCACTTTTGGAAACACAACAAACTGGTAATTACTTGCATTGTGATAATGCATACCTATAGTACCATTCAATACTTTTTAATGATATATTGTTAGAAAAATTCAAAATTCTAAAACGAAGTTTCGTTTTTCCCTCACTGCACAAATGTCTAAAGTGCCTACTACAGGCCTTATTCAGTTAATAAGTCTGCTGTCCCCCACCTGTAAGTTGTGGCGCTTCAATACGAGTGAAAAGAGCTCGTCGAAGAGGAAGTTTTATAAATAATGGCAAATAGGCTAAACGCCTTGAAAGTAAAAAGAATGTTTTATTTTCAAAGAACGTAATCCAAATTCTCTTTGGGATAGCGGATTTCTTAAGGAAATTTCTTTCACCCTCATCGTTAAGAATAGATGCAAGATATTTGAATAAATTATTTCATACACATGTACACATGTTTTTCATGGGATGAAATCATAATCCGTTATATAATTTTGCAAAAATATTTAATAATTTGATTTGAAAATAGACGTGACAGTCTGTTCTGTGCACAGCTTTATTAACAACGTGGTACATGTATCTTAAGCTTGTTGCCTTGTGGCAACGCACTTTGAAAAAATTACGCACTTTGAAAAAAAATTGGGATACACTCAACGCACTTTGAAAAAATATTTCAAAGTGCGTTACGAATGTACATGAATATTTTTGCAATTTGGACTTTTAACGCACTTTAAAAAAATATGTATTAAACAAAAACTCTAATATTTAGATTTTACCATCTTCCAAAGTCAAGGGTTTCTGATCCGCTCCGCTCCACATATGAGATATTAGTAATTTAGAGAAAAAATCATTTCTTTCGAAAAACGTTTTAATTTACATGTACTCATTTAACCTCATTGGGAACAAGGAGAAGACGAGTAGGAGGTCTGTGGCAACGCACTTTGAAAAAATTTCGCACTTTCAAAAAAACTTGTGCATTGATTTACTCCCGTCGAAAAGAGGAGAAGACGGTTATAAGATCCCTCAGTCCAAATCTTTATCTTTCCAATACATAAGTGTCGGTAACAAACGGGGGAGGGGAGCAATAAACCCAAATAGGGTAAGCTGCATTTTCAATGCTTATACCATTGGCGGATCCAGAGGGGGGGGGGGGTCCGGGGGTTGGAACCCCCCTTTATTTTTAATAAAGTGGAGAAAGAGAGAGAAAGAAGGGGGATAAAACATTTCCCGAGAATAAGTATTTGTACGTCTAACTTAAATATGTATTGAATTGATAGACTCTCACACATTTAGATTTTCCATTCACCTTCACTATTACTTTTTATGAGTGAATGGTAGAAAATATTCTACTTATTTTTATATATCTTATGTATATGATATTTAACATGCGAGGTTAAATTTGATATTAGATTCCCGCGATCTTAATTTGGCTGTGTTGGCTATATACAAGAAGGTGCCATTTTTTAAAACTAAATCTTATGAAGGAACTAAAATCTAATTCATTGTTTTATACCCAACCCAAAAAGGATTTTCAAATTCTTTAAGAAAATTCATTCTACTCTTCGGAAATTCTACAAATCCATTCAATTATAAGGCTTCAGCAGTTTTTTAAATGTGTTGATTTTTTTCAAAGAAAAAAGGACGTAAAACAAAGATATTATTTTCCACAATCTTATATTTTTCCATACAGGTGTGTGTGAATCTTTGTCTGAGAGTGTGTAAGGGGGGGTTAGAGGGACACAACCCTGGAACCCCCCCTTTCAAAAATTGCTGGATCCGCCCCTGTATACGATGTAAATATCTTTCCAAAATAAGTGGGGGGCTTAGCCCCCCCCCCCCCCTCCTCTGGCCCTTCGCCCGGTCTCGATGTCTGTGCCATACCTAATCATTTATATAATGTATTTACCTAACTGGTATGACGTTGAAAACTTTCATTATTAGATGAGTTAATTAAACAGATGAAAACTATAAATCTTTAAGTACAGTAAAACTTATGAGAGAGAAAGAATTTTCATAGTTTTAAACAATCAAATTGCCCCCTTTTTATTATGATAAGTGCTAAGTTGCTTAAAGCTTTCCACTCTTAGTGCCCTCTTTACACCTTTACATTTTCTTTTCAAAGATTAGAATTAAAAAAAAGAGAGAGAAACGAATTAATGATCTTAAACAATCGTCACTCTTTTTTTCAAGACCCTTTTCCCTTCTATTTTATCAAAGCTTTAAATATTTAAAATGTGACAGTCAATATCTCAGGTCCGGAAGTGACTTTATTATGAAAAAAGTTATCCAACCAGGATCTGTTATTCATCATACCGATTATTTGTAAGGATATTGATCAATCTTTACTTTTTTTTTTCAAAGTGCGTTAATATGGTCGATATCAACGCACTTTGAAAAAGAAATTAATTCTTTCAAAGTGCGTTAGCTTGGTCCCAAATTTAACGCACTTTGAAAAATTTTTACAAAGTGCGTTGTAACAGAGGTCTCTCAGCCCAACTTTTTTTCTTTAACATTGTACATAGCCGTCGGTAGAAAATTGAAAGTGGACCCCCCCCCCTTCAAAGGTAAGCCCCGATTTCCAATGTTTATATATCTATGCAAAACATTTGTGTTGCTAAGACCCCGTTACAGGTACCGATGCCTATGCTACATTCAAATATTATAATGTATTTGCATAACTGGTATATGACGTTGAAAACTTTCAATAATTTTTTAGTTTGCATATAAAATGCATGCATACTGGAAAAACTAAGTACAATAAAACATTTAAGAGAGAAAGAATTTTTTAAAGTATGAAAGAATCTAAATCGCTCACTTTCACACCATTAATTAACCTCATCACCAAAGAGTTTTCAAACAGGTTCAATTATTTATCATACCTCAGAATTGCAAGAATATTGACCAAGCCATACACATTTTTTCAAAGTGCGTTAATATGGTCAATATTAACGCACTTTGAAAAGAAATTTTATTTTTTCAAAGTGCGTTTATGTCGTCCCAAATTTTACGCACTTTGAACAAATTTCTCAAAGTGCGTTGTAACAATGCCTCTTTCTTTCAAATAGACTAATAACAATTTGTAAACTAAGATTCTTAGACTTTGAAACAGAGGATTAATTTGTTATGCTCTCTTGTATGCCAATTATCAGTTATCTCCGATATTCGGGAACGTATATTTCAAACGAAGATCCATTTGTCAGATTTTAACGATCTGAGGCCTCCCTGTTAATGCTTAAATCTCGTCTAATTGATCAAAGAGGTATCGATGTATTCCACCACAATGGTTCATTACTCAGTAATATTTCAATGTATGAAATGTAGATCAATCAAAATTTTGCAATTCCTAAAGCTAAAGATAAGAAGAAATCGAATTTATCTCTTTTCCAAAGTTCTTTTCGCAAAGGTTAAAAAATGTCAATAAATTAAAAAGACTTTTAAGTACAGATTCTAAAATTACAATTAATTTTATGTCAAATGATGACTGACGGGTTTTTTTTATACATAATAAGGCGAGAATATTCACCAGAAATTGTATCTAGTTGCGCATTTTTCCTTAGCCTGATCATGTCAAGAAGCATACGACCGGCGTTAAAAAATGTCAATAAATTAAAAAGACTTTTAAGTACAGATTCTAAAATTACAATTAATTTTATGTCAAATGATGACTGACGGTTTTTTTTATACATAATAAGGCGAGAATATTCACCAGAAATTGTATCTAGTTGCGCATTTTTCCTTAGCCTGATCATGTCAAGAAGCATACGACCGGCGTGACGGTTGACAGCAATGTTCCATTCTCTATGTTTCCTTTGTTCCTAATTTGTTTTGTTTCAGCATTCAGTGATTACTGTTCGTTATTTTTATATTTCATCTGACACTAGGATAATTTTTATCTTAATTATGCATACAATTGATGTTTAATCCCCTTTCTGGGTCCCTTGTAAAAGTTCTTGGTTTATTTTGTTATAAATCGAGGAACAAGTACTTTGAGATAAAGTTATTCCCAATAACAAAGAGAAAATCATTCATTACGTATTGGAGTGAGTAGCATATCTGACAAATCCTGTCCTTAAACTTTTGATATTCTGTCAGATAAATGAAGAAACATTGTGCTATTGCTCTGATTTAAGAAAGGCAGCTAGATATTGACATTCCATGGAATTGACAATTACAGATTCAACAATGTTATCCCTTCTCCGTCCTAAAATATTACTGTTATTGTGCTCTAAATTCAATCTTTGATTCTTATGTCTATTCAAATAAATTTGCATCAATTAGAAACACGTTAATTATTACGAATGTATTTCTAAAAAAATGAATCAATACAAGAAGTATATAGATAACATACTGCGATCGATCTCATAAAACTACTAGCATTACAATTCTGTAGATAAGGCATTAACACAGATCAAAACATCCAGATTAAGAACTAGGTCAGCAGGAGGAATAAGCATCCCCGGTAACCGGTCACACCTGTACTGATCAGATAGACAGCACATTTAATAGCCAAAATTATTATATCAACAAAGGTCTAAGAATTGGCATAAATCAGCCAGATTAACTACGACTGTGATTGGAAACATTTGCTAATAATAATAGGTCATAATAATCAACATAAAATTTACAGTGACAACTCATTTTGGTTTGATTTTCTTCGATGATCAATAGCATTAAGCCTTTTTGATTAATTGATTATTTGTTGTTTAACGTCCCACTCCAGAATATTTCACTCATAAAGAGACGTATATACCGGTGAAATTCTTCAAATACGTCATTTGAGACGTATATACTGGCGAAGGACTTCGATATTTGACCTTTACTCGGCACTTACAGACTTTAAAAGATCTACCGTGAAACGGTGCCTCGGTATTTAGGTAAGGTCCAATTAAAAGGACTCGTGACTTTCACTTCAGAATGCCGCACGCATGCGTCTGGCGACGGAAGAAATGCTACCTATATTTTATCGACATAGGTCAGATGCGACCGAGATTGAACCATGACCTTCCGAACACGGATCGATTTCTCTACGAACTGAGCTTTTGTTACGGTTAAAACATCTTAATTTGAAAATAAAACCGTGAACCTCATTTAAATTCATATAGAAGCGTCTGAATTAGAAAATATGTCTGTATTTCCGATACCATCTGTTTTTTAGTATTTTTTTTCTTTTGTTTAAAGTTTTAAATTATATAATAATAAAGAGATATTTTAAAAGTAACATTGATTCTACACTACTTCTCTGAATGAAACATACGGAGATAACGAACAGTATTCAAGATCAAATATCAATAAAACAATACAAAATAGGAGCAGAGCAATCACGGACCTCCTAAACATCAGAGGTGCGATCAAGTGCCATGGAGGAGTTAACATCCCCTTGCAGTCCGGTCACATCCGCTGTAAGCTCCTTGTCAAGATCGGGAAATAACAAAAAAAACGGCATCAATTCAGTGTATATATAATGGACTAACAATTCGTATGAAAAACGTCAGTCAGCATTTGACTCAATGATAAATTGTATTTGCTGACAAGGTCATTGTATCGACCATGGGACTTGATGAAGGTATATTGCTGCATTAGTAACGATAGAAAATTTAAAGTCATCACGTTCATGATAGAGCTTGGTTGTTGAATTACAATTAACGTCTTTTTCAAGTAAAATATCCAAGTATGGAACGTGTGTAAAACTCTGTGATATCTTTTATCTCAAGCTCACAAGGATATATCACATCGAAATGAGAATGGAGTTTACCATTGTTAATTGACAATATGTCGTCGATATATCTAAATGTCGAATTGTAGGCCACAGCAAGTGTCTTCTTTTCTCGCATAAGATTTTGCATGAATTTCGCTTGATGTGAATACAAAAATAGAACTGCTTTTAAAAGGGCGCAGTTGGTACCCATGGGAATTCCAGTAGATTGTTTGAAGACCTGGTCTCCAAAAACGACATAGATATCGTCAATCAGAAACTGAAGCATCTTTTTGGTGTCAACTTCAGAGTACTTTTGTGTACAATCAGAATGTTTTTGTTATTTTTTGACAAAATCATTTTGCAAATGACTAATGACAAATGACCAAAGTAATAGCAAGTTTTACTTCATTTTCTTTAGAAACTTTTCAGATTTATAGATCTGAAAGGATATAATGCATCATTCGACCCAGAGTTTTCGAAGAAAATCTCAAAATGTGTATGAAAATCATAATGGAAATAATGGAACAAATGCTAAATAACTCGTTTTAATTAATAACAAGGAAAAGATTAATACATAAAAATGACTTGGGATCAGGTGCCGTGTCAAAATATAAGTTGTGTAGTGGACGTGGAATTTTGTTCGGAATCTTTGTTCTAGCTCTCCAATATACGACTTGTAGCCCTTTGATTGGTTTTATATAATACCTACAGGTAGTGCATTGTATGGTCTGCCTGATTTTATTCTATTAATTAGATACTTTGGCCTTCAGAAACGGATCCAATCAGACACAGATATCATTGGACTTTTGGAGAGAATCCGATTTGTTATTGAATTTCAATATCAATTTCTCTGAGGAATTCAAAATAATTAGGAAAAAACTAATAATAAAGCAAATCATTTAAAAGAAAACAGATATAAAAAAAAAATAATAAAATTAGTCTCTCCATTTTCAATTTAAAAAGAACTGAAGTATTTCACTCTTGTGTTGAGCCGCATACTTTTAAAATATGGGTATGATATAGTTTTTTTTAATGTTATCGCTAATTTACATTGGATGTTTCCCAGCAAAGAAAATCATGCATAAAGCACGTTAAGTTATTTAAAATTTAATAAATAATGAAACAACTTACTTTTGATTTGATATTTTAAGTAACATGTAAAGAGCATGCTCTACGTATGAACAAGTTCTAAAACGATGTAAATTATTGACAAGCAAATTGATGAAACAAGAATATCAGCTGTCTCGCTTAAAGTCATTATTTCGTATAAGTTCTATGGTCGATACAATGACCTTGTCAGCAAATACAATTTATCATTGAGTCAAATGCTGACTGACATTTTTCATACGAATTGTAAGTCCATCATTTATACACTGAATTGACGACTGATTTTTCCGTTATTTCTCTATCCTGACAAGGAGCACACTGCGGATCAGACCGGTCTACAGATGATGCTCACTCCTCTACTGCACCTGATCGCACCTCTGATGTTTTAGAGGACCTTGTTTGCTCTGCTCCTAATTACCGGCCGCCAGGAGGCGGTCGGTTATATGATATGAAAGTTTTAAGTCGCCGTGCGTTTCTGCGGAGTTGGAACAATTTGAATAAAAAATATTTAACATTCATGTAATAGAATATTAAGAAAGATTTTTTAAATGTTAAACAAAAACGCACAATAATCATAAAATTAAAATTTTATAAATAATGGGTTAAATGTTTCATCCAATCCTGATTGACAAACTCCGACGGAACTGAAGTGCGGAGAAATAAGCACACATGTTGGGCATAGACTAAAGCAAGGGCCGCGTTATATACATGTATAAACAAATTGACTTTCTCTACTTCAACAGGATTTGTTGTATAAATAATTTAAAATGACGTGTAAATATAAATATACAATGTACTTTTAATACGGTAAGTTTTCAAAAATATGACTTGATCTTAGTTTATTATCAAACAGAATATTAGGAGATTTTTCTCCAACAGACAAGAACAAATCGCGTTTTACAATATGCCAAGACTTTTTCCCGCCACATCTCACACCAAAACAAGAGAGAGAAAAAATGTAGTGGCGGATCTAGAGGGAAGTTGGGGGTTTCAACATCCTCTGAGCGAGCGAGGAGCCCCACGTAGTTGTTACGTTTTATTTAAAGTTAAACTATCTCTTGTTAGATAAGTTTAAACCTTAGTTTTGATGGTTAAGTGTTAAAACTACTTAAACATCAAACTTCCGCCAGAGTTCGTTTGTACAAATGAAACTGAGTGCGGGGACGCAGAGGACTACGAGTACCCGGTAAGTTGCTTAAATACATTGTACATGTAGCAATGTACAGGTATTATGTACTGAAGAAAACCCTGGAATGTTGCATTCAAATGTTTAATGTCATAGGTATATATTAACAGATAAATATAAGAATTTAGTTTCTAACTGTATTATGAAAGAATTAATTAATTGGTTTGCGGCCGATTTTTGACGCTTGCGTCAATATGTTTCTTGTTTGTATTGTTTTATGGACTTTGATATTGAATACAGTTCTCTCCATATGTTTCATTCACAATGGTTAACCATATAATCAATGAATTAACCGAGACAAAATATTTCCACTTTTTATTTTCAGTGATAAAATGTTTTATGCCCCCGAAATCGAAGGTTTCGGGGTGTGAAGTTTTTGCCCTGTCCGTCCGTCTGTCTGTCTGTTTGTCTCATTGTCCTCAAAATCTTTAAACTTGTCCATAACTTCTGAGTAGGTAGGACTTTGGCTTTCATGTTTAACAGATGTATTTCTTGTGACAAGACCTTTCTTTTTTGTACCACCAAATTTGACTTCGTGACCTTAAACTTCGAGTCAGACACTTTTCTACCCAAAATGTCCGAATCATAGCAGTAACTTTTTTACAGTTGCTTCTAGGGCTTTCATACTTCACAAGTGTATTTACTGTAAGAAGACTTATATTTGGTATATATTTATTTGACCATTTGACCTTGACCTTAAAGTTTGGCCCCTCTTTAGAAAAATTAAATCTTTACCATGACTTGTTAACCGTTAGTATTAGGGCTTTCATATTTCACAAGTGTATTTCTTGTGTCAAATTATGGCCCTTTGGCCTTGACCTTAATTAGAGTTTGACCCACATAAACCAAACTTTAAGCTTGACCATATCTTTTGAACCTCTAGTACTGTAGCTATCATATATCATCATGTGTGTGCTTTGTGAAAAGACTTTCCATTTGGTACAATATAATTTGACCTTTTGAACTTGACCTTGAAGTTTAACTTTAATTTGTTAAATGACAATGACAAACCATAAGCTGTCATAATGGGGCATCAGTGTTTAACAAACACATTTTGTTTAGAATGGTAAACTAAAGTTTGCTATATTTTTTAAATAAATATTGTGCCTCGATATTTTATGATAATTTTTTTTTATATATGTAAAGAATAAAAAGGTGCCTTAGGCTCGTAGATATTCAGAAACAAATCAGTTGAAAACCTCTTTGAAATCCTCTTACATCTTTTATTGATTGATTGAGTGTATACTGTTTAAGGTCCCTCTCCAGAATATTTCACTGATATGGAGACGTCACCATTGCCGGTGAAGGGCTGCAAATTTAGGCCTATGCTCGGCACTCAGGGCCTTTGAGCAGGGAGGGATCTTTATCGTGCCACACCTGCTCAGACACGGGGCCTCGGCTTATACGGTCTCATCCGAAGGACCGTCCCATTTAGTCGCCTTTTACGACAAGCAAGGGGGTACTGAGGACCTATTCTTACCCGGATCCCCACGGCCTACATCTTTTATTACAGTTAATGATTAGATCTGTATTTAAAAAGTGCAATTGTGTATCCTTCATATTGTGTGTCTCTAAAATACGTATCGTGGTATGATTTTTCTAGATTCCAAGTAGCCCAGACTCAAGCTGACACCAAAATTGATCGTCTGTTTTTAATCTGACATTTTTATATATCCTGGTTTGAAATAATGTAAGTTTGAGTTTATGATTTCAAATATGGCGGCAGCGTTTTATATGTGTTTTCTCTTGATACATATGGTACTTGGACTAACTGAAAAGAGGAATTCGGAGAATTATCCGGAAGAGATGTTGTCTCAGATTCAGGACCTAAAAAGAAAATATGAAGATTTATTATATAAGTATTCTGATATGTCATCAAAGTATTCTGAAATGTCGACGAAGTATTCTGAAATTTCAACAAAGTATTGCGATATATCCATGAAGTATTCCAATATATCTAAGAAGTATTCAAGCATATCGAAAAAGTACTCAGAAGTTGTGACAATGATAGCTGAATACGATGTAAAATTTAATGCTACGTCTCCACAATCTAACGGTAATTTAATTTTTCAGATACATGTATTCGTTATATTTAGCTTTTAGAATTCATTTGAAAATTTTATAAGGTAAATGCTTTGTTATTTAAAGTTAATCTTCAAAGTTAATTGCGCTCTAAAAAAAAACTTTCGTTGCGCCGGTGTAAAGACGAATTATGACCCCCATCGAATAATGACCGGGGGTCATTTTTCGACAGCGAAAAATGACCCCCGGTCATTATTCGACGTCGAAAAATGACCCTTTTGACCGTAGAAAAAGTGTCACCACCCTAAAAATTTGCAGAACCCACGTGAAGAAAAATGACCCCCGTAGAAAAATGACTTCCTGTGGATTAAAGCTGAAATTTTTAGGGGGCAAAAAAAAATTAGATAAAGAAGTATATTGGCCAAAATGCTCACCTGAGCTAATTGGGAATAAATTGATGATATGTTGATCTCATAACATTATACAATTATAGATATATTTTAAGGTCAGTGCGATGTTTCAGAATCTAAAGGAGTAAAAGATTTATCGAGCCTAAAGTGTTAGGTAAACATTGTTTTTCGCTGGTGGAAATCATCGCACTGACAGAAAAAATCAGCAGCATTATAAATTATTATATCCTCCGCTTGAAAAGCGGGAGGGTATATACTGATCGGGATACACTTTGGGGTATCCATCTCTTATCCACAACTGCTCTTATATATAAAAAGATGTGTTTTTGAAACAGCTATGCCCCTGCATGACAACATAGCATGACAACATAACAACATAGCGAATATTAAACTTTTCTTAAATGCAATTTAAATATATTGGTACCCAAAGTAAGGCCTTCTCACAAGAAATGCAATTGCAGTATAGGAAAGCTCTAGCACCACTTGTTCAAAACTAATGGCTAAGGATAAGTTTTTGAAAGGTAGGTCAAACTCAAAGGTCAAAGGGTCAGAGTTGATGGTTTCTTAAGAAAGGTTTAATGTAACAAGGGTAACATATGCGAAGTATGAAAACCCTAGCCCTTAACGTTCAAAAGTTATGGCCAAAGTTAAAGGTTTTTTTTCATAAGAAATTAAGGAAATCTCCAAGTTCTAGGTCAAAAGGTCAAACTTGTTAGTATCCATTGAAAGGTCATGCCAAAAAAAAATACATATGTGAAGTATGAGAGTACTAGTATCTACCGTTTAAAAGTTTTGTCCAAAGTAAAAATTTGGCATTTTTGTGTAAAATGGGACAAACTCCAAGGTAAGGGTCAAAAGGTCAAATTTTGTAGTACCCAAAGTAAGGTCTTGTCACAAGAAATACACATATTAAAGTCATAGCTCCAATAAATGAAAAGTTATGGTCAAGGTTAAAGTTTTTGCGGACAAACAGACCGCCAGATAGACAGCTAGACATACAGACAGACACGATAAAACTATATACCCCCGAATCTTCGATTACGGGGACATAAAAAGAAATGGTCTTCAATTAACTTTTCATATTATGATACAGTATAAAGAAGACGTTACAAAAATGAAAATATTTGTTCCGATTTTCATATTAAATTCTCTGAAAAATACTCAGAACTGAGTAAGAGGGTGGAGTAAAACAAGAAATAAGAAATGTGATGAATACTGTGTGCTAAATCAAAAGGTTATGTCTACATGTATAGTTTTTGCATTAGAATGTGTATTTTACACTAGCCCATAGCTTTACAGAGCATATTTTTAGGTGTTATACGCTCCCCACCCCCTTACTTATGTAGGAGGAATCGATTATCAACAAAAGCAACAACAACCAAAAAGAAAAACTATCCTACCTTTCTTTTTCTATAAGGTGGGACTAAAAATAAGCTTTAAATATTCTACTATTCTACTAATTTTCAACTGTTATTTTGCCACAATACTTTAAAGTATGCCCTCACCAACATTTAAAGTATGCCTTAATCATGGCGAAGTAAATTATGATATGATAGTACTTGTTTGAAGGCATTTTTTTTTTTATCTAGAGCCTCTTTCAGTATTATTGAAAGGTATAGAGTTTTATTTATATTTTTTTTTTCATTTTTTTTTATTTAACTTAATGTACTTTTTTTTTGGGGGGGGGGTATAAAAATTTCCTCCTCTTTCATTGTCAAATAGGATTTGCCAAACTTATACAAGCTAAAAGTTGAAATGAAGGAAAAGTTATTTTTTCCTATTAAAGAGTATTTAAAGCTGATTGTTGCAAACTAAAACAAGTGGAATATTATTCTTTAAGCAAATATTATAAGGAGGAATATTAGAAAAAAATTATTTACTTGACAATTAAAGAATCTCTTTTCAAACACAATTTAAGCATTGAAAGACTACGTGAATCTTTTAATTATTTCATACGACTTTTCGTATTTTTCTGGTCACAGAAAATGTAAAAATTAGTTTCGCTGTACAAAAGATACAAACAGTGTATATTGTGAAAAAAATATTAAAAACTTTATCTCTTAATAAAGTTTATTCATACATTTAAAATTATGGAAAAGATATGCCTCTCTCTCTCTCTCTCTCTCTCTCTCTCTCTCTCTCTCTCTCTCTCTCTCTCTCTCTCTCTCTCTCTCTCTCTCTCTCTCTCTCTCTCTCTCTCTCTCTCTCTTAAAACTGATTTGTCAATATTTCTACAGAGAGAAATGAGGAACTTTTTTACCCCTACGTGCTAAGATGAACAAAGATCAAATCTATTATTAGAACAAATGCATGAATTACTCAAAGGAAGAACAATTATAATATACAGCATATTTTCCCTTTCACCTGTTATAAATTTTGTATCACTTTAAAGGGGGTCATTTTTCAATGGGGGTCAATATTTTATAGGACTGACATATAAAATAATGACCCCTAGGACCCTTTTTCTACAAAAAATGATATTTTTTTTTCTACGGGTAGGGGGTCATTTTTTGTCCTTGAAAAAACTCCCGGTCATTATTCGATGGGGGTCATTATTCGTCTTTACACCGGAAACTGAGATAAAACACCTTAGAAATGCCTTGAAAAAAAGAAAAACATCAAAAGTTTTGGGAACTTTTTACGGATTTGATAGTATTGTGTTGGTTTTGAAAATTCACCATTTCGAAAGTTACCTTCTTCGACATGTGCTAAAGAAAGGTGAAGCTTTGTCAGCTAAGTTACCTTATACATGTACTATCAAGCTGTTATCCTTGGAGGTGTTTGTTCTTCATTTTCGCTCCAATTTTACATTTCGGTAAGTCTGAAAATAACACTTTTGGAACTACAATTACCTTATGGAATTCAATTCAAAATTATATCAAAGGTTGCCCCCGCTACCTATGTTCATGTTAATATCATTTAAAGAAGGGGTCAGGAAGATTAGAAAATAGTTTTCTGAGAAATATTAGATAATATTGATACCTACCTATTGATACAATTTCGATGCCTGAGATTTCCCATATTTATACAAGAAATTAAGTCCCGATACATCTTATATAACTAAGCTACATTTGTAAATGATCATTAGAAGAATTTGTTTTTAAGAAATCTGTAAGCGTCTTTCATTTACTAAATCTTGACCTTAAATTGGCCACTTTGAATATACCAAAAACTAAGTGGTTTGAGAAAATTTATGTGTTCTCCAAATAATTTTTTAAAGTTTATTCGAATTCAGTGTTGTAAAGTGATCGCTTCAATTGCTTATCCGTGTGATTATTTTTTAATTTGCTTTTTATTCATCTTTTGCAAGTTTAGGCACATTTATCAAAGTAATGTCATCAGATATAATGATTCTTCCTTCGTGTATGGAAGGTCGTTTGTTCAAACCCTGGCTGCGACAGACAAAGGTCAATACAAAAATGTTCCTTGTCCAAGCACTTTGGAGTGAAAGTTGCAGGTCTTTTGATGGATCGATTTTATATTGTTATAGAATTATCATTTGAGATTTTTTCATTGATATAAATACTTTACATTATTTACGAGGGTTGATCCATTCTAAATGCATTTTTCCCAGTCTATGTCAATAAAATACGCGTTTGTAATAGAGTAATTCCGGGATTTTCACAAGACTGTTGACCGAAATTTGACGTGTTCTAACAACTGAAAAAAAAATAATAAATCATCAACTAATAAACTAAATATCCAGTAAAATCAGTAAAACTCTCACACAAAAGTTTATAAAAGATCAAGCAATCGTAATAATGACATAAGTTTCGTTTTATATACCACATTGGGCTGTTTAATTCTCATTTCACGTATTAAGAATTAAAATGATAATAAACGCGCTTATGTCTCCTCCGCATTTCTAAACAATCGTTTCTATGACAACTTCACTAGAGTTACTATCATTAATATTTAATATGTTTTTTTTTTATTTAAAATATTCAACAAGTATTTATATTCTTATTCGGAATTTTCAACCAGTTTCACTATAAAATAAATAAAATTTGAAGAAATTCCATGAACTTTTGGATCAACCCTCATATCTGTGAAGGGCTTCAAATTTATTCTTAAACAGTGTACTTATGACCATTGACCAGCGAGGGTTCTTTATTATGCTTGACATCGGTTTTTAAGGTGTCATCCGATAGACCAGTGATTTTCCATTACAGTAACTGGTGCAGGGCAAAGAAAGGTACAGAAGCTTATTTAGGACCTTTCGAAAGATATTTTTGAATCCGATAAAACGAATTGTCGAATTTGTTATAACGAATTTAATAACAAATTTGTTGATTTCGATTTAACGAATTCAAAAATTTTAATACGAATTAAACTCGTTTTAACAGATTCTAACACTTGTTATAACGAATTGAATTCGTTTAAACGAATATCCATATTTTTGTTATAATGAATTAAATTTGTTAAACGAATTCGACAAATCGTAATATCGAATTCATATATGTTTTTCTATAGGCCCCGATTATTGAATTTGATTAAACGAATTTAATTCATTATAACAACTTTGAAATTTGTTTAAACGAATTTAATATGTTATAACAAAGTTTAGAATTTGTTTAAACGAATTTAATTTGTTTTAAAAAATTTCAAATTCGTTTTAACTAATTTAATTTGTTTTAACAAATTGAAGAATTCGTTATAATGAATTCAACAAATTTTTCATAACAGATAACAATCGTTATAATAAATTCAAAAAATTGTCATAATGAATTCAATTCGTTATAACAGATTCGACAATTCGTTCATCGAATTTTAAAAATATTTTTATAGGTCCTAAATGGGCTTCTATGAAAGCCCATTAAGGACCAATCAAAAAAATCTTTGAATCCGATTTTACGAATTTTTGAATTTGTTATAACGAATATAATTCGTTATAACAATTTATTTGATTTCGTTATAAGGAATTTAATCTGTTATAACTAATTTCTTGATTGCGTTTTCACAAATTCAAAAATTTGTGAATACGAATTAAACTCGTTTAAACAGATTCTAAAACTTGATATAACGAATTGAATTCGTTTAAACGAATTCCATAATTTGTTAAAACGTTTTAAATTCGTTAAAACAAATTCGACACATCAGTATATCGAATTCATATACATGTATATTTTTCTATAGGCCCTGATTATTGAATTTGATTAAACAAATTTAATTCGTTATAACGAACTTTGGAATTTGTTTAAACGAATTTAATTTGTTCTAACAAACTTTAAAACTTGTTCAAACGAATTTAATTTGTTATAACAAATTTTTGAATTCGCTTTAACGAATTTAATTCGTTAAAACAAATTAAAGAATTCGTTATAACGAAATCAACATAATTGTAATAACAGATTAAATTTATTATAACGAATTCAACTTAATTGTTAAAGCGAATTAAATTTGTTATAACAGATTCGACAATTCGTTATATCGGATTCAAAAATATTTTTCGATAGGTCTTAAATGGGCTTCCGTAAAAGCATAATCTTTTTTTGAGCCTTGTTAATTCTGCTGACAAGGATTTTGCAAAACTTAAGTTTGGATCATGGTTACATACTTGAATTGAAATAGTCATTCAAAATATATATCATTTTACATGTAATCATATGCTTTACTGTGGAACAAAAATATAGAAAGGTTTATATTGTTCTAACAAAACAAATGTCTGATTTATTAGTTTAAAAATATTACAGCAAGTGGAGTGTTTGTACGATGGGGACGAAAGGACTGTCCTGTAGATAACGAAACAGAACTGGTTTATTCGGGTAAGTTGTGAAAACCTTTTGTTAGTACAATAATTATACTTTTATCATCTCGTCACGATATCAAATATTAATTATAAGGTTCCATATTGTGAAATAAATTTTCCCTGAAATTTTAAAAGTACGTTTATATTAATCTGATACATGTATCAAATGTGTGTTTAATAATACATACTACATTGTTCAGGATTTGGTGGTGGCTCCTGGTTTAATCATCCTGGTGCTGCAGCTGAGTATGTTTGTCTACCACGTGATCCTAACTTGACGACAAAATTTACTTCCTCTCATGCATTCATGTATGGTGCAGAATACGACACCACTGCCTTTGGTCATCAGGATGGGGACGACTTGCCTTGTGTAGTTTGTAGAAGGAAGACACAATCCAGCGTGTTGATGATTCCTGGAAAGAACAGCTGCTACTCTGGGTGGACGGAACAATATCACGGATACCTAGCAGCGGGTCAATATAATACCCAAGCTGCTTCACAATACATCTGTTTGGATGAACATTCTGATGTTCTTACAGCAGGACAACGAAATGACAACGGAAAATTGATTCATCCTGTCAAAGCTGTGTGTGGATCATTGGCCTGCCCTCCGTACCACGACAATATGTACCTAACATGTGTAGTGTGCTCAAAATAAACACAAGGAACAGAACTGTAAATTTTTTCTTATTTTCATGTAATATGAAATGAATTCATGAAAAATCCAGAATTTCAGATTGCAAGTAATATCAGGTTAAGGATCTGCATGTAGGTATTTAGCGAATAAATTAAACATGCTAGGTTAGCTGATACTATTTTTAATGCAACCCAGATTCTTTTTGCAGTACATATTTTAGATATTTGGTGAATTTATCCTTTATTCATTTTGTCTCTTGGTCATAAAAATCTAATGAAAGGGCGTTGGCTAGGTGATCGGTTGGCCCGATCGAATAGTTACTCAGAGCGTCAGTATCAAGTTAGTAATATGAATATAACTAGAAAAGCTGCAAATTTCATTCAAAGAAAAGAAAATAAAATTTGTAAAAATTAAAGTCATAGTTTGTGGGAATTTTTTTTTAAATCGTGATAGTCATATATTACTCTTTATGCATTTCGTTTACTATTTTTTGTGCGGAAAAGAGAAAGAAATTTATATATACATTCCCTACAACAAATTGAAAATTTTTATTCAACATTTAAACTAATACACACATGTTGCTCCAATTAGAATTTCGCTCTTTTATCATTTTGAGCCTAACCAATTACCTTGGATAACGAGCATAAAGACTAAGGAGGACCACGCCTCAAATAATAGGGAGAATTTCCACATAAAAATTCTACAAATTACTTTATATTACCAGCGTTGAATAAAGGAGTGAGTTAACTTTTAACCAATAAACTGTATGATGAAAGCATTGGGTTCGAAGGGTTTTTTTACATTTGAACTTTACATCCAGTTTTGAAACCTCTAAAAATGAAAAGATTCTATTTTTTTAATAAAATTTTACAAGTATGCTTTGTTGCATCATGTAACGTAGAATTTTTCAATATCATCAACTTCTTTCAATTTTATAATGAAAGGAAACATTGGTAAAGGTGGTTTTTTTTCTACAATAAGCATATAATGATATAATGGTATTCTTGGCAAATTCTGTATCTATGGTTAAGCTGAGTAGAGCTCAGAGGTTGATCCACGGATCACGTCAGAAGGGTTTGTCAGGTTACCTGAGTAGTGATTCCGTTGTGTTGCACGCTTGAAAAGTACATTAGAGAACGTGATATAAGTTTCCTTTTGCGCAAATTGAAAGATGTGAAAACTAAGAAAGCATTGAATTGGACGAATTGAAAAAGGATATTATTATATTATCTAAAAATCAAAAAGTAGGCAAAATTGTTCTAAAGAAAATATCGGAATGGGAAAATAAAACTGAATTCAATGCTAGCAATGGTGTACACAGTTGTAGGCCTTCAACCGTGTACAACGAAAGTTGCATTATATTTAGTCTTTCTTTTCCCATTTCGAATGTTCTGAGGAAAAAGATGAAATCGAATGAAAAAACTACAGTTGCAAGAGACATAAGAGAGAGGTCAGAACTGGAGCAGACTTAGACATCATGTCTTCAGCAAAACTTCCACAGCAGATAAAATCGTAACAAAAGAATTCCAAGTATATGCTTCTGTGCATGGTGATGTAGAAAAAAAACCTTTCAGTTCGAATAAAGTAATTTGTATAATGAAGTCATACAAATTTTATTTTAAATACTTTTAAAAACTGGGAAATGCTTTAATCCTGACATGATTTCAAGAACATTTATTAGGTGAACCTAGTAACCTAAGAATTCACTAATAATAGTACATAATTGGGAAATATCTATCTTATCTGTCTTATCTATCATTTGTGTACATTTATTTCTTTTCGATTGATCTGCGTTAGTCCAATCGAAGACATGAAAATCAATCACCTTTTGGTCATCTTCATACAGGTGTTAATCAGCCATGCAGAGAAGAGGATTTTGCTGAATGACCCAGACGTGATCATGTCTCAGATCCATGACCTGGAGAGAAAGTACCAGGAAATATTAACAAATTACGATGGCTTATCTACGAAGTATTCTGATTTATCAACGAAGTATACCGATATATCAACAGAGTATTCTGATATGTCGACAAAGTTTTCTGATTTAACTACAAAGTATTCCGATATGTCGACGAAGTATTCGGATCTTGTGGCCAAAACATCTGATCTTACTTTGAAATATGATACTTTGCTACCTGGATCTACTGGTATTTTTTTTCTTTAAAATTCATCAATGCATATTTACTTCCATCGAGTGATGGAATTAAAAACAACAGATTTTTTTTTGGTGATAATAATAGATGTTTAATTTTGGATTCCATTCAGATTACGAAGGTTGTCTAAAACGTTTGTGGACAAATACTTAATGTTCTCAATAAAGCCTGCAATGGCAAGCATGTACGATATCTTAATATAGACTGTAACTTAGCAAAATATAGACTATAATTTAGTAAATATGCAAAAAATTAAACAATGCACACTATATTACGAACATTATAGGTGTAAAAACTTCTATCTAAAATCCACACGGGTCAGTCTGACGTAACTCTAACTTCACGATAATGTCAACAATATGGATTTTAAATTTTTATCACTTCTTCATGGACACACGCTAATCTTGTTTATTATGCCACACTGCCGAGTAAGTGCAATAATATTTATTTTTAGATCATTTTTGATTTTATTTTTAAGATTCAAAACAATATACAAGATAATTTACGAGCATCATTCCCCTAAACACCTCATAAACACAGGCTGCACAGCCCAGTCCGACGGCGCTAGATTTATAACAACGACATGAATAAGGATTCCATGTTTTCATCAAATAACAGTGATTATTTCCACTTCTTGTAGTATCTCCAAAATTTTACAATTCGTTGAAAATCGTATACATAGATATCCCCAAATAGCATGCCCAACAAAATTTTTGGGATTTCTTTGTCAATAAATATAGATAATAGACACAGCTATGCGCATTTTGAGAAACAAAATAGTATGCCATGGAAATTTGTGGGAGTGGGGTTAGGGCACTTGGTACACGTAATACTGCTGTCAATTCTGAACAACTCAGATTTTTAATTCTTTGGTATTGCAAGTAAGGTTACAATAAATAATCCATGGATAACGACCTTGATAACATAATAGCTATAAACAGTTTTATTTATATGATTTATTGTGTAATTTTTTTTATCTGCTTTTCGAATACAGTTGTAAGCATTTATTCTTTAGGTCTTAAAGGTTACCATACTTTAACCTAGCACGTTCTAAAATATATGATTGTTGGCGAACGAACTATTAATTGTTTTCCAGTATACATGTATTTCTGTATCTTTCTTTTTTTTAAATAAGGATAAAGGATTTTCAAAAATTATATAATTGAATGAACTGTTTTTAGTTAGCGGAGTGTTTGTACGCTGGGGGCGAACGGATTGTCCTGCAGATAGCGAAACAGAACTTGTTTATTCGGGTATGTAAAAAACAGAATAATTTTACATATTAATAAGCGTAACCTAACACATGTACCTGACATTCTACAAACACCCGCATTTATGTCTTTGGCAGTATTCATCAATTTAATTTCTTTTTATTCTAAAGGTAAACGTAAACTCGTTTTCTATCATCATATTCTGTTTGTAAATGTACATTGATTAGGATTTAGTGGTGGCTCCTGGTATAATCATCCTGGTGCTGCAGCTGAGTATGTTTGTCTACCACGTGATCCTAACTTAACGACAAAATTTACAACCTCCTATGCATTCATGTATGGAGCAGAATACGACTCCACTGACTTTGGGTATCAGAATGGGGACGACTTGCCTTGTGTGGTTTGTAGAAGGAAAACACAATCCAGCGTGTTGATGATTCCTGGAAAAAACAGCTGCTACTCTGGGTGGACGGAACAATATCACGGATACCTAGCAGCGGGTCAATATAATACCCAAGCTGCTTCACAATACATCTGTCTGGATGAACATCCCGATGTTCTTACAGCAGGAGAACGGAATGACAATGGAAAATTGATTCATCCGGTCAAAGCGGTGTGTGGGTCGTTGGCCTGCCCTCCGTACCACAACAATACGTACTTAACATGTGTTGTATGTACAAAATAAACACATGTAGCTGATTTTGCATTTGTATTTTTCTGATATTACATCAAATGAAAACTATGTTGAGATCACATCAGATGAAAAAGTAGTTGATGAAATTAGAATGAATGATAATATTGTGTAAAAAGGTGGATTTGAATACAAGTATTCGGCAGTTTCTACCTCATTTTATAAACCCATCGCTGACTGCGAGAATTATTAGAGTGACGTCATAAATTAAATCCGCTTCATTGGTAAAAGGTGAAGGTAACGATCAACTGTGTGAATAAAAGAATTCAAGTTGTGAACAGAGCAGAAACAGTGAAGTTCGAAAACACTAGAAAAGGGATCAAGTTACGATGAGAAGTAAGTCACCAATATCGACCCTCTACTTATTGGTCAGGAGGACGGATTTATTAGTCCTCTACCACTCAAAGCGGAGGAGATTATGCTTCCTCTGTCTGCATCCAACTGCGTATCTCTCTGTCCGTCTGTCCATGTGTTTTCTACACTTTTTTCTAGTAAAGGCTTTCAGATAATGAGCTGATTTTTTATATGTGAATGTATCTTGATGAAGTTTGCATTTCCTTTTTGCTTCAATGATTTTTAAGGATTTACGACATTTTCCTTAGTAAAACTTAGGGAGGGAGGGGGGCTGGGTAAAAAGCCTATGATTTCCGAAACCAATAAAAACTGATCCGAGCATATATTCTGGTGTTGAAGAATGAATAAAATGGCCTTTTCAAGATCTAGAAGACTATTTAAAAATTTAAAGGGACAGAGAATAGTTTGGTGCGATTATGATGTAGACCTACCTGTTCATTAACATAAGAAAGTAATGAATCAAGAGAGGCATCGTGTATTATTGATTGATTGATTGTACATTGTTTAATGTCCCTCTCGAGAATTTTTAACTCATATGGAGACGCCACCACATGCCGGTGGAGAGCTACAAATGTTGACCTATACTCAGCACTTATGGCCATTGGGCAGTGAAGGATCTTTTTCTTGCCAGCACCTTCTGCGACACCGGACCTCGGTTTATACAGGCTCATCCGAAGGACCAGTCTCCACGTCCCAGAGTAAGATTGGAACCCGCGACGTAAGGATCAAATTATTTCGCGGCTCTAGAGCAGACAATTCAAACCACTGCGCCACGCGGACTATTGAAAGACCGATGCCTTTTTTTGTGTATTGTTAAAAAGTCCCATCACATTTATGCCTAGGTCACATTTCCCGGCCGGTGGCCGTAGACCGGTTGTAATCGATGGTAATCCGTGGTGTGAGCGATGGCTAAACATTGGTCCACATCGGCCCAAATCTTTATGTATTTTATTTGCTTCAGTATATGCATACATTTAATAATTCTACAAATTCAGTCAGGGGGATTCGACTTTTTCCCTAAGCGGGGGACATTAATTCTCTGAATTACCTTGTTTTTTACATGTATTGGGTATTTTCCTATATGATCAGTCGCCCGAATGGCTCAGTTGTCAGAGAGATTGCTCTAGAGTCGCGAAGTAAAGAGTTGATCCTGATGTCACGGGTTAAAATCCCACTGTGGGGTGTGGAGACTAGTCCTTCGGATGAGATTGTATAAACCGAGTTCCCTTGCTGGCACGCAAAAAGACTCCTCACTGCTCAATGATCTTGAATGCCGAACATAAGACAAAAAATTGCAGCTCTCCACTGGCAAGTAGTGGCGTCTCAATATGAGTGAATAATTCTCGAGAAGGGCGTTAAACAAGATACAATCAATCAATCAATCAATTGTATATGATCACTCATTAGTTCATTTTAGTTTATTTCTAAGGGGGATCTGATACCGTAATTTTATATAATAGCAAATATATTCAAATTTCAAGATAAGTATAAAATTTTTGCAATCTTTGCTTAATAAAGACTTTGTAACATATACGTTCGTAAGAAAAAAATATGAGCAATCATATCCGCAGATTTCAAACGTACGTGCGATTGACATGTAACGGTACCTACCAATGTATGTAAATTAAATATTGAACAAAAGCTGCGATGGATATGGGACATTTTTACTGATCCTACGGATCTCCATATAAATTACTTTTGGACATATTTGTGATACTTAAAAATAGAACTTGTTCGATGTGTGCAGACTACAACAACTTTAGTTTATGATGCAATGGAAACAGGGGTTTATTTTGTTTGTGTTGCCTGCACTGCTAACTACGAAAGCCCAGAAGGCTCATTCGAGATTCGAGATTCGAAATACGAGATTCGAAATACGAGATTCGAAATTCGAGTTTCGAGATTCAAGATCCAAATTACTAGTAACCAATCAAAAGGCAGGTTCAACTTTGATAACTCCCCTTTATTATGTTTTACTATCAAGAAATCATTTAATATATTCATAACAAATGGGTCATTTGCTTAAATGATAATGCAAGAAAAAATGATATATGTATTAAAACGAAATAAAAAGGAATTTTGGGTTACATTTTGGAAAATATGTATAAATTCTTATTTTTCCTCATTAAACAAAACAATAGATACGTATATAGAATATTATATGGTCTTATCGTTGAATTGCGGAATAAGTAGGTCGACATTTTTTTTAGATAAGAACATTGATGAGGGAGAAAATTATTACTGAGGGTACATTTCTTTATATTGTGCCCCCTCCCCCAATAATTTTGCCGATATATGAAATACTATAGAAATAATAACAGTTTTTACTACTATATGATTGTGCCCCCTCAATAAAAACATCTGATGACTTTTTTTGCTTTGTTTTTGGTTGCTTTAGAATTCACCGGGTGCGTTCAATCGTCACAGTCTGCTTACCACAACTGCACGGACTGACAATATATTGTGTGTTTGTTTTGCTTTCGAACATGTCTACTCTGAATTTTCTGGTATAGTATTAATATTTTTCATTTATACAAAACGAGATTGCAACTTTTCCTATGGATTAAGAAAAAAATTAAATTCGTGAGAGTGCAAGGATATGTCAATCAAACCCGCCGAAAAATTTGAAATTTCAATATCTTTTAAATGAAATAAGATTTTTAATTAATTTTTGTGAGAAATGCTATTAAAATATATAAGTCGTAATATTACAGAGAAAATAATAACTTCAAATCTGTGTCCAAGTACCTTTAAACAATCTTTTATGTCTTATTCAGGTCAGTATGCCATCTTATACAAAGTACATATTTTATTTTTACAAAGTATTTTTTTTAAACAATCACGTAAAGGTATTAAAAAAGTTAATTTGGAATCGTAAGTTAATCATTTAAAAACATCTTTTCGTCAGGTGTATTTCAAGGATAAAAAATTTCAAACTAGAGGTATAGACAACAGCATATAACATTCCATAACGGGTTTTTTATAAATGAGAAAATTCATTAGTATTAATTTATATGCATTTATTGTTAAATTCGTTCAACAAATGCAAAATTTAGCAAAAAGGAAAGATGTAATTATTTTATGGTGTCAAAAAGTGAAAATAATGACCAGTGGCCGATCTATTAAAAATATATATCCATAAACACCATAGTACTGTTAGCTACGAAAGCCCAGAAGGCTCATTCGAGATTCAGTATAGTCAAAGAAGTTCAAGTAGTAGTGTATTAAAAGAAATTAGGTACTAAATGAAGTTCGATTCCCCGCCCCCTTTCACACCCCGAAATAGGATTTTCGGGTTTGGACAAATTTTTCTGTCAGTTTTTATTTTCAGGTTTGAAATACTATTTTTGTCTGCCCCCCACTCCCCCCACCCCACTTTCTAAATCGATGCTTCGTCTCTGTAATAATAAGTACTACGGGTTTCAAGGTGGATAGTGTTTGTGACACGGTATTAGAAAGTGGCCAGTGACCAAGTTTATGACAGCCCCTTAAATACGGATGGCTGAAACATGCATGCTTAATAAAGATAATGACCCATAGGGAATAACTGATTTAAAAAAAAATCATTGTTAATCCCCCTATTCCCACCCCAACCTCGAAAAATATGGGTTATCATGGTTATTGGAAGCTATTTTTGAATGGACATAAGCATAAAATTACTGTTCTATAGTATAGTATATTATATCGGAAAAATATTACGGGAATGGCCAAGTGGGAGGGGGGGGGATGTGTGGTTATCAACATATTTTGTAGGTTTCCTAACAGAGGAAATACATAAAAAATAAGTTTTCAATTACTTATCTTGGTCTAAGGCTTTCAACTACGAGATTTTCCTCAAACCACGAAAATTTGACTCCACGAAAATATGTGATTTTACAGTATTTCATTTTCTCTTTACATAACATATACAAAAAAAACTCAGACACAAACATAGAGAAGGCGACAGTGTTAGCCATATTTAATAAAACTGATTGATACAAATATTAACGCGTCCTAGGTGTGTCCACACATAGAAGTGCAGTAAAGCACATAAGTGAGATAAATGGATAGCGGAATCAATACACCCGCCTCCCCACATACCAAAGCAACCACGTTCGACCCCCGGCCCAAGGAAAACCATTTTCCCCCCAAACATTATTAATGTAACCGAAAATAAATTTATTAAAATTATATTTTGTAGGATTTGGTGGAGGATCTTAGCCTATTCACACAGGTGCTGCAGCTGAGTTTGTTTGTCTACCACGTGATCCTAACCTGACCACCAAGTTTTCCTCCTCTCATGCATTCATGTATGGAGCAGAATACGACTCAACTGACTTTGGTCATCAGAATGGGGATGACTTGCCTTGTGTGGTTTGCAGAAGGAAGACACAGTCCAGCGTGTTGATGATTCCAGGAAAGAATAGCTGTTACTCGGGATGGACGGAACAATATCGTGGATACCTGGCAGCGGGACATTATAATTCTCCAGCTGCTACACAATACATCTGTTTAGATGAACATCCGGATGTTCTGACAGCAGGCGAACGGAACGACAATGGCAAATGGTTCTACCCTGTCAAAGCTATGTGTGGAGCACTGGCATGTCCCCATACCACAATAATATGTATCTAACATGCGTTGTGTGTACAAAATAAGCACATGTAACAGAGTATGCATAATTAAATTTAAATTTCGATGAAATACTCATTAGTCTTGGATTTTAACGCTTTTTTATAGTTTGCCTATTGCTTGTATTATGGATATTGGACATTTCTCTCCAGACAAATAATAAATACTCAATACTATTAAAGTCAGCTTTGAAATGGGCCTGAACAAACTGATATGCAATATATATAGTACGTAAATACATGTATATGTATCAAAAGACATAGAAACACAAAGGATCATTGCCCTTTGCATTTTTAATGACATGATGCTGATATTCTATAAATGTATATTCAATGGCGAGATAAGAAAAACCGCATAATTACCAAACAATTATCGAAATGCAGGAAGAGGGGATCATTCGTAATAAAATTAAGAATTAAAGATAACTCTTGGTAGAGCATATCAGACAAAACGATTGCTTGTACTTTTATAGGAACAAATGACGTGCATTTTGCATGTAATTTGCTTGATTTACATGTAAGAAATTGAGTCAATCCAGGGTATGTTTAGGCTAATTAATACATAAACAACTGGATGCAGGCGGGTTTTTTTTTTCAAATACAAAAGTAATTAGTTACGTTGGTTATTGTATAGATGATGTCCTCGAGTTCGCTAAATGGTTTGGCGACTTCTTTGCAGTTAAACATCCAAATAAGTAATCAATGTCGATTTTGACGAATAAAGACGTATCAGAAAAAAAAGAAAAAGAAAAATCAGTCGGCTTTTTAAATTGAAACTAGTGCAAATTCAAATACGTCTAGATCTTTCATTTAAAAAAATGTTCAGTTGAAGATTAAACCAGGGTTTTTTAGTGAGTTCTGCTTTTGTACAAAAAAATTGATCGACTATAATTAATTCTTGAGTGCAACCCTAATAGTACGATTAAAAACAATTCTGACAAATAGATTTCATTATTTTAAATTGTTTTAACAAGACTATTTCAGTTATATCAGTACTGATAGAAAAATCACAATTTGATATGTTTTGTCAACAAATTACAACTTATATATAGATATTACTGCGGAGCCCTCGTGAAAAGGCAAAAAAAAAATCTTGAAGTGGGATCAGTACCTAAGAGAAGTAAGAAGTACAGCTCTGTGTAATGATCAGGTAGACAAAATAACAGTATTATTTAGTCAACTTAAATCAGTAGGGTTATATTTGCTACGAAGGTTAATACGCCATAGAATGAACGATGTTCCGACATTAAACGAGTCTGTTGAAACCTCGTAACACTATTTATTTTTCATTACAAATCCATATAATTAAAGGACAACCTAGCTGTCCAAATCTGCCATAGACACCGTATCAATTTTACGTTTAATTTATACAACACTGATTTCTGATCAATATTTTTTTGATCCTGTTTTAACGGATGTTTTGAAAATAGCTTAAATATCATATTTGATTTGCGTGAAAACTTCCAATAAATTAATTGTTTTGCACTCCATGGCAATCCAAGCTTTGTAAAGGAATGCAATTTCTGGTCACTCCTCCATGGCAACACTTCTGATAAGAGGTCTGTGTTTGCCCTGCTCCCAATTGGTATTATTGATATGAACTTGGAGATTAGATACTGTTTGTTATAATTATCTCCTTGTTTCTTTCAAATTTAAAGAATCTAATTTTCCTTATACTCATAAATCCTTTTGTAAGAAAGATATTCTTCAAAATCACATATCAGTTTTGAATATTTTTAATATCCCGAAGAACCAAATTGATTATGAACTACCATACATGTATATATATTGAATTTCGAATTTTCATAAGAATCCATATAAACGAGGAAACATTGCGGGTTCCAGTAGATCTTTAACCAAGCCTTTTTTTTACACCTCACTAAGATATTGACAGTAGTGAAGGAAAAATTTCAAGAGTACTGTACAACAAAAAAAGAAAGAAGTTTTGTGATCAGGTGTGGATACTCAATAATTCCAAAGATCTAATGGACAATTTGAAATCACAAGATTATCAACAGCTTTAAAACTAACGACTTTTCAACTTTATACACCCATTCCCCAAGATAATTCAAAGTCCAGGCTTTTTGATTTCAATGACACCTGCTTTTTCAATAAGAATGGAACTCGTAAATTTATTTACTTAGTCATTTGCAAAATTATTTTGTTAAAACAAATACTGATTGCACGCACAAGTACTCTGAAGTTGACATCGAAAAGATGCTTGAGTGTCTGATTGACAATATCTATGCTGTTTTTGGAGACCAGGTCTTCGAACAATCTGTTTGAATTCCTATGGGTACCAAATGCGCTCTGTTATTAGCAGACCTAATTTTTTTTCATATGAAGCAGAATTTTTGCAAAATCTTATGCCTGAAAAGGAAACACTTGCTGTGGCCTTCAACTCAACATTTAGAATATCGACGACACAATGTCAATTAACAATAGTTATTTCCATTCTTATGTCGATACGATATATCCTGGTGAGCTTGAATTAAAATATACCAAATAGTCTGACACACCTGTTTCATATTTCGATATTTTACTAGAAAAAGGCGTTTTTTAAGTATTTCATATAATGTTCGTGGTGTGAAATAAGAGATCTAAGCGTTGAAGTTTTCATGCAAGCTAAACATCCTATACGACAATCTACTATGTAAATGAATGCTTCATGAATATCAATAAGTAGATTATGCTTGGAATTTTATCTTACATTTCTGATTTCCAGCAATACCTTCGGAAATTAATATAATAATTTACCAAAGGGTTCAAGTTTTTAATATAATAAGACAAAGGTTATGCTTTGGTTATTCATATTCAAATATTTGAAATTGAAATTGATTTATTTCATTTTGCCCTAGACCTTAGTTGCATATTTTTGATATCCAAAAAAAATAAATATCATTTTCTTATTAAAAAATATTCTTTTTTAATTTACATAACGGCGGGAAATTATAAAATCTTATCTTAAAATAGCTCAAGCATAATATAAAAAGTACATTCAAGTAATATTAACACCTCAAAATGTGCCACGTACAACGTACGTGTGCATTGAATATAAAGATTAACTACCATATTTACACATACATGGCACAAGTAGCTGTGTATAAATATAGCTATACATAACGTATTAGCTAAGTTAAATATTGAATATTTTTGCGAAGAAAATGTATACAATGTAATTTTCTCTTGTAAGCCTTGTAAAAATACATTCAACAATTTATTTCTACCAAATGTTTAATAGTGGGATAATATTCGTACTTAAGACCTGATCACATTTTTATCAATTCGAATTAGACATGCACAACGTCGCACATAGACGAACTTTAGTCACAAGTTCACAATCTTTTCTTATCTTTCATTTGTGCACTTGAGTTCGTCAGGACTACAACGATGGTAGTGCTTTGTATATCGTTCATCTTTATACAAGTTCTAATCAGCCATGCTGAGAAGAGGATTCTGCTGAATGACCCAGACGTGATTATGTCCCAGATTCATGACCTGGAGAGAAAGTACCAGGACATATTAGTGAAGTACTCAGATTTATCGACAAAGTATTCTGATATAACGACGAAGTATTCGGATCTTGCAGCCAAAACAGCTGATTTAACAACAAAATATAATTCTGATCCATTGAAACATTCTGGTAATTCTAATTTCTATTTAGAAATTGCTACCAATGGCTGTCTACTTGCTCTCATCATATTATGTAAAATGAGTTCTCTAAAGATATTTTTTAACCTTATTCCCATAACCAAAGTCCTTCGGGGGCATAGCACGCAAAGGTATAATCAAATCCTTGGACTTTAAAAAAAATCTTATTATTTGAATTTTTATTTTAATAAAAATGCGTTCCCCCAGAGACTTCAATGCAATCTTTGTAATAACTGCTTCATAACCGAAAGTTTTGAAACTTTCTCACGGGTAATCTTTCGCTTCTGTAAAATGCTCTTATTTGATATCAGAGTATTATGTACTTGATGGACAGTAAGGATAGATAATTTGATGCTATTAGGGATTGAAATCCTTAAGAAAAGTTTCTTCTTCTTTAGATAGTAATTAATCCAGTGATAATCTAAGCACTTATCAAGAATGCACTTCGTCAAAGTTGTCAGATAATGCCTTCTCCTATTAAATCATGCAGAATTGTACCCGATTTAGTCTCCGTGAAGGCTTGCCAATCTGTTTTATCATCTGTCAAATAATAATGAAAACGTACGAAGGTTTTCTTTTAATTAAGAACATGTTATTATTTTTCGCTAATATGAATAGTGGAAACCTGTTGAGATTATATATCAATTTTTCATCACATTATGTAAATTAAGCAAGAAAATATATTTATCGTATAAGTTTGGCATTATTAGCGAGGGTGTCAAGATCGCTAAAGGACAAGTGCACTTAAGCAATACTTAATGGGCCCTTTTTATGTGCCATTTTACTTCAGAATATATTACCAAATCGTTCTCTATTGGTAATAGTTAGATACTAGTGGATATTTCTAATCAAAAAGCATGTTAAACGCTACTTAAATCAGCATGGATTTGAAACAATTGAATATTTTGAAAGGCCTATGGATACCCTTTAAATCCGGAAAAGTCGTACCGAATCTTCATTTAGTTTCG
>PRKT01000108.1:59113-99908 GCA_003671525.1 Saccostrea glomerata | reverse complement strand
ATATATATATATATATATATATATATATATATATATATATATGACTTATAAATATACATTTCAGCTAGTGGTGTGTTTGTACGATGGGGGCGAAAGGATTGTCCATCTGATAACGAAACAGAACTTGTTTACTCAGGTATTTTTGTAAATGATTGATGGTTTGTATATTGTTTAACGTTCCTTTCTAGAACTTTTCACGCATATGTAGAAGTCATCTGAACCGGTAAATGAGCTACATTAAGTCAGAAATAAGGACAGTTTAGCTGCAAAAATGTAGCACTCTCTTCTTTTTTGGGGGGGGGCAGCGGATTTCGGCTCAAATAGTCTGTAAATGGCTATATTGTTAACATTTCTTACCTTGACTCCAAAAAATATAGTCATCCAAGACGTCAATCAATGCAAAAGTATACAGAACGATCCATATATTGGTTAATTTTCGCGTATGTCAACATCACAACTCGAATTTATCCGCCATGCATGTCCTTGATAGATTGTATTTTGGGACAGCCAAAGATTTACGGTTCTTTTAGGAATTCCCTTATTTCAAGCATAAATATCGCTGCTTACGTAAAAATAACACTTAAGGTAAGTCACTCCTAAAATTTGTTAAATCAAGGATTCTTTGAGAAGTATATTTTGGATAAGTACTCATAAAGTGTAACTCAAAATCGCAAAGAAAATAGGGGGTCAGTGTGCATCCTACTGATCTACGGTACATTTAAATTGACCTTTTTGCACTTAAATTTCATCTCTTTGGTTAATTACTTTAACCCTTATTATATTTGATCAGATGAAAGCATGGCAATAAATATAACCTTATTTTACGTAAAATAGCTTGAATAATATATATCATGAAACAAATCTTGCAAATTAATGCGCGTAAATTATTGTGTGCACTTTTTGCACTAAAAAATAACATATTTCGGGTATTAAAAAACTTGATAGGCAATAAAAAATTTTCTTATATCAAACTTTTTACGACTTAAGTGCTGATCAGTCACAAGTATCGAGTAGTTTAAAATAATGAAAGAAAAAGGTGGGGTCATTGACGTTAATTTTGAAATATTTGTCAAAATATGTGATTTTCAGGTAAAACATGGTGTAAATTTGATCTTGACTTCTTTAATATATTTTCATTTTTTTGGAAAAGTTTGTTGAGGGAAGGTGCAAAACTTAGTCTAAAAATGTTAATTAAGACCTATATAAAATATTTTTAGCAATATCAACACGGAAAATATTCTCCGAGTAAAAGTATGTGAGGCTAAATTTCCATTACATTAAATTTTGTAAATGTGCAGATTTGCAGAATTTTCTGCTAAATATCCTTCCACCAAAAGAAATAGTCCGTCATAAATCTTGCTTCTTTGTAGATTTTTGAGCAGTTTTTTCATTGAATGTTAAGAAATGTACTTTGTTAAATTTAAATATGTTATAAATATTGAATTTTGATAAGTAGTTTTGAAGTAAAAGCTTCTGCGTGAACTTTTCTAAAAAGCTGACGAGTGACTTACCTTAAAATGGTGTTATTTATCGATGTTTTTGTTATACACTTCAGCATAATCATTTATAAACACCGACATTTGCTTTATTAAGTTGTTCTAAAGAATGAGTGGATTAACTGGCTAGAAAAAATGCCGTAATTTTAAGTTTCATAAAATGTTTATTTTTTCCCATCCTATAAGCTACCGATATCTTAACCGTGTATTCATGGTACGGATGTGATTTTAAAACGCTCTTTTCTGGGTAAACTAAATAAATATCGAAGGCATTGTGTCTGAAGATTTCTTGAATATCAATAGATAATCAGGGTCACGGTTTTTTATCATCTGAATACATAGTCAGCGCATGTTTGTCGGCAGTTCTTAAGAAAACTATAGTTGTATATTGAACAAAATAATTTCATATTAAAAGGAGAAGTGCCGACAAACGTGCGCTCACATTTAATTTAACAAAAAACATGTTCAAAACCAACTTCTCGCTTTCATTGTTATGACTGCGATTGACCTGTTAAATATTACAATTTATCACGTGATGTCCACCTGCGAGTGTACTCGTGAAAGCAGTTACATTGTATTCTTCTTCCTGACCTCGTTGCAAATTATGTCTTTGTGTGTGTTTGGTTGACGTTTTCAGAATTTAGCAAATTAAATCTTGTTTAAATTTTGCGTGTCATCACACCTTTTAAATAAGTTTATATTGACATCGTTGTAATATGCTAAACACGTATTCGAATTTTTGGAGAGAGAGAGAGAGAGAGAGATGTCAACAATGACGCCGATCGATAGCCCCGCCTCCTATTAATATTGATTATGTGATCTAAAAACCTCCCCGGATACATGTCAAATTCCGGAAGACGACACTTATGTATCGTTGCTTCAATTTTGATGCATGGCAACAGGGCATTGATTTGGTACAAATGTTCCACCCAGTATAACCAAGTATATGTAGCTCTTTCCATTGCTCGTAATATATTTTGGATTCACTTCAATTAAAGCTTGGTAGAGGAGTCGCAAAAAGATCTAAAACATGGCGTTAAGTCCACCCATTCTTTCAAGCGAATGTCTTATTACGTCACGCGTGAACTGTCATGGCTGCTAAGTATAACTACTGCGAAACACGCAGAGTTATTTTTACAATTTTTTCTCATTTAACGGGCTATGCTGTTGACAGTGAATAAAAATTCCGTCTTATTAGAAGTAAGTTGAATGTAAAAACATGCAATTTATTTTGCCTGCAGTCGCCCCTATTTAAAGAAAAATGTTTGCACCATTACGGAAGTGCTATGGAATTGTAACTCTCTCCAGAAAACATCAGATTAAAAAAAAATCGGAGAGGGCTACATCTCATATTGCTGCTAAGGACCATTAAGCAGTGAAGTATAGTTACAGTGCAGACGCTTACTGAGAAAATTGTGCATTGGATTTTAAAGCCTCATCCGAAAAACATACACATTTTAGTTTAGAATACCGACTGCTCGACAAAGGAACAGTTACAAGGCTAAGCAGTAAGTGCATGGAAAAATTAAAGGATGCGAAGAGGTTCTCTGTGGTGAAAAAAAATGATAAAGAATGCAATCAAGCTCGAAGCCCATTGACATAATACTGTAAAGTGCATGATTGGGCTCTTACAAGAGATTTATATAAGGCATATTGAATTTTCTCTTACTCTCTCTGAGTTAATGATTGTAAAGTATAATTGAAACCGCTCTATCTGAGGGAAAATCACACTTTATTAAAAATTGTCTTATGTAAAGGCGGGGACTGGGTAGGGTTTTGCACCGTGTTTCTCCCTTAGATTCTTGAAAGAACTGGGTGTTTAATCTTCTGCAGATATACTGCACCCAGAACTTCCCAGAACACATAAATTCCCTAGGTTTACCCGCCACAGATGCTAATTTTGTTCTTACCCCTAACTTCTTGATTACTGGTCTATGCCAAGGGTAGTCAGGTAATTCCATTTTTTAGGCCATCTGTTCGTTTATTTAAACGCCCCTTAGCCATTACATTACCAAAGTCTCTGATATTATGTGTTCCGCATGTGATTTGATTCCAAACTATTCAAAACAGTTTTGTTTTTCTGTTTAAATCATTTTTGTTTTTCTTTATATATCCTGAATTTATCTGGAATTCTAGAAGCAGTCGTTATAAAGAACTTAATCCTTATATAGAGGCTATTTTTTTAAAAAATACAATCAAAATTAGGTACAAACAGTAATTACATAGAATCCCTCATCATTAATATTGCTCAGTCAAACCAAAAGTCTTATTCTATTCTTTCTTCTGTTCCATCATTTTTCTGATACTTTTTAGAAAACATCGTTTTTTTATGACTCTGTCTGTGTTTCGGCATCAGTTGTTACACATTTTACTTTGCAACAAGGACAATGCTGAATATCAAAGGACGCCTTTTGAATAATTGCCGTGTTGCTCCATAGTTCATCGTCTGTTTCGACCTCATTAACTGTTTCCACACGTCATCTTTTCAATCCTGGTAGACAGGGAGCAGTCGTCTTTCACCGAGTCCTTTCTCCTCGATCGAAAATAAGGTCTCCTGGATCCTCCTCTTAATCCGCACCTGCACACTCAGGGAACTTCCTCAGAGACTTTTCCACTAGCACGAATCTATGGTTTCTTTTGACTTTCTTAAATAATGTGTTCTGTTCAAGTGTCTTATAATTACAGTTTTCTTGCCAAAGGTATGAGCACACTGCTCACATTTAAACTTTCCTATGTATCAATCAGACAAACCACGAGCAAAATTTTCAGGAGGACTAATATGAGGTTTGGTCACTATAGATATTTGGTTTTCATAAATAATTAGAACTTAATTTGGTGCTTTTGGAATCTCTTTTGTAACAACAATGTCTTCAATTTTCCTTTCTAATTTCTCAATGATTTCTTTCGTTCATTACGCAACAGCTTCATTTCATCTTTTATACTCGAGTCTTCATGAGACTTTCCAATATTTTCTTGATCTCTGTTAGCTGCTCGTGCGAATCCGACATCATAACGACGTTGGTGTTCGGCCCTACAGATAGCCTCAATTTCAACCGCCAAACGTATAGCATAATTTAGAGATTTAGGCAATGCTTGTTGAATGCGTGACAAACTGATCTTTGGCAATCATCTCAGTGACTTCCCTGGGTGCTGTCGGGTAAGCTAGGTAAGCCAAGCATCTAATACTCTCACCGAGCTCTGGTAATGTATCGGACACAATCTGTCGCTGATCTCGCAGCATTGCTAGATATAACTCTGTTTGATTGGCTGGTGCAAATCGGTCCTCTAATGCATTACATAAATCTATATATGTACAAGCCGTACCTCCCTTCGTATTACCAAGGACAGTCTGTGCCTGTCCTCTCAATGTCACTGCAAGATATCAACTTTTCTGGCGCACATTCCACATGTTTTTATCGCTGCATGCCTCAAAGTGAGTTTTTTAGATTATCCAAGACCTGGTTTCATCGTACGTCGCTTGTTTCATTATAGTTTTGCCATTTGAACCTCCTGCATCATTACTATGTGTGCCCTGTGTACTCATATTTGGTTTTTAATGGTACCCATTATGTGAACCATTTTCGGTTCTTTGTCCAGGTCACATAAGTTGTCGCTGTTGTAGCATTTGGAGTACACCAAGAGAATCCAGAGGCCTGCTCAGCAGGACGAACGTTCGCGAGCGTTCGCCAAAATTACTATTGGAGGTATACGGAATATTGGCGAGCGCTCGCGAACGTTCGCTCTGCTGAAGAGGCCTTAGCTGTGGATCGTTCCTCAGCGAGTCATATTTACTCGTCTGGCTTTACTATCTCCTCTTATGACCCTATGCTCATCTACATACAGCGTGTTACTTGATTGTGGGTAATCTAAATGACTAAAGGTGTCCCTCATATTAGAATACGACTCTGCTTCTATATTATCCATACTCTTTATATACCCTTGGACTGGTCTATGCCAAGG
Source organism: Saccostrea glomerata (assembly GCA_003671525.1). Classification (NCBI taxonomy): domain Eukaryota; kingdom Metazoa; phylum Mollusca; class Bivalvia; order Ostreida; family Ostreidae; genus Saccostrea; species Saccostrea glomerata. The sequence goes on along the minus strand of PRKT01000108.1, from coordinate 94,452 downwards.
GTAGTCAGTTCATTACATTATTTTGGATCATCTATGCGTTTCTTCAAACGCCGCTTAACCATTACAATACGAATCGGGGGCAGAGTGAACACAAACTTCAAATTGATGTAAAAAGTTATCATCACGTTTATCGTAAGAATTTAATTCAATGATAGACATTAAACCTCATTTTCTTCATGAATTTGCTGAACTTCAAATTTGTAAAACTTTGTAAAATTTAATATGATCATAATTTTTATTAGAAAGACTTGGTGTTTGACTTTTGTAGGATTTGGTGGAGGATCTCATCAAAATCACCCTGGTGCTGCAGCTGAGTTTGTTTGTTTACCACCCGACCCAAACCTGACCACAAAATTCACCTCCTCTTATTCTTATATGTATGGAGCAGAATACGACTCCACTGACTTTGGTCTGCATGATGGAGATGACTTGCCTTGTGTAGTTTGCAGAAGGAAGACGCAATCAAGCGTCTTGATGATTCCAGGAAAAAATAGCTGCTACTCGGGATGGACGGAGCAGTATCATGGATACCTAGCAACCGGATACTATGCAAGTAAAGCAGCTTCACAGTACATCTGTGTTGATGAACATCCCGAGGCCCTCAGAGCAGGAGAACGAGACGACAATGGTAAATGGGTCCACTCTGTCAAAGCGGTGTGTGGCTCGCTGCAATGTCCTCCTTACCATAATAATATGTATCTAACATGCGTTGTATGCACAAAATGAACACATCTAACAGGATATCTCAAAATTGGATTTTCAGTTAAATTCTTATAAAATCTTGATGTTTTTTTCCTCTCTGTTTTCAGTTTCAATTTTTAACATCGCATTGCGTTGGAGAGCATAATACCTCTTAATAGTTTTAAATACTGGCAATGTCATTTTTGAAATGGGCTTGACAAATCAATGTGCAATATATAGTACATAGCTTTTTGTTTATATATTATAAGAAAACAAATTTCATTACCTTTGCATTTATAATAGAAATTGTTCATCAAGAGAAATGATTCTGATATCATATAATTATGCATTTGCAAAATAAGGAAAATCGCAGTTTTTTTTATGAATATCCAATTTATGACATATTAATTATAAATATCTTAAGATGACAAAATTTAAAAAAGCTAGAAATGTCATCATACTAGCTGTATTAAAATATTGTAATGAAAAAGGGGGGATCGACCTTGACGAATGACGACACTCTGCATCTCATAAATCCAATACTGAACACCTATTGAGGTTAAAAGGTCGTTCATAATGAAACTTAATGTGAAAACGGATATCTAACTCATCAACCTCAGAAGTTTATTAAAGAATATTTACATTTCCGTATGATTCATATGATTCTTTACAAAATAAAATGCAGTTCATTTTCTCATGAACTACATTACATATGTATCACAAATAAGCATGAATATCTCCATTGTTACGTCATAATACCGCACTTGACGTCAAAAAATATAGTGCACATTATTTTGCTTTAAAAATGACAGTTGAATGGCGTAAATTTATGGCAAGTCATCAGGTAAATATAAGAAATGATTTAAATTTTGAAGATTCATGAGGTATATATATGAACTACAACGATTCACTCCGGTGTAAAGACGAATAATGACCCCCATCGAATAATGACCGGGGGTCATTTTTCGACAGCGAAAAATGACCCCCGGTCATTATTCGACGTAGAAAAATGACCCCTTTGCCCGTAGAAAAAGTGTCACTTCCCTAAAAATTTGCAGAACCCACGTGAAGAAAAATGACCCCCGTAGAAAAATGACCCCCTGTAGATTAAAGCTAAAATTTTTAAGGGGCAAAAAAAAATTAGATAAAGATTGGCCAAAATGCTCACCTGAGCTTATTGGGAATAAACTGATGATATGTTGATCTCATAACATTATACAATTATAGCTATATTTCAAGGTCAATGCAATGATTCAGAATCTAAAGGAGTAAAAGATTTATCAAGCCTTAAGGGTTAGGTAAACATTGTTTTTTGATGGTGGAAATCATGGAACTGACAGAAAAAATCAGCAGTATTATATATTATTATATCCTCCGCTTGAAAGGTATATAGTGATCGGGATGTCCGTCCGTCCGTCTGTTACGGTTTGAGGTATCCATCTCTTATCTGCAAATCCTCATATATAAAAAGATGTGTTTTGTGAAACAGCTATGCCCCTGTATGGCAACATAGCGAAGATTAAACTTTTCTTAAATGCAATTCAAATATATTGTTACCCAAAGTAGGGTCTTCTCACAAGAAATACAACTGCAAAATAGGAAAGCCCTATCACCACTTGTTCAAAAGTAATGGCTAAGGATAAGTTTTTGAAAGGTAGGTCAAACTCAAAGGTCAAAGTTGATGAATTCTTAAGAAAATGTTTAATGTAACAAGGAATACATATATGAAGTATGAATACCCTAGCCCTTACCGTTCAAAAGTTATGGCCAAGGTAAAAAAAAAATCATAAGTACGGAAATCTCCAAGGTCAAAGTCAAAAGGTCAAAGTTTTTAGTATCCAATGAAAGGTAATGCCAAAAAACTACATATTTGAAGTATGAGAGTACTAGTATCTACCGTTTAAAAGTTATGGCCAAAGTAAAAATTTGGCATTTTTGTGTAAAATGGGACAAACTCCAAGGTAAAGGTCAAAAGGTCAAATTTGGTGGTACCCAAAGTAAGGTCTTGTCACAAGGAATACACATATTAAATATGAAAGTCATAACTCCAATAAATGAAAAGTTATGGTCAAGGTTAAGGTTTTTGCGGACAAACAAACCGCCAGATAGACAGATGGACATACAGACGAACACGATAAAACTATATACTCCCGAATCTTCGATTACGGGGACATAAAAAGAAATGGTCTTCAATTAACTTTTCATATTATGATACATTATAAAGAAGACGTTACAACAATGAAAATGTTTGTTCTGATTTTCATATTAAATTCTCTGAAAAATATACTCAGAACTGAGTAAAAAGGTGGAGTAAAACAAGAATTAAGGTAGAACCTATGTCGGAAAAGTCTTTGTCACAAGATTTTCAAACTTCTCAAAATGATAAATTAATACTTGCTTATCAATTAGTTAAAATATCATGATGTGTTTCCTTGTTTTTTAATCTAGAACAGGCTGTGAAACTTGGTATGGTATTTACATACTGCGACTTCACATTTTCAAATGTTTTAGGGGTACTTGTCATAAAGGGAATATGAAAAATCACAAAAATACTTCTTCAAACATCGTCGTTTATAAACTTTATTAACTGAATAATATTAAACAATATTTTATCAAGAATAATTTCTTTTTTATTCAATTAACATAAAAGATAAGTCCACCATTAAAAAAAATAGTCAAATGAACAATATTATTTTTAGTCAATTATGCACCCTATCTTTGTATATATCTTTTAGAAGTCTTTGTCACAATGTTTTCATTCTTCAATATGATGAAGAACATAGCCAAATGATTACAAAAAGTGATTAAAATATATACGTGTCCCCTCTTACTAATGAAAGATAGGCTATTTACCGATACTCATATTCTTGACCTTTTTGCACTTACACGGGATTTAATAATTAAATGACTGTTTGGGGTTACTTTCAGATTAAATATTTATCAGAAATTGTACTTTTACTTTAAAAAGATCATATTTAATAGAAAAATTGTAATCAAATACAAAGAATATGAATAGGTAACAAATAATTGTTAAAAGGAATGCACATCATTTCATTATAGATATCACAAAAATGTACACACGATCAAACGATCTACAACACGTACATCTTTGAATTAGACACATTTCATCAAGATATTACACTATATAGCTGGCAACTAAAGATTTCTTACGATTTATGCATTCCTTCAAAACGGTTACATACCATTCAAATTATTACGAAAGTTGTATGTACATTGTAATTTCATTACTCTAGATAGTCTTTGGTTTGTCATCTTCAGGTCTAGATCTAGTAAATAAAAGGTGCCTACATATTTTCTCTTATTCCAGAAATATAATGCCATTAAGCATTATAAACCAAAAAATATATGAATTGAGATAAGATTATGTTGGCATGATTGAATTCTGTGAATTTCAAAATGCAGTATTTTCTACCATTTCTATTGAAGCTGTCAAGTACGGGAAAAAGTGGCATTGGATTAATTATGACGTCTTAATGGGTTAGCACAGGTTAAACACATTTACCAGTTATGATGTCATACGAAGTAGGTTCTACGTTAAAAGAAATGTAATGAATACTGTGTGCTAAATCAAAAGTTTATGTCTACATGTATAGTTTTTGCATTAGAATGACGGTGTATTTTACACTAGCCCATAGCTTTACAGAGCATATTTTTAGGTCTTATACTTACCCCACCCCCTTTCTTATTTAGGAGGAAGTCGATATTGAACAAAAGCAAAAAAAAAAACACCCTACCTTTATTTTTCTATAAGAAGGAATTAAACATAAGCTAAATAATCTATTATTCTACTAATTTTTAACTATTACTTTGCAACAATACTTTCAAGTATACCTCCACCAACATTTAAAGTATGCTTTAATCATGGCGAAGTAAATTATGATATGATAGTACCTGTGTGAAGGCTTAACTTCATTTCAATATTTTATCTAGAGCCTCTTTCAGAATTATTGAAAGGTATAGAGTTTTATTTATATTTTTGCTTTTCATTTAATATTATTATTTTTTTGTTTTGATTTAACGTAATGTTCTTTTTTGGGGGGGGGGATAAAAATTTTCCTCCTCTTTCATTGTCAAATAGGATTTGCCAAACTTAAGCAAACTAAAAGTTGAAATGACGGAAAATTTAATTTTTCCTATTAAAGAGTATTTAAACCTGATTTTTGCATGGTTTGATTTCTAAAAACAAGTGGAATATCATTCTTTAAGCAAACATTATAAGCAGGAATATTAAAAAGAAATTTTATATACTTGACAATTAAAGAATCTCTTTTCAAACACAATTTTAGCATTGAAAGACTACGTGAATCTCTTAATTATTTCATACGACTTTTTGTATTTTTCTGGTTACAAAAAATGTAAAAATTAGTTTTGCTGTAAAAAAGATATCAAAGAGTGTATATTTTGTATCACTTTAAAGGTGGTCATTTTTCAATGGGGGTCATTATTTTATAGGACTAACATATAAAATAATGACCCCCTAGAACTCTTTTTCTACAAAAAATGATTTTTTTCTACGGGTGGGGGTCATTTTTTGTCGTTGAAAAATGACGCCCCGGTCATTATTCGATGGGGGTCATTATTCGTCTTTACACCGGCATATTTATCATGAAGCGCTAACGCGCTTCATGAAATATGCCGGCGTGAAGCGTCGTAGTTCATAACCTCAGGAATCTTCAAAAATTAAATTCATATCTTAAATATAAATTGTGAAGATTGAAAAAGAACTGAACCATGAAATTACAAAAGATGGGATCAGATGCCAAAGAGGAGAAAGACTTCCATATTAAGTTTTTGATCTACTTTTTAACCTAACACTTATTTCGGGTCTCCCATTGCAAAACATGGACTTTTTTATTAAAATCATGTGGGAGGCAGTGGTATCATTCTGTGAGCTCCGTGCTCTCATAACCTCTAGTTTAGTTTTAAATTATTTTACGATAAGTTATTGTTAAAATTGATTATTACGGTAGGACAGATTAAATGACAGGAAAGATTGGTAGACCAGTTAAAATAATGAGGACTCACTTAAATACGAAGTAGGTGAAAATAACGACCAGTGATCCAACTATAAATAATCTACAAACAAAACAATTCTGTGAACACTTGGCATTAAAAGTGTGCGCCCGGGAAATTTCAGAGGTGGGATCAATCCCTAAAAGGAATAAACACACCTTGTTGACAGGCCATGAACCCTGTGCGATTAGGTACTGTGCGATTTCATTGTCAAATTTAGCAAATGGAGATAACGAACACTGTTCGAGCTCAATAGTTTACTAAACAATACAAAATTAGGGCAGATCAAACACGGACCTCCAAAACATCAGAAGTGGTATCAGGTGACATGAAGAAGTGAACATCCTTTTCCGAAAAGTCACATTTGTCGTGTTCTCCTTATCATGATCGGGAAATAACGAGAAAATCCGCTAGAATAGTTAGTTAAGGAAAGAATTGGAATATATTCAATAAAATATACTAGTATTCTTGGATGATTATCAAAACAAAAATACATATTTAGTGTTGCTTAGTAATAAATAAATGAATGTCAATAAAAACTATTTAAAGTATTTTCTTTAATATTGAATTTTAAAAAAAAATCTACGGCGGTACGTTTACTCACTATTCCTTTAGTATAGGATTTTTTTTTCATCAAAATTTTATAAAGTTTTGTTTAATCTTCCATTTTTCGTGTTACTGTTTGAAATAAAGTTTTGAAAAAAGTTTCTGGAACCAATATCGTATTTGATGTATGATTATCAAATATTTTCATAAATTATAGGAATTCCTTTTTTGATGTCAAACCTTCTTAAGGCGCATTGCTATTAAATACATCAATGTGTTTAGTATAATTATACTAATAATGCTTTCCAATTCTGCGTAGTATCACTTAATTTAATATGTTCCCACAAGGCTATACTGCTGTTAGAATATCAGACTGACAGGTGACAATATCATTATCAGTGATACGTTTGTTTACAGTTTCTTCTCTTCAGACTCAGAAAATATTTGGTACATGTAGTTTTCTTTTCATACTCTATACATTTAGGTTTAGTTCTAGAAGATAAACTTTAAAAAATATTTTTCGTTTTCTTCTTTCTTCGAGCTTAGTTTGTGCTTTTTTTGATTATTGTTGTTTTGTTTTTTATTTTAAAGCTCGAATCGGGCTGACTGGTATTTGAAATTAAGATAAAAATATTTTAAACGTCTTATCAAAAAGAAGCAAAGATTGTATGCGTGGGTTTTCTTTTCCAGTATTACAATATTTAGTGTACTAAAGGTGTTTCCAGTCTTACAATTTTCAGTGTGCTGAAAGTGTTTCCAGTTTTACAATATTTACTTGGCTGAAAGTGTTTCCATTATTACAATAATTAGTGTGAAAGTGTTTCCAGTCTTACAATATTTAGAGTGCTGATTTAGTGTTTCCATTCTTACAATATTGAGTGTACTGAAAGTGTTTCCATTCTTACAATATTGAGTGTGCTGAAAGTGTTTCCATTCTTACAATATTTAATGTGCTGATAGTGTTTCCAGTGTTACAATATTTAGTGTGCTGAAAGTGTTTCCAGTTTTACAATATTTACTGGGCTGAAAGTGTTTCCATTATTACAATAATTAGTGTGAAAGTGTTTCCAGTCTTACAATATTTAGTGTGCTGATTTAGTGTTTCCAGTTTTACAATATTTAGTGTACTGACAGTGTTTCCATTCTTACAATATTGTGTGTGCTGAAAGTGTTTCCATTCTTACAATATTGAGTGTGCTGGAAGTGTTTCCAGTGTTACAATATTCAGTGTGCTGAAAGTGTTTTCAGTATTGCAATATTTAATGTGCTGAAAGTGATCCTGTCTTACAATATTTAGTGAGGTGAGAGTGTTTCCAATCTTACAATATTTAATGTGCTGAAAGTGTTTCCAGTACTACAATTTTTAGTGTGCTGAAAGTGTTACAATATTTAATTATGTGGTGAAAGTCTTTCAAGTCTTACAATATTTAATGACCTAACATGTTTCCAATCTTACAATATTAGTGTGCTGAAAGTGTTTCAAGTTTTACAATATTCACTGAGCTGAAAGTGTTTCCATTCTTACAATATTTAGTGTGAAAGTGTTTCCAGTATTACATTATTTAGTGTGCTGAATGTGTCTCCAGTCTTACAATATTTACGAGGGATGATCAAAAAGTTCGCGAACTAATTGAATCACTTCCAAAAAAGAAATTATATGGGGTTTCAGTGTTAAAAATGTTTCAAAGTAGTCCTTTCTTATTTAATGCGCATCTGCAACCATTCTGCCCATGCGCGGATCACGTGATATAGTCGATCACGTGACATGCTCTTTAGCGTTCTGTCACAGAAACTTAATTTTTTTCCGGACTCTTATATTTCTTAAAATGCAAGTTATTTTTTGCAACAAAAAAGTCCATTTGTCAGAAATGGCCTAAACTCTGCAATAGTTTGGCTGGATAATGATATCCTTTTGTAGAATGAGCATGGTGACCATCAAAACCCAAGTCCTCCAAGCTCGAATCGGGCTGACTGGTATTTGAAATTAAGATAAAAATATTTTAAACGTCTTATCAAAAAGAAGCAAAGATTGTATGCGTGGGTTTTCTTTTTTATAATTACCTGCATTTGTAACGATATAGTGTAGTTTTATATAAGTAAAATATGTAACTATACTGCAAAAAGCAATGATAAGGGAAATAATTATCACAAAGTTGTGACTACCATGAAAAGATCCTAATTTAGATTGCTTCGTGCTCAAGCCTTAGGATAGACTACAAATAAAGTCTCTGAAATTGAAAAAATGGAATACAATCCAACTTGTTTTTCAGTTGTCGAAATTAGACATGTTTTCGGCATGATTAGGGGATTGTCAGTGAAGGGGAATCTATAAGCTGGGGTTCATTGGGAGAAGTTGGTGATACAAGGCGATTCTTAAGATCACTCAGGTTTCAATTAGCACTACATTCTTGTTTGTTTTTTCTTCTCTCTCGATAACATGTTCAGAGAAGGAAAATCAATGGTTTCGTCTCTTGAATGCACTTCAGAATCACACTAAAACAGTCTCTGTCTAATTACAAAATGAGAAACATCTCTTTAGAGGTTTTAGAAACAGAGAATTTATCCCCGAACACAAATCCTCCACTCCTGATATTGTTTTAAGAAAATCTAGAGTAGTGTCCGGTCAATAATATAATTGGTGTTTAACAGCATGATTTTCTTGACCAATTAAATTTTTGTAAGGCTTCATTATAAGTTTGTTTCTCTAAATATCCAAATGCATAGACCCAGTACGCAAATATTGTAGAACTAGGATGCTAGAACAGATTACATACTAAAGTACGCAATACGTACCGTAATAGTTACCCAAAATATTGTCAGACAGGAAACACTCGGCACACTGAATGGTGTATGGGTAATGAACATCCAGGCCCCAAGATCGAGAAACAGACTTAGACTTTTAAAAGTTTTCAAACACCTGTAAAATATTTATTCTTTATTTGATTAATATCAAAATGTGTAAATAACAACACTTTTCAATATTGAAATTTTGAAACATTTTAATTTGGGTCTGCTCGACTTCTACAACATTTAAGTATAATTAAAAGATTTCAACGTTAGATTTGATTCTTCTCACGCAAAACTGTATTTCTTGTATTTAAAAATTAATGAAATTTTCACAGAAACAAGAAGACAATATTACGAAATGATGGTATCAATTGGATTAGTTTTGACTGTTTTATATTAGAGTCAACGTCAGGTCAATGTCATTAGAATAAAAAATGACTGCATCCAATCATGCGATAAGGTCTTCTATTTCAAAAGATTAAAACCTATGTTTTTCTTTTTGCATAAAAAGATATTACCATACAGTGTCTTTAAGATAATTTTACCAAATTGACACAAATAGTTTAACAAAAATGGATTTTGGCTAATCCGAATTTTCTCTATTTTTTTTTATTTTAAGGATATTTAAGTTATTTTTATATCCGCCTTATATTTAAATTTTTATTTTCACAAATGGTAAAGATTTTGTATAGAGAAACAAAATGATACAAAAACAAAAAAGTTTTGACCGTTTACTTAGAGAGTAAATACACTTTCTACGGATTTTTGGCTCATAACTGTACAGTGACTTAGATTGGAAGTTTTTAAAAGCTAACATAATTGTAGTTCGTTTGGAAAATCATATTTATTTGATATATACTAAAGCTTTAGTCCCTTATTATTAATTTACCTAATATTTGAAAAATTCTTCAAATCTTTGATTGTGTAAAAATTATAACTAAATTCGTTGTTCTATAATAATTTTAAGAGGCAGAAAAGAAGATATTTTCGTACGCCAACATTCTGCCAAAAAAAAGTCCCTGCTAGTTTTCGAAGACAATTTACCATTTCTATTTAAAGTTGTGCAATTGTGATGAGAAAAGAAAAATATGTTCTTTAAAATCTCTTTCACTTAAATATAAAAGAATTAGCAAATATACATTATATATATTTCATCTACTCAGAAACCAGAGAAGAATCCTCCCTTAAGCTTATAAGATGTTTCATGATCCCGGGGCTAGTAAACTGAAGACTTAAACACTGGAGACCCGCACAAAACACTGACTGGTAGAATAAAGAGTAAAGACATTCAACACACTAAACAGGACCTGCTAAATATCAGAATTATAATACATGTACTAGTAATTTAAACACATTGAGCACTCTACATTTTGTGAAACTGGAGACATCCGCAAGAAACTAAATTTTGTAATACTTGAATTTTATTAAGCATGATATAAATTTCAGAACTGAAAATACGGTAACACACTAAATACGGTAAACCTAAGACACATTTAGCATACATGTAATAAATATTGTGAGACTTGAGACACTTTAAGCACAAAAATTATTGTAAGACTGAAAACACTTTCTGCACACTAAATATTGTAATTCCTGGGACACATTCACACTAAATATTGTAACAGTGGAAACACTTTCAGCACCGGAAACACTTTCAGCACACTCAATATTGTAAGAATGGAAACACTTTCAGTACACTCAATATTGTAAGAATGGAAACACTAAATCAGCACTCTAAATATTGTAAGACTGGAAACACTTTCACACTAATTATTGTAATAATGGAAACACTTTCAGCCAAGTAAATATTGTAAAACTGGAAACACTTTCAGCACACTGAAAATTGTAAGACTGGAAACACCTTTAGTACACTAAATATTGTAATACTGGAAACATTTTCAGCACTCTAAATATTGAAATACTGGAAACACTTTCAGCACACTAAATATTGTAATACTGGAAACACTAAATCAGCACACTAAATATTGTAAGGCTGGAGACACATTCACACTAAATATTGTAAGACTGGAAACACTTTCAGCTCACTTCATGTAAATATAACGTGAGACTGGAAACACGTAAGAGATTACATGCAGTACATAGCGTAGGACTGGAGACTCTCAGGATAGTTAACAGTGTAAGAGAGTCAGAAGCACACAACTTTTATGAGGCAGGAGATGATGAGCACACTAAGTTACTAAGAGATTTTTTTCACCATTGGTTTAAACACCGAGTACAAAAGGTTAAATACTCAGTATGTTGATACTCTTCTTAAGGTCCTGGCACAGGGAATACACATGTGAAATATTAAAGACAAGTTCATAACAATCAAAAATTATAAGCAATGTTAAAGGTTTTGGGGACAAATACACAAATTCATTAGACAGACGGATGGGTTGAAGGACGGGGCAAAAAAAAATACCCTTGAATCTTCAATTAATGGGCATAAAAAGTGTTTAAACAATAAGATTTAAAGAATTGGTTTGAACAAATTTTATTATATAAATACTACACAATGGTTTAAACACAATTGTGTTCTAACAAATTACGAGGTTCTCGCCATAGAATTGTGCCCACCCCCTCCGTTTTTTTTATGTTTTCGAGGCTGAGATGCCATGATATAAGGTAATTAATGTCGAATATGTTACTTTATACCTTATCATACATCATTCAAAAGTTATCACCAAAGTTGATTTTTTTTTAAATTTAAGAAAAACATTAAGATCAAGGTAAAGCTAGGGGTCAAAATTCATAGCATGCTCTTGAAAAACATCTTGTCACAGGTAACGCACATGTCAAATATGAAAGCCCAATATCTTCTTCATCAAAAGTATATTTGAAAGGTCTTGTCGGGTTATGTACATGTTTAAAATAAACCCTGTCGTTTCTCTTTTGAAAGTTTGACCAATGCAAAGAAATGCCTTTTTTAAAAGGGCAATGTCACATGGTAATAAAAAATCATAGTATATCTCACTAGTATGTCTGGAAAGGTTTTGTCATATAGGTAATAAACATGATTGTGAAATTATGAAAACCCTGTATCTTTTTTCATTCAAAAGCTGAACAAAGTTAAAGTTTTTGTGACAGACGAGTGGACTCTCCGACAGCTAAACTTACTTACGAAGAGATTAAATGTCACCTTGCAAATTAAGCGCGTCAATCCGGAAATGGAAACGTTACATTTCAAAAAGTAAAATCAGTCAGGAACGATCACTCTAATGTTTACATTCGTCCTTGATTGGGACATGAGACATTTCTATGTATCGTGACCTCAGGTTAAAGATAAAGGATGAGAGAGATGAGTACCGTTATTAAGGACGGTAGATTTTATTGCTGTAGTCCAATCCGTGAAAAAAAATTTCCCACCCTCATCTAGTTGATGATGCGAATTTTTTTCCGGATGTTTTTTTTTTTTTTGACGATTAAAACTTCAGACTCCCGTGCTCAAATATACGTTTGAATTATAGTTAAATACAATGCTTCTCTTATAGTGCTTAGAAGCATTTTTTCAAAAATGTTATCTTTCCATAACAGAATGATTTTGCATTACCCGGTATTGTAAATTCTGAGTGATTTTTTCTAGTGGCTTTTCAGTATCCGAGTGGCTTTTTACAACGATTTGAAGCATCTCTTGATTTAACCTAACTGAAATCTGTTTTCCCCATCAATAGTTTTGACTCTTGTAAAAGTCAATAAAGGCGTTTTATTCGTCGTGGCCTGAGAGTACCGTACAATATGCACCACTGTTACTTTCTTGATTCGAACATTGATTTTGTAATTGAAGTATTAAAAAGAACACCAATCGTCGAACTTAATATAAGCTACATATACATTTATGTAAAAATGACAAGGTATTTTCATAGGTTTTATTGAACAGTTTTAAACATATCTTTATCAATGCAATGGTAACAATGAAACAAAAAGAGCACTTTGAATGGACTAGAGCAGAGAAACAGACAAATTCTAAGTTTTACCGATCAAAGTGTTCACTACTTATAAGCCTTACATGTCATGAGCAACAGTGTTTTCATGTTGAATTTCATTTGCTTCAAGCTGTACCTAAAAGAAAGCATGTACATTTTAAAATGATCTCTACGATAACTAATCACAAATCCAGAACTGTGATAAGCACTTTGGACGATTTAATTGCCAATAGGCCAGAAATGAAACAAAAATTTATATTAACTCCAACCACCGGGGACACACCAAATCACGCACATGCGCACTCACATACAGAATGTTTTCCTTTACGCATTCCTACACGGAAGCATATTCTGATGTATTTTAACATCTCTTTCACTAAGTATAACTACAGTTTCTCTCATTCCTCCATCACGTTTTCTACCTTGTCACTAGCTAGCAAAGGATGCCGGGTATCGTCATCATGCGGTCTGATTCGGCAGTATGCACATTCGTCTATTCTAAAGTCAATTGTCTCTCAGACATTGTTGTTATGTCATGAAAATCCCAGAACTAATGAAAATACCGACAGAAATGATAAAAGTAATGTTAGATTTGGTAAGCGATAGCTTGCTGTGTTTGTCCCATCCCTCCCCTTTGTGCCGGATTGGCGGCCATTCTGTAACTGTGAAGGCGTTGTCTTCTGACTAGAAACCTGAAAAAAAAAGACAATTTAATGATTTTTTTTAATCTGAACACTCTTTCGTTTCTTTTATGAGACTTATATTATTAAAGTTCAATGTCTTTATTACAAAGTAGACGAAAATCAGCTGTTGGATGTGAAAAATCACTTAGGTATACGTTTTGAAGAATACTTGTAGACGGTATTTGCAGTGGCATGACTACATGTATAGTTTTAGACACCGACAGTTTATTTATCTCAAAAGAGTTTTTGTTCAATTTTGAATGAGTGCGCAATTTAAGTAAATCAAGTAAGTTTTTAGTGTGACTTGATGATTTTTTTCACTCAATAATAGGACAAAGACGGATAAAAGTTCTGTTTCTGTATTTGAAGACAATCGAGTCTTTCTTTTATAACCACTTTTTATTATTTTAAAAAACTTGTCAGGGAAATGTTGGTAAATTATTTAAATTTTTTAATTTCACCGATTTCAGTGATCGAATTCGAACAATTTAAACAAGCTTCAAAACAGAGTAAACCGCGGAAACAAGCGTGGGGAATATTTTGAATAGGTAATTGTGACGGATTTTTTGGTCGTTAATAGTATTTGTCAGGTGCAATAAACTTAGCTGGTTCTATCTTTTTTATAGCTAGCCCGTAAATGGTAAAAGCTAATGGAAATACGTTTTGATGCATGTCTTTTCTTTTGTTCCGCTACCACGGTCTGTCATAATAATCCAAATGTAGAATCTGTTTAAATATCAAGCTTTAGATGTTCTTATAAACTTAAAAAATAATTTTTTCCTGAAGGCCATAAATGTTCTTTTTTACAACATCTTACAACCGATAAAACTTTGTCAGAGATGTGAATAAAGATCATTCATTCTAAATTTTGTTACCTTTGATGAAAAAAAATTCTCCAAATGATTAACATAAACATTTTAGAAAATGAACTAGGAGTGTATTAACAACAAATCACATTCATCTCTGCATGCAAAAGAACTATACAATACTATGCCTATATAACATCAATTTACAGAGAAACAAGTCTCAAAATCGACTTGATGGTAAAAACAGATAAGATGTACAAGGTATAAAAAACATATACCACCAAGTGACCTAGAGAAAAGTACCTGATATAAGAACTATAAGAATATGTTGATCGGTCAGGGTGGACACTAATTTCTTGATGGCCACTGCTGCAGCCAGGGCGTCATCGTCTGGCAGGTTATTTTTAGCTCCTTCCATGACCTTCAACTTGGTATTTTCCCCAGGCCAAAGATCCCTAAAATAAAGACAAAGACTGAGGGTATTGCTTTTTGTTCATTATAGAGAAAATATATGATTATTAATGGTACAAGTAAGTTCTAACAATGGTACAGTACAAATCCACTGAATATTTCCTAGCCCACAGGTACACTGATATACAGTTTCTTGGGAAGTACATGTAATGATGCTGAAAAGTATCAATTAAAAATTTTATAATTACAAAAACTTAAGCATCATATTCATCTATGTATTTTTTGGTTCAATTGAATAACTTGCATAAGTTGATCATGAAGCTAGTGTAAAATTGAGCAACAGATGACATTTGTTAAGAAGAAAACTGGGACTAACATCTTTCCAAGTTCTTTAAGAGTTTGGCCTAGACCATGTGGTACACTAAGGATGCCACCAATGAGGTGGTGCTGTAGTTGGTCCTCTACCGCCCGAGCCATTCCTGCCACCGCCTTACCAAAGCCCACCACATAAACATTGTTATTCAAAGTGTACTCCTGCCCTCTCACCTGTAAACTATTACCTTCCACCTTCAAGGCCCTGAAAAGAGCAACAATTCAAATTGTTATTTTATCTTCATTTGTCTGTATTACATGTAACTCAGAGTTAAGTATTTCTTGGATGACTACTGTATATTATTTCTACCAAAATTTTGTAACAACAATACCTTCCAATCATCTCAGAAGGTAGAACAGAGGAAATGGCTGCATCCAGTATGTCCCTGAGTTCCTTATGTTTTTCTGATGGCATGGTGAGGTTCAATGATACTGACCCTTGATTGACTGTTGCGTAGAATTGTGTCAATGAAGAATGAAAATTGCGTCGAGGCCTAGTATTCACTGATCGCCTAGGCCATGATATTGCATGAAGGAAACACACTCTTAATCTGCAATACAAAAACTATTAAAAACATTTTTTTTCACCACTACTTTTTACCACATAAAACAAGATCAAATTGCATATGAGATTTACTGCAAATTGCAGTAAAAAAAATAATGATACAAACAAAGAAAGAGTATTCCAGCTTAAAGATATATTTTATAGATGAAAAAAATCTTCCTTTCGGCCTACCCTCGTTTCATCAACATTACAGAAGGCTAACAAACACAAAGACATCACACAAATGCAGCTTTCATAAGAAATTCCTCCAAGCATCGCAAGTCCATTTCTCCGCAGTTTTCCTACAAGAAAGAAATTAACTTTCCCATCTCAACCTGTCACCATGTTATGGTCATGAATATCTTGTACATCTTATCTGTTTTTACCATCAAGTCGATTTTGAGACTTGTTTCTCTGTAAATTGATGTTATATAGGCATAGTATTGTATAGTTCTTTTGCATGCAGAGATGAATGTGATTTGTTGTTAATACACTCCTAGTTCATTTTCTAAAATGTTTATGTTAATCATTTGGAGAATTTTTTTTCATCAAAGGTAACAAAATTTAGAATGAATGATCTTTATTCACATCTCTGACAAAGCAGTGCAGAGGAAATATGTAAAATATTATGAATTATGAGGACTGAAGCTTATTTTAACCCATGTTATACAATATAACATAATTTGGGCTGTTAATGCTTTCTTATAAACAGCTTTACAAGTGTTCAAACAGTAAGAATTTTTAAATTTATGACTTTTACCTTTAATCGTTTCACAGTAGGGGTCTTTTTAAAGCCATGGGGTGTTGTAATGTAAAATTTCATTGAAAAAGCTCAAAAGTTTCTTGAAATATTGTGTAGCTTTGTTATGGGGTAGAATTTTTTCAAATGCAAAGAAAAATACATAATATATTAAATCCATTTAAGAAATTATGAGAAAAAATATGATATGAGCTTATACTCATTTCATAAAACATGTGTTTTACTTGAAAATGATGTCCAAAAAAATGTGAAGGAATTATGGTTGATAATAAAATTATGAAAGCAATCTTTTGAGACATATCAATTTAAAATTTTCCAGTAGTATGAAAAATGTGTATCTATCATTATTTCAGACTGCGGAACTTAAAAAAAATAAATAATTTCAAATAGATTCGTTTGGATGAACCATTAAAACAGATAAACAGACAGACAGACATGGTGATTCTCCAAAATTTGTTTTAGAGAGATCATTGTTCAAAATGCACAAGTACTTACCTATTTTGAAAGAAGCTTAGAATCATAGTTTGTTCTTTCATTTTGATCAGGCCAGAAATTGAATCAAAAGATAAATGCTTAAAAAGTCATTCATACGGAAATATTTTAGTGGCAAATATAATTCAGTTATTTATAGATAAGAATCAGTTTTTACTTATTCATGCATGCTTGTAGTTGTAGAGACTACTAGAGTAATATCCCTTTGACTGTTCATTACCTTTTTCATGATCAACAACGTCCTTTCTTTTTAATAAATCCACATTTTCTACAGCTCTCTGTAAATGGAAACATATACAAAAGTCAAAAATTGTTTTCTTAAAATATTTACATTTTATTTACTGTACAATGTTCTGTACTTGTTTGTTTGTTGAGGTGGTGGATCCGCTCTTTTACCGTTACCTTGCCCGCCTATCACGCTGGAGGAGGAGGTCTCCTTAACAAAGATGCTGTCCCAGAACGGTGCCACCATAAACGACCTCAACACAATTAGAAAACACATTGAGGAGTTAAAGGGCGGGGGGCTAGCCAAGGCGGCTCTTCCAGCACAGGTAGGGGACCGGGTTCGGAATTTTCTATCTGAGTATTTTATAGTTTCAGTTTGGCTTTCACATAATAAAAATAATCGGAATGCAGCAGTTAATTTTTAATAAAGAGAAAACGTAGCAGTATTTTTATTTTCGTCTGTATCCTACATTTACCTGACATTTTCGTAACTCTGTTTTGGGTTTCCTGTTCTATTTTTAGGTGATTTCGCTCATCCTGTCAGATGTCGTCGGAGATAAACTGGACATTATTGCCAGCGCCCCCACTGTTTTCAACGTGTCGTCCCCTCAGCTGTGCATGGACATCTTCAAAGAACTGAAAGTCCAACAACAAGTCCCAAAGTCTGTCAAAGAATTTCTTTTTAAAAAGTCGGTAGAGTTTGCAAAGATGCCGTCATTAAAGAAACCAGAGGCGGGATACACCACGCCATGGTCAGAATTCCGACATGTCAAGAATTTCATTGTTGGAAACAACACCATGGCAACGCAGGCCGCAGAAAATAAAGCAAAAGAACTTGGACTCCTGCCGTTTGTAATGAGTGTGTCTCTGGAGGGTGAGGCTCGCCATGTAGGAGAAATCTTTGTGGATATCGCCCAGTACATAGCACTGTTATATACTTACAAACCGTCACGTGACGGAGGCTCAATATCACTGGTCCAGTTAGAGTTAAAACTGACACAGTTTGGTTTTGAGAAGACAATATTGAATGAATTAAACTCTATTGCCAGGAAAGCTTATAACTGTCGTAAAGGGGTCTGTGTCATCAGCGGAGGTGAGACCGTTGTTAAGGTCAAAGGTCAAGGTAAGGGTGGGCGTAACCAAGAAATGGCACTGGCATTTGGAATATGTCTAGAAAAAGCCTATGCAGAGGAAGAGCAGTTGAATAGTTTCTCCATTGAATTCATGAGCGGAGGGACAGATGGACAGGATGGACCGACAGACGCCACAGGAGCGATAGCAGACGACAAAACGGGTCAGAAAAGTGCTGAACAAGGTCTGAATATGGTTAGTTACCTGGAAAACAATGACAGTTATAGCTTATTTTGTGAGCTGGACGAGGGTTCATACATTGTAAAGACTGGCCTTACCGGGACTAATGTCATGGACATACAGTCTCTCATTGTCAAGCCTAAAGACTTCGACGACATTTAAAATGTTTCAAAGCTTTGTTGTGAAAAAGGTGCTCAGTGGTACAAATAATCCGGTTTTAAAAGTGATAACTTCAGCGCTATTAGACAAATATAAATGAAAACATCAAGATTATAGACTTGGGAGAGAAAAGGGGAAAGGAGGTTAGGGTTTGACGAAAAGAGTGAAGTAATATTGTTTTTTTTTAAACGATTGTTAAAACGTTTAACATAGTACATGTATACATCTACCCATGTAGGTTCAGTGCATGCGATATGTTTTGTAGTGAATATGTTGTGAAAAAAGTGATATTAAAGGAGGTGGTCATAAAAGCAAAGTAAATTTACCGATTGTATTTTGTTTAACGTCCAAGTGAAGAATTTCTGTTTTGCTCATACAGAGATAAAAACTAAGAAAGTGAAATTTAAATCTCAAAAAATAAATAATGAAGCGATGTTATTTCAAATTACATTAATATTGCTTTATGTAAAATTTCACAAGTACATACGGTATATGACGAATTTGACCCCTTGTTTGTTTCTAAATTCGGAACACAAAATTGTGATGGTTAACAACTCTGAATGTTGTTGCTTATTGTAAAAGAAGTTTGGTCTGATTTTAATATAATGTAGCATGCAATCAGACTACACTAGATACATAATTGTCTTCCATCGGTTTTTGATATTGATGAAGTCGCCATGGTAACTTGAATCGACATTTCTGTAATTTTAAGAATAATAATGATTTAAAAATCTAATCCACCTTCAGTTTTAGTCAGATTGCAATCTTGCAATAGGTTCAAATACCAAGAAATCCTCACCTTTTTACCATTCAAGAATTTTTGACTATGAATTCTGCATCTGCCTGTAATTGAACTTGTGTATATTAACATGATATTGCTTATTTACATCAGAGCGGGGGTATTACTAGTGAGCATTGGCTCACAGATTTCTTGTTTTTTCTGCAGTACAGTTTAACCATGTTATGCTCTTAGACAGTTTTTATTTGATTTAAAATGCATATGCCGTGACATATTATAGTTTTGATAGGCATGTATGTCTGCGCACTTTGCCTGTTGTAACCTCAAAGCACATGCTTTAAATGATTACAAACGCTTTAACTTTGAAGTCCAACATTTGAAGGCGTTCTATTTGTTTTTATCTTCCAATATAATTAATATATTTTCTACAGTGTTCTCCGCCTATAATTAAATAAAAGAAAAAATAATAACAGATTAATTCTTTATGAAAGTACACAGTTATGAAGAAAGGCACTGTGCTCTTTGATGCAGAGCAACCTTGGCTAAATCGTAAAGGTACAGTTTAAAAAAATTAAGTTACTCCTCCTGAATCTTTGATTATGAAAACATCTTTTGTTTTACTTTACATAGATTTGTCACAAAGAAACGTATGATGCCTTGGAACCTTACAGAATCAAAGCACAACATTCTTCTAAAAAGAGCTGTTGTTCAAAAATTCAATACATTATGCAATTCTCGTGTAATTCTCGTGTAATTATCGAGATAATATCGCGCGTATGACTACTTAACGCTGATATATCTCAATCAAAGTTCATCCTTCAAATGCCAAACACTGCTTTTTAATGTAATAATCATAAGCAGATCCGGTAGTTAACAACCTTCTCCGATAAAAAAAAAAATCCCTTGCATTGCTGGAGAGAAGCATACACTAACTGGTCCAGTCAAATATCTGAATTTAATACAAACTCTCGCGTGGAGAAGGAGTCGTTAGGTAGACATGAACTGTGGCGCCATCTTCATAAAGAGAAAAATGTATTCATATCATTAGAGACAGTGTGTTTGAAGATTTGGTTAGGAGGGCGATTTCTGGAATGTCTTGCTCTGCATGTTTATCCAAAAAAAACACTGATCTGTGTACGGGGTCAAACCTCTTTCAAAGAAAGTGTTCACAACGAAAAATGTTTGTACTAAATGTAGCATTTTTTTATTAGGATGATTTCTATATCGTAAGAAAAATTGCCATGGGAGTTGAATCAATAATAAATATCTGAACAGAAAATAAGCCTTTCGTTTTAATAAATTGACAGTATAATATTTCACTTAATTTATTTATATTTATACTTAGTTTTTATTAAAAATAAACACGTCTTATGTCAGACAGTTTATATATTATTGTCAATAAATAAATAAAAAAATCAAGGGAGCATATTTTCTTTATTTCAGTTTATGCACGAAATAGATTTTGCTACGAGAAATCGGGAATAGCCAGTGAGAAATGTTTCCGAGATGTAATGAATTCCTCTGTCCGGATTATAACGGATTTAGATCAGAGGTCTGTCACGGGATTTTGTGGGTGAGTACCTTAAGTGCATGTAAAAAATGTTCCACTGCAAATTTTGTTACAAGTCGAACACGTCTCTGCTAAATTTGATCGCATCTATATATCAATTTTTGGCAGTAAAATAAAATACTCTTTTTATTGGCCGATATGACGTATAACATCGAATAAGATAGAAAGTATATTTTATTTTAAAAATTTAACTAACTAACTAAATAAATAAGTAAATAAACAAATTAAAAAATAAACATGCATGTTTGAACGCGTAAGTACAGCATGTCAAGTAGAGAGGTTTGTTCATATGTACATGTAGTTGATATGCAAGTTCCGTAACATAATTACTGTCAATAAATTCCAAATAAAGGGGTTTGATTTCTTTCCTTGTTGTTTACTTTTCAAATGATACGCAAAAGTTAAATAAATTCTAAATAAAAAATCTAAATAATAATCTAATAAATCAAATAAATGCTTTGATAAAAAATTCTTTGCAGAACGAAGAATGCGACCTTGTCTTTTTACAAATAAATTACAGTCATTTAATGAATCAACAAGAATAAAATTAGGTGCTTCTAAATGAAAACAGCAGCTATTTTTCAAAACTTAAATAAAGTGATAAACGAGGACAGACTACATCATCCTGAGTCATGAAAAAATAAGACAATATTTAAACCATTATTTACATTGTATAATCTGTTTGGGAAGAAAATGTGTCCTAGGGACAAAAGCATATTTCTACTTTCAGTCTTACAAATTTAAAATTAAAGAACTAAATATAATGGACTTTCCATAGATTGAGAATCTGCAGTCTTGAAAAATTGTCGTTCATGAACTTGATAAAGACAATAATACAGAGTATATAGACAATAATACAGAGTATATAGACAATAATACCCTTTTCTTTTGTTCCGCTACCACGGTCTGTCATAATAATCCAAATGTAGAATCTGTTTAAATATCAAGCTTTAGATGTTCTTATAAACTTAAAAAATAATTTTTTCCTGAAGGCCATAAATGTTCTTTTTTACAACATCTTACAACCGATAAAAACCAAGACTTTCTCTCAACCAAGATCATAGTTCTAAATCTTTTTACACAATTGTCTCCAAAAATCTCCTTACCAATTAATAATTAAGATCATAACAGATGACCTTGTCAGTTGTTTTTATAGGAGAGGGAGAGATTAAATATGACTTTAGTCATTCTGTTTGGGGGAGGAATTCATAAACAACTCTTCATATTTTTCTGATATAAACGTCTTATGTTTACCCCGAGTCAATTTATTTAAAACAGCACTTATCATAAGTTAGTCATATTTCTAGTTGTGATAAATGTATTTTTAAACATTAATTCTCAAAGTGTATGCCTTAATGTAGTCTTCAAAAAGGAAACTGATTAAATCGTCCACTTAAAGGATTAAATTAGCTTGTATAACATACACTGTACTCTGTAAAATTAGTTTTAAATCCACTAATCAAAGTTATCTATAGAAATCATCAACCACTGGGAAATGGTCCCCTTCTTCAAACCTTTTCTTCCAGTCGCGTTCAGGTGGAAGCTTCAATGCTCAAAGAATATTACAGTGCAGTATATTTTTTTGTTTAGATGGAATTCGTCCATTACATATGTATATACATTTAGGGACAGTTGTTCCGGAATGCACTTTCGAACCCTGATTTTAAAACAGCTGTCATGGCTCAGATATAATTAAATACATGAAAATAACGTGTTTTTAAAAAAAAAAATTTATATTTACATGTAGATCAATTACTCAGTGTAGTAGTTTGTTAGACACGTGTTTACATTACAAGCTTTCAGTGTAGACATTTACATGTATCAAACTCATATACCTATCACAATCCTGCCTACACCGCATTTAAGACTAAAAAATGTAGAATGACTTATAGGTATTTGCCCTAGATAAAAGAATAAATGAAGACAAGCAACCTTATATGCAGACAAACTTACAGTGTAAGCAGATTTATCACACTCCTGGCTACCCCGGATTAGCGGCCGGACCAGTTTATCTTTCTGAGTGATGGACTCGTTACTGCACTTCTGGGCGTGTAAGACGTCACCTATACAACTTAACAAGGTGTCCACATCCCTGGAATAAAATAAAATCGTCTTCATTTAGTCATAATCATAAACCATACATTAAAATATCATAGAGATAATAAGTCAAGCATACAGTGCATCTATTATAAAAATAACCGTTAACATCAATATATTTTATTGGATCCCCTAGTGTTATATAAAGAAAAATAAAATAAAGAGTGGTTGTTTTTATTACATTTTCAAAGAAAAGTACTGTAATTTATCCGTTAATAAAAATAATGGATATTTTAAAATGTTTTATTCCTAACGCTTTGAAAATTAGAAAAGTTTCATTTTCATATTTTGAAATTAATTTAAGTATTGATGCCCCCACATGGCAGCTCGAGTTTAAAGTTTTAGCCAATTTGTTAAATCTTGTGGCCTTGACCTAACAGCAGGACCTACTTTTAAAAAAACTTTAACCTTTGCTTTACTATTTGAATGAATGGCGCAAGGATTTTACATTTCTTATGTATTTCTTGTAACAGACCTTTCTTTTTGGTACCAAGAATTTTTGATCTCTTGACCTCTAGATATGAGTTTGACCTTTGAGTAAGGCCTACTTTTGAAAAACTTTACGCTGGATCCCATACTGTCTGAATAGCTGTTGTTTAGGCTTTCTGGGTTCACAAAAGTATTTATTGTGAAATAACCTTATTTAGGATAACAACATTTGAATTTTGACCTTAAATTTGATTTTAATCAGAAAAAACATTAACTTTGGCCTCTATGTGGTGGTGTGTTTGGATTGTATAGTATTTTGTTGTGTTTTTGGATTGTAGAGTATATTGTGGTGGTGTGTTTGGATTGTAGTGTATATTGTGGTGGTGTGTTTGGATTGTAGAGTATAATGTGGTGGTGTGTTTGGATTATATAGTATATTGTGGTGGTTGTGTTTGGATTGTAGAGTATATTGTGGTGGTGTGTTTAGATTGTAGAGTATACTGTGGTATGTTTAGATTGTAGAGTATACTGTGGTGTGTTTGGGTTGTAGAGTATATAGTGATGGTGTGTTTGGATTGTATAGTATTTTGTGGTGCTGTGTTTGGATTGTAGAGTATTTTGTGGTGGTGTGTTTGGGTTGTAGAGTATATAGTGGTGGTGTGTTTGGATTGTATAGTATTTTGTGGTGCTGTGTTTGGATTGTAGAGTATATTGTGGTGGTGTGTTTGGATTTTAGAGAATATTGTGGTGGTTTGTTTGGATAATAGAGTATAATGTGGTGGTGTGTTTGGATTGCAGAGTATAATGTGGTGGTGTGTTTGGATTATTAGTATATTGTGGTGGTTGTGTTTGGATTGAAGAGTATATTGTGGTGGTGTGTTTGGATTGTAGAGTATACTGTGGTATGTTTAGATTGTAGAGTATACTGTGGTGTGTTTGGGTTGTAGAGTATATAGTGATGGTGTGTTTGGATTGTATAGTATTTTGTGGTGCTGTGTTTGGATTGTAGAGTATATTGTGGTGGTGTGTTTGGGTTGTAGAGTATATAGTGGTGGTGTGTTTGGATTGTATAGTATTTTGTGGTACTGTGTTTGGATTGTAGAGTATATTGTGGTGTGTTTGGATTGTAGAGTATTATGTGGTGGTGCGTTTGGGTTGTAGAGTATATAGTGATGGTGTGTTTAAATTGTATAGTATTTTGTGGTGCTGTGTTTGGATTGTAGAGTATATTGTGGTGGTGTGTTTGGGTTTTAGAGTTTATAGTGGTGGTGTGTTTGGATTGTATAGTATTTTGTGGTGCTGTGTTTGGATTGTAGAGTATATTGTGGTGGTGTGTTTGGATTTTAGAGAATATTGTGGTGGTTTGTTTGGATAATAGAGTATAATGTGGTGGTGTGTTTGGATTGCAGAGTATATTGTGGCGGTGTGTTTGGATTGTAGAGTATATTGTGATGGTGAGTTTGGATTGTAGAGTATATTGTGGTGATTTGTTTGGATTATAGAGTACAATGTGGTGGTGTGTTTGGATTGTTAAGTATTTTGTGGTGGTGTGTTTGGATTGTAGAGTATATTGTGGTGGTGTGTTTGGATTTTAGAGTATAATGTGGTGGTGTGTTTGGATTGTAGAGTATAATGTGGTGGTGTGTTTGGATTGTAGAGTATATTGTTATGGTGAGTTTGGATTGTAGAGAATATTGTTGTGTGTTTGGATTGTAGAGTATTTTGTAGTGTGTTTTGATTGTGGGGTATATTCTGGTTGTGTGTTTTGATTGTAAAGTATAATATGGTGGTTTGTTTGGATTGTAGAGTATATTCTGGTTGTGTGTTTTGATTGTAAAGTATAATGTGGTGGTGTGTTTGGATTGTGGAGTATATTCTGGTGTGTGTTTTGATTGTAAAGTATAATATGGTGGTGTGTTTGGATTGTAGAGTATATTCTGGTTGTGTGTTTAGATTGTAGAGTATAATGTGGTGGTGTGATTGGATTCTAGTCTATATTGTGGCGGTATGTTTGGATTGTATAGAATATTGTGGTGGTTATTGTCGGATTTTTTTTTATCGTATAAATTAATGATGGGCGACGATTAGGTCCACACGAAGGTCCTAGTATACACTTTATCACTAATATGGAGACGCCACCAAGTGCCGGTAGAGAGCTGCAAATTTGATTTCATTCTCGGCACTAAGGGCCATTGAGCAGTCAGGGTTCTATTTCGTGCCTGCACGTACTGCGACACGGGACCTCGGTTTATTCGATCTTATCCAAAAGACCGGTCTTCACGTCGCACAGGGGGATTCGAACATTAGGACCAACTCCTTACTCCGCGATTCTAGAGCAGACATTCTAAACACTGCTCCACGCGGCCAACTATCATATACTGAGTTTGGTGTGAAAATCTAAAACTTGACATTTTTTGTTTTAAAACAATTTTAAATCTGTTCGACGAGTTTCATGATTTATCATTAAAAGTCCTGGATAATAAAGTACGGAATAATTTTGATGAATTAAATGAAAATGAAACAATGATCAATTGGGAAGTACTGATAGAAAAAAAATAATTCATATTCCATGAATGTTTTTTAACATTTCAAGTATGATATTTCATATTCAACATTAATGCAGAATCAAGATAGAGAGCCCATTATTCAGCAACTTTGTCAAACGAAGTATGCAGGTTGCACAGATATGTCAATTTGATGGATTGAATTTATATTAAGGAAGAACATTCCTTCAATCTTGGTAATTCGTTTTTAACATGTATTTCTATAATCTTTCCTGGAGACATTTTGTCAGTTTAGACTGCAAGCTTTCGGTCTGTACTTGAGAATGGAGATGGGCCGTAATAGTTTTTCTGTAAATATTTTGGTAGTGCCTAATGTTTTGTAAGTTTCATTTAAAATAAAAACCCATTATAAACGATCCCTTCCTTTCAATATGCACCACAACCCAGTCATCTAAATTAAACGGCTTTTATCTCTGTTTACACGAATCACTTTCGTTTTCTTTTCTGAAATAGTTTTGTTAACGTTTTCGTGTTTTAAAAGAACTCCACCAGCGCTGGGTTGGAGAGAAAACCGGTGACAAACTTGTATCTTAGCGTGGAATTATTTGGTTCTGATCTCGAGTTCAAGTGCACCCGGTGTTGACCAAGAGCTCTTGTAATAATGCGACCGAAATATGCCAGTAAAACGCACGTTTTCGATGTCTGACAGCCCTTAATGGTAAAGATCAATTTGCCCGTAGTTAGAACGTGCACGAACTCTCACAAATTTGTCAATTGCTTTTAAGGATGGTGAAATTATTTAAAAGTATTTTTTTATCTTATCCCAATTTTTGGCGGTGCGTTTAATTTTGTGGAAGTAAAATATTAAATGAATCGGCTGCAAAATAATAAAATAATTAACTTAGGGCATCTTAATTAAATGACTAGGCACCCACCACCCACAATCTCAATATTGGTTTGGAATTATTTTATAGTTAAATCAGTTTTCTAGATAGACGTTAATGCTCAACCCCCGCCGTAAACTCAGTAAACGAGCTTAAGTCCCCCAAAGACATTTGTCTACAGATACATCAAAGTGCATTAATGAGGCATAAATAAAAAAATATAGTTATATAACCCAGCGTTATTATGGTATCGATGATCTCTATAATGTTTGATGAAATATTAAGTTCTCAACGTGATTTGCTGATGATAAAGATTACGTAATGCACTCGAAATGAAATACGTCTCATGGTCAAGTCCGACTAACTAAGTCATATAGTCATTCATTAGTAATAAGTTATCTAGTTTAGATATACTCGTACATGTGCAATTTGTTATAGTTTAACTTTATAAAAGTCAGGTTGTATAGAGAGTTTTTATTTTTACAGGCAATTTTAAATGAATAGCGATTGTTAATTTTAATCAAATTGATGATTCTTAGATGGTAATATTTGTTAATTTATTTTTTAAAATAAATTTCAAGTCTTCGTGCCGTGTCAAGGCTTAATTAACACCTCCTTCATCACCAAATAAAATATTTAGTGTTTTGTACACGTCAATGACTCCATGCCATATACCCTTTTTGTCTATCTTGCATTAATTTCAAGCAAAGTTAAAATGTAAAATGAAATTAAGAAACACAAGTATAATGTACGTGCGGATTTTTACAGATTTAATTATACATACGTGCAGAGAAGACGGATATTCTCGGCGTCCACTCCCGATATGATAGAATTCCCGGGGGTTAGGATCCCCGCTATTTTAGTCTCATAATCCCGGAAGCAGGTTTTGGTTTGAGTTTTGACGTCATCGGGACAAGTACCAGATGCAAAGTAAGGCAGACCTGAAATTTAAAAAATAAATGATCACCCATTGTCAATAATTGAAAAATTACAAGGAAAGTGTGAGAAGTATTTTCAATTTAGTATAGATGTAATATCATCCGTAATGACTTTATGTAATTGATTTAGTTTTACTAAGACCAGAAATTGTTGATTTAATTCTTAAAAAGTAGTCTAAAACCTTCAAGTTTTTTTATCCTACTTTGAACTGAAACATCATTGAATTTAAAAATTAAGCTATCTCTGTTTTATTTTGTAACCTTTATATTATTGAAAGAAGACGGTTTTATATAACTTTTTTATAGCTGACAAATCTTGTTTACATTTACCGTTAAGCTGTTTTTTTTTTAATTTTGCAATATTGGCGCCAAAAATATAACAGATACGATTTTTATGTACACACACAACAGAGAGAGAGAGAGAGAGAGAGAGAGGAGAGAGAGAGATTTATTACAGATCTCATGTACATTATTATTCGTCCATTTTTCAAAATTAAAACGACTCAGTAGTTAGTTGACGGACATTGAAGGTAGACATTGGATGACACTGCATTTTGTTTGTTTTTTCATGAATATACATCTGCCGTCAGTAATGCCATATTTCCGTCTTGATCATTGTCAACAATGTACAGCATGCATCATAATGATACGTGTCATCCTAAATAAAGCCATCTAAGTCAGTAGCAACATGATTTATAGTACCATCAAATGTGTATTCACTGTTAACCTTACACTAACTCAAATAGATATTTACCTTTTTGCCATTACTGATATTCATATAATAACTGATACGTCAATACTTAAGCTAAATTGTGCATGTTGTGGTTTATAGTATTATTTCAGAGAACGATTGATAAAATTGTCATGTTGTAAATTTTGAATTTACCGGGTGGCAGTAAATACAAAATTTACAACATGACAACTAGTAAATACAAAATTTACAACATGACAAAATAGTCCCCAACATTTTGTTCATATTTTTTTTCATATTCAAAGGATAGCAGAAGCTTATATGATTTTTTTAAAATCTGGATTTCATTTTTTTTTTAATTCAATTATTTTTCTTATTTATTAATTTATTTGGGGTTTTTTTCGTCGCTCTGTAATTTTGTTGTCTGTTTGCATACCTGTTTGTAGGACTCCAAATATATAATAATATATGTATTATTGAGCTCATTTTATCTTGTAAGTATGGTATGGAATGGGATTTTGTTCTCCAAGATAGAACCACTTGAGCCCCCTCCCCTTACATCCTTCCATTTTTTTTATCAAAACTTTTTGTACATACATAATACAAACTATAACTTATTAAAAGGAAAGTGTGGTGACGCAGACCACTTTTTCAGCTTGTCAAATGTCGACCTCGCTAACGGTTTGCCCACTTAAACTTCCTTTGGGTCCTAGTTTTTGTTTTTAAATAATTGAAGATTTACTTGATAATAGTAGTAAAAAATGTATTTCTTTTATATACATGTATATCGTCTAGTCGTGGGCTTGCTGGACTAGTTTATGTATATAAGAGCCCAGTATGTTACACAGATATATTTGATTTTGTTTTTCCCGTGGTTGATCTGCAGACGACATGTCTTGTGACCCCTCGTGACCTGTCATGGTCTTACAAACAATGCAATGAATTAGGTGGAAGAGTGTTTCCGACATTAATATACAAAGACTGTCACCACTATGTCAAGCGAACAAATCTGACGCCCATATCTCAGTTCAAAATCAACCACGGGGAGCTGTGCTATCAGTACAGGCCAATCAAAATTCATATTTCTATTTTAAAACACGAGTGATAATATATAGGTTGATCTATAATTCATAAATCTTAGTAGCGAATTTTGAAATTTGGGGGGGGGGGTGGAGGGCTTCCAAAATACCACTAAAGGATTTAGACTTTTTGATTGTTCCTTTGAAATTTTTGTCAAGGTTTCACGTGTACTTCTACAGAATTAGGTTTAATGTGAAATAAAGCTATATTGGAGGTTTCCCCTAAAATAAATCAGTATACTCCCGTGGGCTCCTGGATACGAATTAAATGATTATAATCCACTACGTGCAGTAGATACACAAGGTTCTTTCTTTTTGGCATACACTTTAAATGCGCAAAAGAAAAGACTTAATTCTCATCTTTGAAATTAAACAAGGCGTAAGGAATAGGTTCATTTTGATAAATATGACTGGGGGGTTGGTAGAACATTGTATGAACTATAAGAAGGCCGTCAGCTGATTCCGTAAATACTGGTCTAATTCCTGATATCAGACGAAGCCTGGATTAAGACTGGACGACGTCCCCCTCAAGTGGGGATTAACAGGGCCAAATGATTAGTGAAGTAGAATAGTCACTGCTCCGTCAAGGCGCCGGCTTTATTGCTGAATAGTAAATACTAGTCGCGGAATTAATGGCCATTGACAATATTTAGACAAATAAAAAGATTTTGATGCCATTGCAAGATTATTTTGTATTTTTTAGAAGAGCAAAGATTGAAAAACGTAAACTGAAATGATTATATAAATCTAAGTTTGTCAAAGATGATCAAGGGAATATTGCAGATCGATGTGGACTAAATCTCTTTTAAATGGAACTGATGTGAATACACCGAGAGGGTAGGGGTAGCGGAGAGTGCAAAAGGTACATGGGGGAGGGGCACTGGTTGTAAAAAAAGAACTAAAAGAAGAGAGGATTCAAATGATGAGTGGGAAGCGGAAATTTGAACGTTTGCATGCTTGTTGCAAAGTGAGGTCTGTCTGTTTTGAGGGTAAGGCAGAAAGGAAAGAGACCCGGTGGATTCCCTCTTCCACTTTTTGTCCGAGAATAATTTCGGACTCCAGTTTGTTTGGAATTTGTCATTGAAAAATCTCCTACACATGTACTTCTGTTGTCATTCTCTAATTGCTTACATGTATCCCATTTTATGTCGAGAATAAAGAATAAGGTTTGATGCATAAGGGGGACTCTCTCTCTCTCTCTCTCTCTGCTAAGAGCTACAATTTACCTCTACTCCTCAATTAATATGCATACAAATCGAGTGAGGGGGAAGTCTATTTGCAATCTGCAGAGCACTTGATTGATTGTTTTGAACTGATAGATCGATTTATGTACAATAAAGAGGTTATGTTTAATACATAACAGGAAATATCAGTGAATAAACTGCCACGAATTCTTCTCAAATTCCAGTGCTTATTGTTTTGTAGGCGTTCAGAGAGACAAAAAGTGATAAATCATCGTGTTGATAGAATTTTGGAAAAGAATTACGTGAATCGCATTGAAAAGTTTTTCTGCATTCTTTTTTAAAACGATAGTTTGGTTATATCTAAATAGAATTATCATATAAAGTTACAAAAAATATTGTAGCAATGCATGCATTAAGATTTTTTGAGATTATAAAACTGATAAAAATAGTGCGGATGGATCAATTCGTAATTTATTTCCATGGATGTTTTTGAACACAAAACTGAAGGAGTATAAAGATTCGACAATGGTAAACATATCATGATCAGAATATTTCTTATTTTCGACTATAAACTATATGTATGGAAGACCGTCAAACTTACATGGGAGAGAGAGAGAGAGGGAGAGGGAGAGAGATTTTTCAATAAAGACAGACACATACAAAGATGAAATGGGCAATAAGTACTTGACGGACCCCTCTACCTAGCCTGCCTGTCTACTTGAGAGCTTATAAACAGAACAAGCCCACAGTCAATTCGTTTGATAAAATCCAGGGCCCGGGAAGTCGGAGCTCTGTCGTGATAAACATCGATCTGGCTGAATAGTAAAAATTTTATATAAACTGAATTAAAGTAATCACAATCGAGTATAAAGCGGGGCATCTGTGTTTCGTGCTTTTAACGCAGGATCCCAATATACAACAAATATTTTGCGATTGAATGTTGGAAAGTATGGGGAATGTGCTTGCACTATTACTTTTATACAAAAAAAGAAGAATAAGAAAAGAAGAAACCCGACATTTATCTGTTATTATGTTCTTTGGCAAATATGAAGGGATATTAATAGACGTAAGATTGCTTTTATGTTGTCAATGTCGAATTCTAACATGATTTAATTTGCAGCTATTCTGGGTATAGAGATAGAAGCGCAGGATAATACAATTGGACATGATTGCAGACATTCTAAAACTTTTAATTGTTTTATTAAATGTAGACAGGGTGGCGTTTAAGTTTAGTCTTTAAGGTACATTTGCCCCAAGACAGGCTAAAAATTTACATCTGCAAATACTTTAAGATTGAGACCAGAGGAAGATTGACTTAATTCGTTAATTGGGTGTTCGGCAGAAATCGATTTCTCGGTACATCATATAGACACAGAAAATGAATAAACTTTTCATTTATTAGCTGGGAAACATCGATTTTAGAGAGGGTTTATATATACTCCAAGGGCCACCATAATTGCAATATAGACCCATAGGTATATGGACGAAGTGTTCAAATTGATATGTATCAATTTGGAAATGAAATCGTGGTACGGAATTCAGTAGAGAGAACTAAATGGTAAACTGCTTCTCTAGATACCTGCAGGACTTGGTGCCTGGGATATTTAAACAAGAATTCAAAGTTCTATTAGAATTCATTAAACTAATTCAAATAGCAATTTATAAGTTAATGAAATTCATAAATGGCAAAATGATTGACGACACGGAAGAATGCCATTATGTTTAAAAACGTATGATCCTCTAAGTTAACATAATTATCATCTCTCTATCTGGGCACACAAGGCTGTCTTCTTTCAAAAAATGACTTGTGATTTGTAAATTAAACAAATTGGAAAAATATTTTCCTCGTCAAAGTAAATCATACAATTTACAACAATTTGTCCTGAAAGATTTAAATGGCAACTAGGTTTTTTGGTGTAATTTGAAAAACCACTTATTGGAAATGATGTGTTAAAGATGACAGATCCATTCTATGTCATTTCTGACTGATCAATTATTGGGTTGAAATTTAAGAAAAGGCATTTCGTGATGAAGTCATATTTGCAAACAAACTTAATAACAGCAAACATTTTAATGGAAAACTCCTGCAATATCCTAGGGTATATGAAAATTTTCCACAGTCGACGGACGAAATGACTTTCTTAATGAAGTATGGATTAAGTTTCAAAATATTCAATTCGATGGTAGAAAGTTAAGATCGTGGGACTGGGGGAGAATTGAACAGAACTGAAACTTATTTTGCTTGAATTTGAAGACTTAATAACCAAATTACAAAGTACCAGAGAACATTCTTAGATATATATCAAAAATTGTTCTATTTCAAAAAAAAAAATCGTTTAGCGTGTTTCATCAGCTTAAGTGCCTAGATTGACTACTACGGAATAAACAGAGAAATACAGATAAGAAAGAGATTATTTGTGGAATTTACATAAACACATGAATTTGCCAGATGAATTTCTCAGGTACAATAAATACTTACATATGCATAAGAAAAGGAACTTGAGTTTCTCCCAGACAAAATATAAATCCAGCAATTGTGTCATCCTTTTTAGAAAAATTATCACCGTAATTTTTAGTTTTCAGGTGAATCGAATTTAAGTTTCATCTCTCATTTCGCAGCGATGGACCGACATGGTATTTTGGTCGTCTGTTAATGTTAAACTCCCAGGTAAAAACGGCGACGATACGATCCGACAACGTGTTCCGTGAACCGTGACGAGCGCTCGTGAACCGCCGGTGCTGACTGTTCTGTTGACGAGTAAATAAACAGCAGTGGCGCGTGGCGTTTGTTCATGCTAAGTTATTTCAATTTTGAATTACCTAGGCGCGTGGCGTTTAAATGCATAATGCGTTGATATCGTGGTATAATTCTTGTAATGCTATCCAAAAGAGAGAGAGAGAGAGAGAGGTTGTAAACTTTTGTGAATTTATATTTATTAGCAGACAGACAGATTGACATGCCGTTGGACTGGACTTATGGAAGGTAGTTGGTTTTAATTATGGGTATATTGTTTGATTTAATCTAATTTTCAAATATATAAGTGAATATAACATGTGATATCCTGTGAGGATTCCAGACCCAATTTTAATAGATAAGAAGAATGGCTCACTTAAATGGGAGTTGGGACAAAAAATCCTAAAAATTGGTAAATCTATAATCGAATAAAAAAAAATAAAGGTAATGATAAAAAAAAAGAAGAAATTCAATGACTGCTTTTTATCTGCTTTTTATCATAAGCATTTAGATATAAGCACATCAGGTATGACAGAACTTACTGCCAAAAAAGTCCCTAGATTTTCTTTGATTGGCGCATTCCGACCCCAACCCCTCGGAGATAGGGGCCGGGAAGAGATTATATGGGAGCAAAGTTTTCTTCTCCCGAGATAAAATTAATCTGCCTGGCGAGCAATCGGTAAACAAAGAATCATTGTGTAGGAATTGAGATTAGATAAAAGACAATGAACAGCCATACTTAATTAACATTTACTAATTAGTTAAAGTTAATTGAGTATGGGGAAAGCATACATGTATGACTTTTAAAACTTCTACTTAAAAAAAGGAGATTTTGATATATTCCAGTTAGAGTGCAGGGTAAATTGTACCAGATATTAGCCTATTAGGTCAGTCAAGACTTACTAAACTAAAGACTTACACTAATCTAATAAAACTGGAAGAGAAAACAATGAAAGTAAACAATGATAAATTCACAAGTAAAAAGGACCATTGCATATTTTTATCACTTATTAGGCATTAGGAAAATATAATTTTTTATTCATTTCATTCACCAGAATACTAGTATCTTTTATTCATTATTTCATTCATTCAGGCATTCCATCTTTGACATTATACGATAAATCAGATGATGAATTAAACGATTTTGTAAACTTCAGTTTTCTGATACATCGCTCTGTCAAGATTCTGGTACACGGAATATATTCGATAATAATATTGTTAAAAAGCAGATTCGGCGGCTTGTTTAAATATGATGTTCCGAGATTGTAGAAGAGGATAGCTGGCGACAATCGGGGGATCAGTTAGCTTGTACTGATAAGAGGGGAGTCTGCAGCATAAGAGGGTACTCTTTAAAGTGTCTGTAACGCGCATACTCAGCATCACTCAAAAACGTCATATTCAGCTAGCCTTAGAAACGAATTAGACAAGTGATTTATGGCGGAGAGGTATATGTAAACGAATCAAGGCAAATTATGAAGTTCTTATGGATTGGTGGCTTCATACGGTGTCTGATAATTGAAAAGGATGGGGAGTTTTAATCAGTGGGATACGGAGAGAGAGATTGCCTCTCCCCGTCTCTGTTCATCTCCGATGTTTGTAGTCAGACAGGCTACCGTACAATCCCTTACAACGCGTGGGTGGTGATTGAGATTAGAAAATGAAGTGGTATAATTAATAGTAAAGAACGCTGGATAATGACAGATTTATAATATACATGTATAATGATTTCAGTACACTGTTACTGATTTTTACTAAC